>VZTI01002787.1:6335-17963 GCA_013397865.1 Struthidea cinerea
CGGAGACCGGGCACTTGGCTGTGGTCACCGCTAAGGACAGGCGCTGTCCAAGGGCGGGAGCTGGGGCTCGCCTCAGCCACCGGTGGAAAGGGCGCAAGGAGAGAAGGAGGCAGTGGGGTAGGCTAGAGGGTGAAGCAGAAGCGGGTTTATTGGCAAGGGAACAGGCAACAGAAAAAGCCCCCAAGAGAGCCTCTGACGGGAAGGTTTATACCCCCCGAGCAGGGCGGTGCTGACAGGAATCGACCAATAACAACAGCTGTGAGGGGCATTACAGAGGTGGGGACTGTGAGGGAACAGCCAACTGGGAATGAGGGGGGCAGGGAGGGAGTACACAGGCCAGTGGGAAAACAGTGAGATAACCGGGGCAGGGAGAGGCGGCGGCCATGGAGCCAGGGCCGGGTGTCACGTCTTTCCCGCCTCAGGCAGCAGTTTTTCCCACCAAGACTGCCTGAGGGAAGAAGGAGCGGCCATCTTAGGGCTCAGAGGCCTCAGCGGTAGTGAACCACTGGACCTTCTGCCCAGCCGGTTTCAGTATTCCCTGACGTGAGCCGTGGCTCACTGCAACAGCAGTGCCCTCATCAAGACTCTCCAAATCATGAGCCTCTCCCTCCCCCCTCCAACTGGAGGCACAAAAGGCAAAGGTCACAGGTTGAGATAAGAAAATTTTACTGGAAACAGCAATGAGATAAGAAAATGAACAGTTACAATATTAATAAGAAAAGGTATGAGAAAAGAGATTATTCACACAAACAAATATCCTTTTCTGTAATAATAGACAATACCAGATGGCTTCTGTATCCTACTCTCAAGTAAAATCCATTCCAAATCATGTCAACAATTACTTGTTCTACAGGCTGATGGCAAATATTTCACTGTCAGTACTTTCAGTGACAGGAATGCAGAAATTCTTAAAGAAGGCTGGCCTGACTTGAAGATATCTGAGTGTGACCGATAGGAAAAGCTTTGTAAAGGGAAGGCCTGGTAAGATCATGGCTCCGGCCTGTCACTTAGCCTAAGTAGAAATGGACTGTGGGAGAGTGACTCAGCTGGAACAGGGGAAGTGAGGCTTGCTGCGTGAAAGCCTCGTGCCTGCACCGTGGTGTTTGGTGGTTGGTTAAATTGGGTTTGTTGTGCCTTAAAACGATGTAAACTAACAACCGACTAACGGCATAAAAAGGCTGGGTTTTTTGTAAATAAAGTTCCTCCTTTGCACCTGCCTGGGTCCCGCTAGCTGCTCCATATCGCTACATCTGAGTCTACATTTGACAGTTTGTAAGATAGACTTTATCTTTTTAAAGTTCAATTTCCACTGAATGCCCAATTTCATTAAACTTACTTTTACATCAGTGCTTCTGCAAAGTTTTAGTGAAGGTACATACGAGCCATGAATATCAGTGTAGTCTGACATCCAAATCTGCTTATTATTACTTAAGAAAAATATTTAAGAGGTAATTTTTGTGCTTTTTGTCTAGATCTGTCAAGATGAAGAAATGGGAACTCTGTCAAAAGGTGAAAGTCTCAGTATGACAAGCTACCCTAAATAGTAAATTTGTGGATAAGCCTTTAGAAATGTTTCTAATACAGTCAGAAGTAGTTTTTGAAGAATTCCTACCATGGGCCTAACATTTTTCATTGAAATCAATAGGTAAAATGCTTTCCAACTTGAACAGAACCAGTCTGCCAACAGTGAATTTTTCCAAAACTGCCAATTAATTCTTTTTTTAATGTCAGGTTCTGCAAAACAACCTTAGAATAAGGCAGACCTCAGCCACCAGCCTACAAAATCTAATGTTAGAAGCAGTAAAAATTAAAATGGACTGAACTATTTACTTCTATTTAAGTAAAACGATCTCTTTCCTTGCATGAACCTGAAAGAAGAAAACCTGGAAAACTTTAATTTATAACCCCCTGGTGAAGGCATACAGGACAGAGGCAATGCATAGTGTTGGGCTGTCCCTTGCAGGCCTCTGAGAGGGCCACCTGATGCAGGATTCTCTTTGTTGCAATTAATTAAGTCCTTCGAATGCCCAGATGTATAGTTAAACTGCTCGGAGATTATTCATCTTTGCCGCCACATCTGTGGGCGAATTAATACTCTCTGTCATTCATTATGCAGACAGTCTGACCTTGATCTTAGGAGTGTCTGTGCCAGTCGTACTTGAGGCTCTCCAGATGTCAGGATGGGAACACGAAGTGCCGCAGCAGCATTCAGAGTCCTCCTAAGGAAATGACCATTTAATCCCAATGCCTTTTTATGTGGAAAGCACAGCCTGATTTTACAGACAGACAAGGAAACACACATTCCTCACCTTGAAGCCATTAATAAAGCATCAACATAATTAGCATCACCCCACTTTTGTCAGTGCTCAGCTATTATTCCCAGCCTAAGTAATCACTCCTCCCAGCTTAAAACAGGCTTACGCTTGCTTTTTGCATTTTCCATATAACTGCGCTCACCCTATTTTTTACCATAAGCAAGAAATATAAACGTCCTCCCCCTGTATTAACCCAACTGAGGAATAAGAACTTACGAGTCATTCACAAATCCTCAGACAAATCCAGCCTGAAACAGAGGTAATTACAAATTAAAATGGTGGAAAACAGGAGCCTCAGCACTCTGGCTTGCACGTGTCAGCTTGGGGCTGCACTTAACTTGGACTATTTAAATGGCAAGGGGAAAGGCAGTTCTGTGTGGTGTTCACAAGCTTCCCTCCCCTTTCACCCTCCCAACTCAGCAAGGGCATTTAGTTTTGTCAGTGTGCAATATTTAACCACATACTTTATTTTCATTTAAAAAGTACTACTGGCATCCTAGTTAAAACGGCCAAAAAAGCTGAAAAAGAGCTAAACAGCTAATCTGGCAAATTCATTTGGAGATGGCAGCCTTGAGATTAGTGGCTCCCCTCCATTCAGGCAATGGGATCTATAGAATTTTTCTGGGTCTCTCATGTTTCTCTTCAATTTATGTTATTAACATTAGCTATCAGAGCCTTGGTCTGTCAGCGTGACTTATGCTGATAGACATTACAGCAGCTCACAAGGCTGCAGTCTGGGAAATAGAGCAAACGAGACAGGAGCAGGGTTAGAGAAAGGACATACTTTCAAGAAATCAAATGTCAGTGTTTCATTCTGTGTAGGCGGGGAAGGCAAAGAATTAACTACCTATGCTTCACAGCCATTAACCATTTGACCTCTTAATTAACTGAAAAAATATGGGAGGTGGGTCAGATGCATTTCTTTCGTGGTGCTATTCTGTGTGAAACAGACATTATATGTAAACATAATTCTGTGTGAAAAAGTGAGGCAAATTATGGATCGAATATGTTTAGATTACATTCAGCTGTAGTTACCTACATTAAATAATACTATAGACAGGTCTATTATTCAGTCTGCATCTGAGTCTAAGCCTTAACATATCGCCTTCTTAAAATGACAATATTCAAGACATATAAATTGATCTAGAATTATCCAATGGCTTGTAGACAAACCTTTGAACAACTTAACCAGTTTTCCTCTTCCTTCATGTGTTTGCATTTAAAGTTTCATTCAAAAATCATCTTATCTTTCATGATCTCCTTCTTTCATTACACAATATTGGCAAGATTTGATGCTTTTGTGAATGCTGTAGAAATTCCCAGTCAAAATAATATGATAACGAAAAAAATCTTTAGAAGTTAGAAAGAAAATTTTTGGTTCAGACACTGCCAAAATTTATGTCACAGTGAGGAAATGAGTTATGTATCAGGTCTATGCCCCAAATAGGCATTTAGAATCAACAACAGCTACGTAACACAAATTAGAGTAACACTTCAGCCAGCCCAGTGATTGAGAAATAATACAGACAGCTTGAAATTAATTCTGCTCCCACTTCCAAAGAGTACCCAAGACAGCTCTGCCCAGCAATGAATCTGGCCCAACCAATTACATTTCTTTCCTACATGATTTCTCCTTTTAGAGAAATATCTTAATCTTGATGAGGATTCTAAAGTGAGTGAATGCTTTAGATGGGAGACTGATTTACACCGTGGGTGTGAACAGACACAGACTTTACCTCACTGGCTTCGTTTACACAATCTAGCCTTAAGACAAGTAGATCCTGATCTACAAGTATCTAGATGTATCATATACTTGGATTATTATGTCTGGAACTCAAAAGCACTTTAAACTGTGATGCTTAGTTCAGGGACAAGGTAAAAGCTTAACCAAATCACTGTCTGTGCACAGTCTGGTTATTCAGTGTTTGTTATTCAACAAGTACAACACATGGGCTGTCATTTTATTGAGCATTTCTCTAAGCAGAGTGTAGAAATTACCTTGTCAAATTCCAATATCCAGCTAATAAATTCATAGGGATAATGAAGCTGAAGTACTTTGACAAAGATTCAGTTCACCCCAACAAAAGCCTCAGACATCACCTCTAAGAACAAGCACGGTAATTAATGGAAAGTATGTAGTCTGAAGTGGTATTATAGACTCATGAGAACCCCTCGAAGAATATTTATTTTCATCTACTTAACATTATATTATTTTAGAATATTTATTTTAAGATTAGGATAGCATTTAACTTTGCTTGCACTGTGTGGATCAATATTGGTTTAATAATAAAATAAATTTTAAAAAATAGCACAAGAGCAAGTCTGGAAATGGACATTATATCAGAATTAGTAACCCTTAAATATGAATTTCAATGCTTCAGGGGTTAAATATTCAAGGGCTTGTGATGTCCTTAAATAATTCAGTCTACATCCTTCCAGTAGATATCGGAGCCATTAAATATTCACAAACACTTTGAAGACTGGAATAGTGTCAGATCTCAAATTAGAAAATTTCCCTTTAATGTCACTGCTACCTTAATTTCTGCCATCTTATTTTGGGTTATTTGCCACATCTCTAACTAGGTAATACTGCTAGCACATAAAAGGATCTTCTCTTTATAACTCAGTATGTCATGTGAAAGAAACAATAACTCTGCTTTTAACTTACAACCCATTGACTTCAAAATAGGAAAAGTGACCTGCCCAAGGATATGGCAATTGATAATGGAGACTTCAGGACCTCCCAACTTCTCACTCTAGCAAAGCAACATGAAAACACAATTTGAAGCATTATGAAATTGGTAATATACTATTCTACACCAGAAAGGCAAATCTCACTGCCCTGTCACTCTCTTAACTAATGCTCAGGATTTCAGGCTGTGTCACTCTCTTTAAGACTTCTGGTCAAAAACAAGAAGAAAAAAAAACCCCACCAAACTTACTGGGGCATTTTAAATTTCTATTTATAAGTTTTAATAAAACAACTGCTTTCATTTTCCTTTTCCTTTCCTTATCACATTTTCTGGCTACTGACTAGCAGAAAGAGAGGAATTCTTGCACCTCTTGACCATGACATTGCTAGCAGCTCCCATCTGCTTACATAGAGTCTTCTGAAGAACAGTTCTGGTCTGGTTTTAATTCTGTTCTCATTCTTTTCACTTGGTAAGCGCCTAAATCATGCCTGCTTTTCCAAATTGCATGCATAGCATTTTTCAAGTTTGCAGATTAAATGTATCTGTATGCATTTACCCAGTTATCCAGTAGTTTTGCTCTAATATTAATCGGGCACACTCTCACTTTTGGGAACACATAATGCCACGTATAAGCTTGAAGGTCAAGTTTTCAGTAATTGATAAATGGCAGTGATGTTCAGTACCGGGAACCACTATCAGTCATCTTCTGCTTAAGATGGTAAGTGGATGTTTTTGAAAATACCTTGGACTTAATTGCACAACAGCATGTGTCCTTTTCAAAAGTCCTCAGCTGAAGGACATACACCAAAAGCTAGTTACTGCACCACACAGTTATGAAATGCTCATATTCTGCAGTGAAGAAGATGGCAGAAATATCTTCTGAACAACTCACAACTCTGGTTCTCTTTGGAAAAATCCGTGTTATAGGAGTAAGTCCCTCCTGCTCAGAAAAATGTACATTGAAGTCCATAAAATGCTATCACTGGCATTTTTAAATGCTTCTTTAGCTGGCTTTCCACCTCTTCTGAGCACAACACTGAATCTATTTTACTACCATTTGATCAAAAATCACAAAAAAAAAATAGAATTAAATTGATATTGTGAACTCATAATTGAGTATATGAGTAATGACACTCTTAAAATTTGCTTTCAATGTAGAACAAAAGACAATTTTCCTTTCACCACTACAGCTCAGTCAGCTTTTAGCATTTATTGAGCTCAATGTTTTGATTTCCAATAATGCTTTTCTTTGCCTGAATGAGAATGTCCTTTATGTGGTACCTGCACTAAAGTAAAATTCATTGGGAAACCAAGGCGAGACAGAATTTCCTGGTGAACACTTGAGTTTCCAAAACAAATTACAGGTAATTCATTGTGAGCAATATTTTGAGGAACTCAGCTTTAGTTATCTAAATTAAAATCTCCACAAGTCAGGTTTCCTAAATCTCATTTACCCTTTAGTCCAGTACTGTGTCCCCAGTAGCTCACCAGAATAAGCCACGGTCTGCGTAACAGTTGCTTGAATTGAGCTCTGAAATTCCACCTGATTTGTAAGACTTCCTGCGTTTGAACAATCCTTCCTAAACTCTTTTATAAAACAAACTGTAAATCACAAACAGGTTTTTCAGCATAAGAACCCATTCTCATTTGCCTGTGTAGCATTAACAGTGGCAATGAACTGATGCAAACCAAAGGTCCTATGCTTAGGTGTTTGGTGGTGCATCCCCCCACGCTCCCCTTTCTTCAGGCCGCTCAACAATCTCAGGAATTCTTGTTAGGCCTCAGCCTTGAGTAATGGTTTCTGGGCAATTAAGCTCCCTTGAGCTTATCAGTCTGTTCCCAGGAAGTTCTATTGCCTAAGGAACTTCTGTTGCCTAACAGAACAAGGCCTTGAAGCCTTGAAACATTATTTGCCTGAATCATAGCCAGAGTGAAACAATATTAATGTAACCGGACTTCTGAGGAAAATTCCAGTAATTGTCACCTTGGATTATGGCCAGGATGGGGACTGAGAGATGACTAAAGCCAAACAACTTGCAAACCATAAGCAGCAGTCCTGTGAGGCCCTCTGAGCTTTCACGGAGCACAGTGGGCTGTGCCAGCATCTCGCTCTGAGTGGGAAGCCTCTTGGAGTTCACCAGCCCTCAGGTTTGAGATACTCAGAGGACCATCAACACAAGGTGACAACAGGGCTTTGGCTGATACCCCCCTGCTCGAGGCTGAACCCTTTGCCCAGTGAGGTAAAAGCGACCAAGATATTTCACTGAGCTCTAGGGGAATTTAACAGGTACACCTTTATACACAGTCCTTTGTGTCTGTGTGTACATAACAAGCATAGAGTGAATGTTGCCTTCTCAGATTCACAGTTAAAGTTACTTTTGAGCTCATATAAATCCTACTGAATTGTTTTGCAAATGTTAAATTAGTCAATGATTAAGTGCTGCTAAATCCTTCGGAAATAAATCATTGACCAAGTGTGGGGCTGAGCTTGGAGTCAGCTTCACCAAGGCTCCATCAGGTTGGAAACCAAGGGCTCCACTGTGAACCTTGTAACTCAGTGAGAGGGTCTCCCTTATGCTCTCACACCCTTACACCTTTTGTGCTTCCAGTCTGCATATAAATCATTCTAAAGTGATTCCAAGCAGATTTCCCTTTGTGTGCCTCATCTCTGCAGTAAGTAATAGAGTGAGCTTTGCACTGAACTTTGTTAACATTGTTGCTTTTGCATATTTATATTAAATCTACTTTTGCTAATATCTTTGAGGGTGATTCTTTCAAGTGACCTAAACCACTTATTCGCACCAAAGTTCGAAACTTACTTATGAGTGGCTTCCCATCATCTTTTTAAGTATCTATTCAACTCCAGCATAATTTAAGAACACCTCTGGGCTATGTCCCTTCCAGGAAATTGAGAAGAGATGAAATGGAGCCAGCAACTCTTTAACTGGGGATGGCAAGATTCTCCTTTCATATGATACAGAAGTACTCTTTGACTGTAAAATGTACCCTGGCAGTAAGGATTTCATTTCCTTTTATTTCAATAGATAGGGATCTTACCTTAGGAATCTACCACTGATCTTTTTTATCCTGTCAAAGACACAGAAAGACTGAAATTTCATGAGATTTTGGAGTGGAGGGAGTTTTCCTTTTATTTCCCATAGACATTATCTAGAAGTATTATTACTCCCTGGATCAACACTTTACTGATACAGCATTCAGAAAATAATCTTACAGAAGTGTCTGGAACAGTACAAAAATCTAGGATATTAAAAAATTTATATAACCTCCTTCTCAGCTCACAGAATGCCTGCAAGCAAGTGAAACTGATTTATCTGGTGATTTTACCCCCAGACTGTTTCAGAATATTTCCGAGGTAAGTAAAAACTCAATATTTGAAATCCTATCAGTCTTAGCAGTTGTGATGTGTCACATAAACCAAGTAGCATCATCCTTTTTCAGCTGAAGAACTCCTAAAAAGAATCCTTGGCATACCACCAAGCATGGGTATAAATATGAAGTTTCCCAAGTATGATAATTCCCACATATAAACCTGAAATTCAATCTCCTTGAACTGTTGGAAGTCATAGTGAATTTCTCAAACATATTTTAAAAGATGCTAAAACTAGCAGAGCATAGCTGAAGCACATGCAGTGTGGGGAAAAAACAAAACCAAAAACAAACCCAAAATTCAAATCATATTTACACAGAGAAGTTGTTCTCCTTTTTTCTAAGCATCAGATAATGGCTAAATGGCATACACTGACCAACACACATGCCAGGCACCCCAGGCACACCACACCACCTCTGCTAAGAGGGCATTTCACACTCACAGAAGCAATAGTTACCTGTCCACCTAGTTTCACTCAAGTGAGTGATACAGTTGTTATTTGCTAGGAAAGCAACAGAAAGCCAATGAAGAATTAAGCATTGTTGTTTGAGATATGCTACAGCTACCACTTCTTCAAGCATGTATGTCATGTAAGTGTCTCATTGTGTATGCTTTGGCTGCAGAACGAAGACTCTGTCATACCCCTTGTGATGCTGTGCTACACTGACACATTTGACAGAAGGAGAAAGGGAAGATAAAGAATATTTATTTGTCAGAAATTATGTTAACATCAAATAGTAAAAAGCATAGAAAAGTAATAATCTTTTGCACGTTTTACAGATAATAGATTTATGAAGAATGCTGCTGCACAAATCATCAGCCTTGCTTGCTCTTTGCAACCTTCTGCTGACTATCCCTTCTCTACTGCACTAACCATAAGGTATTTGCCATCACTTTTAAAGCTCATTATGACTGATCCTTCCTACCCATCACCTCTCATCAAGTATTTAGAGGCCTCCAATCAAGCTATAGTGACAGCTCCCATCATCTTCTTGTTAGTCTTTTAGACAGGCAATATCCTGTCTCTATACTTTCTGTCAAGCCAAGAGCTGACACATCCAGAAAGGCACTTACTGGTTCTCTTTCATATCGTCCCTTAAAATTCTCCTTTCCTATATGTCAATAAGAATATTGTGTTGTATGAAAATATATACTTAACATGTTGATCAAGAATATTAAATTGTCTCCCTCACAACCTGTCTGTAAGTACCTTTGTGTTATTCTGAAGCCATGAATTATTTACTCTTCTTGATAAAGCTTTACAGCTCTGTTAAAGATAAATGTGCAGGTCTTCCTCCGAGGTAAAGGGAAAGCACCCACCAAACCTACAGAATTTGTTACTCGTTTTCCTCTAGGTGAATATAACACAGCTCCACAAGATGGCATCACACATTACATTCCCAGGCGAGGAAAACGAGGCACTGGCACACTCCCTCTCTTGCCTGCTTATGTCTGGGAGAATCAGCCCTCACCAAACCCTCCGTAAACAGCCAGCACACAGAAAACTGACATCAATATCTCTGTTCTTGGAAGCAACATGAAAAAACATATACAGGCAATAAAAATGCAGAACATTAAAAACGACAATTTTTCCTTTTAGAAAATACAGAGTACTCACTTCACAGCTGATACTTTATAGAGAAACAAACTTCACGTGAGCAATATATGGGATACTCCAAGCTCTAGGCTCACTGTCACTGCAGAATTAGTTCAATTACATCCTGACCTCTGCTGTTTATTCAGTTCCTACCAAATGCAATTCTCTAGCTGAAGCAATCTCAGTCCCACACAAGCCGACTGACCCAAAAAGGGTATCATTTAAATACAGTGAAAATTAGCATAGGACCAATATGGGGACTCAGCCTCTTTGTGCAATTTAAAAATACATCTGGTTAGCTAAAAAAAAAAAAAAAAAGCCACATAATTTGGTGTTTTCCTGATAGTCAGATAAATTTCTCATCAATTATGGCCAGTGCAGCTGATGCATACTACCTCTGCAGTAAAAACATGGCATTATGAAATTTCGGGGGCCTGTTTCAGATAAGGCAGCACCACACCAAGATTAGGACAGGATCTTCTCAGAGGCTCTGGCAAGAAAGCAGTCTTGAAGGATGCAGGCAGAAGTTGAGACAGAATTGTACAGCTGGAGAAAGATCAATGAACTGTAACATCTGAGAGGCTGAGCAAGATAATGTAGGCAGCTAGAACTATTCCAGGCCTCTAAGTCTGTGTGCACTATTTCCAGATGTAGTAGATTTGTATCAAAGCTGTCACTTGTTCAGTCATTGTTCAATGGTACATAGAGTCATGGAATCAACATAAAACTACCAGTCCCAGGAATGTCTCTTATCTCCCAATTAAATAAAAAGCACTAGAAGAACTAACTAATGTATTCTACCTCTTTCCTGGAGACTAAGTGATGGGAGATCCTGTTAAAACAAGTACCCGTGGCAGTTTCTGCCTTGCTGTTAATTTCACGGAAACACTGCAGGCCAGGTCTAACTCCGAGCCACCTGCTGATTTCAACGGGCTCTGGGTCAAGACTTAGCTGAGGAAGACTGTTCAATTATCTTTTTAACAAGAAACTCGGTTGATTAACAGGCCCCCACCTGCTACTCTAATGTGAATGCTTTGGGTTTTATGCTTCTCTGGGCAGCAGATAGGCTTTTACAAGCAAACTTTTAGGAAAATCTGTGTAACTGGAGCATTCACTAGCGCATTTACACTGCTTACCTGTTACAGGAGATCCCAGTAACTTCATTGCAGGCAGATCTCATTTCAGGATCAAGCTATCATTGTAGCAATTGAAATGCTGATTCTAACAGAATAGCCGATCTTCTAGGGTGTGTCTCTTTCTGAGTATCAAAACATTACTGATGGTAAAAAAACAACATAGGAGACAATAGTGTGAAAAAGCAAGAGCTCTAATACCTTCTGAACTGAACAGAGGTGAGGGAATCTTAACAAAGAGATTGAAGAATTTCCATGAACTGCAAGATACAATATGAGCTTGCTGTTCAGAAGATATTTGCCGCATTAAAAAACACTGAGAAGGATATTAAGGGGCAATTGATAAGGAAGAAGTAAAAGTTTATGTAAAGGACAAACTAAGTCTAAATACAGCATCAGTATATTCCCCACCAGGCAGACCAGAATTTTAATCTGATCCTTTCTTTTTATGCCCCCATTCAAGTCCATGATTTTTCTTTTTTTCTTTTTCTTTTTCTTTTTC
>VZTI01002787.1:17987-30304 GCA_013397865.1 Struthidea cinerea
TCTTTTTCTTTTTCTTTTTCTTTTTCTTTTTCTTTTTCTTTTTCTTTTTCTTTTTCTTTTTTTTCTTTTTCTTTTTATTTTTCTTTTTTTCTTTCTTTTTCTTTTTCTTTTTCTTTCTCTTTTTCTTTCTCTTTTTCTTTCTCTTTTTCTCTTTTTCTCTTTTTCTTTTGCCTACAGAAAGACTGTGGTAGTCCCCATTAATTTATCTGTATATCTACAGTGCAATGCTAGTCCGAATTGTCTGATGACATCAAATACTTTTTTCAAATTTCAAACATGCTCAGCTTAAAATCTGTCATCACCTCATTTAAAATTAAACATTCAGCTTCAATTCAGCTTCAAAATTGTAACCACTCATGCTTTGGTTTTGCAATGTGACACTGCATGGAAATTTTAGAGTACTGCTGATGAGAGCTGAATGGAAAAAGATGTGTCAAACATGCACAGCAAAGAGGAAATTGTGATAATTTGTCAGCTTCTAGTCAAGACTAAGAGCGCTGCTCTGGGAGACCACAAAGCACAACTTACACTGATGGAACATCAGTATGTGACTGCTGACACACCTCTAATTTGTTCCTTTAAGGACGAAGTCAGCCTACAATCAAAAGATCAATTCAGTGCTTTGGTCACTTTCATCCCTGGAATGGGTCTTTTATAATGCACCTCAAGAACATTTGAGCTGACTTCTCTTGTGTTCTTGGCCCTTTCCCTTTGTGAACTTTAGTGACATTCCTGAAGACCAGAAGAGCGGGGAATAAAGAAAAGCTTGGCATACTGAATCATAATTCAGTGTTAACAAATACACCTGCAATCAAAGATTCCTACAGAAATTATTCTTCTATACAATTGCTGTCAATTGCTTTTCACTGCAACAAAGAGCCACTGCTTTCCACTCAAGGGTAAATACATCCTTGAAGTGAGCCTTACCTAAAAGCATGATGTGCACATTTTGAGACCATTTGAGATGGAGGCAGTTAGTACAATGAACAGTCAGAAATTTCTCCTCTGTTCGAATTACCAGGTTTAGTAGTGCATACCTTGCTCTTGAGTGTTCACATCCTAATTTCTTCATAACCAAAATGTTATCTTTTGGGAAAAGAGTGGATACATTCTTGAAATATAATTTCTTAGCTTGTGATTGTGGAACATTTTTAATATGAATAAAGTATTTTATAATTTTATTTGCAAATTCCATTAAGTTCTGTGAAAATCTCAATAAAAGCCACAGCCTCAGTCTCTGTTTTCGCTAATACAAGGACAGTGTAATTTATTCCCCCTGCTCCAGCTCTGGGCATGCATTACTATTACATATCATTTTAGACTTGTTTGCTTCAGTATGTGAGCCAAACTAAAGCTGATAAGCTTATTCTTAACACAGTCTCTGCAAGCAAGTTATCACCAAACTGTTTTCCACTTGCCACCTTTTTTTTTCTCAAAGTAGTTGTTTAACAAAACAACACGAGTATTTACAGAGTTTGATACTACCACTGGTCTTGCCTAATATTTTAACTCTTATGGGTCCATACTCTGAGCTCTTAATGTCCATAAAATTGAGCAAAAACACAGGGAAAAAATACTAAGTTGGTGACCAGGAGAGTATTCTGCACCACCGACTTGACAAATAACTCCTACTTTGTAAATTAAAGAGAAAGCAACCATTGTACAGGATTTTCTCTTATTTGGTTCCTTAGGTTAAAACACATTAGTTTCCTGCTATTTCCCCTTTTTTGAGATACAAGTGTACCTAGACTGCCAGAAGGATCAAAGCTAGATTTCTCATACATTATCAAGTGAAATTAACTGGAGGGGGAAAAATTGCAGTATCTTCAGAGTTTTGGACTCCTCCATTATTTCCACTTATTTTGCTTCTGCCTTTTTTGCTCTTTTAATCTTTCTCTTTCAATCCTTTCTTTCCCAATCCTTGAGTCTTACTAACTTGCATTCTGTTAGAGTGAAAGCTTCTCTGGACTCAGGCCCAGATGAAAGCCAAAGCACAGGAGTTGAATTAAAACCTTTGGACAAGATGAGATACATGAAGTCATACCAAAGTAAAATAGAAATACAGATTTTTAACTTTTAGTAGAAACACACGCTAAGTGCCTTAAACATTAAAAAGCTGCAGCAGAGACCTAAAACACAGTTCTTTCTGCAGCAGTGTTGCCTTTTCACAGAATTCTTTATTTCAGACAAAATACAGATAAAACTATACTGCTCACATTTTTTAGATAGAGTGTTCACATAAACAATAAGAGCTGATAGAAACTGTATACACAAATCTGTGTAATACCTCAGTAATACTTGTGTAAGACTTACGACTGTTGGAATTAGACCAGAATAGGTTAAGAAAAGAAAAACTAGAATTGTGTGTTAATTTCATTGGTTAATTAACAAATATAATCCACACTTCTGTAAGAAAAAAATTATAATAATAATAATAATAATAATGCTGTTATAATAATAATTTTAAAATGCTGTTTTGCTGCTGCTGCTGTTGCTGCTTGGCTTTATCATGTAACCTACTCCAAACTCTGCCTTCAAGAAACTATCAGACTGTGAAAGAAAGAACTTTGCAGAACAGCAGCCTCCTCTGCTCTCTTCTACCCTGGTCCGGGAAGGAAGGGTATCCCGTCAAAAGCTCAACAGCATTCTCAGTTCATCTCTAAGTTAGGTTCTCAGTCAGTCCTCAATGGTCTTCCATTTATTCTATTCCCAGTCCAGCCTAGTTGCTCATTTTAATTTCCTCTGGTATCTTTTCCCCTTCTGTTCATCCTAAGTTCTGGCATAAATTCTTTCTGCACTAACATCTGCTTTAGCTTCTCAGAGCTAAACATTTTGCAAAGCTCGAAAACTTTTCCCACAGGGTTGCACTGTACAGGCATCAGCCTGCTTGTGCTTCTGCTTGAAAAATGATCATTCAGACATCATTTGGTGCTTGGGGAGACAACAGTCTGAAAAGGATTGGATAGTTATACAGTTTTTCCATGCAAATGACTGTAACATAGCACATTGTCTCTTTTCTGTTAGTCGTGGTACTATCTGGAGAGTAAAGACAAGTCAAAACAATTAATATCCATCCTACTTGGCATCATAAATAATCCACTCCCAAACAAAAAAATCTTTATTATATTTTTTTATATGTTCGCCATTATTTTCTGATGCTTTCCCTTTCCATTGTTACAAAACAAACAAACAAATAAAAAACCACCAGTGCTAAGGCACAAAACCACACTGAAAACAAACCACTGAATACAAGTCTGACCTAACTCCAGAGCACTCACCCTGAGCCAAGCACAGTACACAGTGACCATATTTCACTTCACAAAATTAGCTTTCCCCCCCTTCAGCAGAAGAATGTACCACTGTGCAGAGTACGAGTTACCTCATGGGAACAAACCCAGAACAAAGCAGATGCTTCTGTGTACTTCACTGCGTTGTACCATGCCAGAGAGTGAAAGAAAAAGCACTTACAATCTGAGAAATCTAATAAATATACAAAACATTAATTTATGAGAACATTTCTCCTGAGACTGAAAATGCCAGAAGTTCTTTTGCATGTCCCTTACTTAAGAAGCCACTAACTTTAGGATGAGCCTGCACACCAGGATCTTTCAAGTGTCTCTTGAACTCTCTTGTCTGTATTTTGAGAAGATCCAGGTTAAAATCCAGATTTAAAACACCTCTCCAGTCAGATCAATACATAACAATATTGTAACGATTCCAGCCGAGAATTTCTAAGATGCTATCAAATACTAACAATATGAAGTAGCCCTTTGAGGGAGAAATTTTCTCAGCCTACATCATTCAGAATCTATTTGCTGAACCCTCTTCTGGAAAAGTTTCCTAATATCCATTTGCTTGCAACAATAGAAGAACAACTAAATTCTTTGGTTTGCTCTAATTTTTTTATGCAGCAATTGACGCATGCAAGTTGTTGCCCATAAATGTGGCTCCTGGCTGCCAAAATACAACTGGACACTTATACAAAGCTAATGAATTCTGAGATACTAAGAACCACTCCAAGGACTTCCTAATATTCCAAAATCCATAGATAGTTAGTGAATGCATGTTTATCATTTAAAGTAAGAGTCATGGAGATGTCTAAAATTCTTCCACTCATTATAGTGTTGTGCTGCAAAGAGGCTAGATGAACGTAATATGCATAGGCTTCAAAACAAAGGAAAAGAAAGCAATAAAAACCACCATAAACACTGAGATTACATAACAGAAGAGGAAATTACACAAAAGGAAAACAACATTTTGGTCACAGTCCATTAAAGTGAATAATTAAGGAACTGTTCCAGTGGTATGTTTATGTATTTAAAATAACACGAATTCAACGAAAAAAATGGCACAAATGTTTGTCTCCTACAGCTGGAGGGTAATAAAGACATAAAAACAAAACAAAACATGTTCAGAAAGGATAATATGAATTTCAAATATCTGAAAGATGTGTCACTACACAACCATGAACATTTTTAAATTAAAATTAAAATACTAAAATTGTAACAGAAAAAGGCAGTTTCTACTTTGAAAATAAAAACTGAAAAAGTACCAGGAGATGTGTTCAAAGCAATTAGCAATTGTCTTACAACAAGAAACCTGAAATGATGTCCAGATGACTAGACATCAGCTGGACAAGCACATAATGGGAAACTTTTCATTCCTGTTAAAGAATGAGAGTCTGGGGTCTCAATAAAATGGTATCACTCCCAATAACAGAACAGTTCTTTGCACTTCAGAATTGCTGGAAGAACATTTCAGAATCAAAATTAACCCCATGACATCAGGAAACCATGATTCCTCTAGGATTTCTGCCACCACTGAGCACATTTTTATCAGCTATGCAAAAGCATGTGATACTTTCTAACATAACCAGATTTGGAGAAAACTGGATGGCTCAGTAACTAGAAAAACATCTCAATGAATTTTAAAAAAGTCTCTACCATCAAAAACAAGAGATTAAATATCTTGCTACTGACTAAAAGAAATAAAAGTATATTCTATTCTCAGTCACGCAGCAACATTGATTGTCCTACATAAACAGAGAATCAACACAGTCCCCTGACAGCGAAAAATTGGTACTGACAAGGATGTACAGAGCAATTCAATTCTCTGAGAGTTACACTGAGCTGATCCAAAGTAGGAAATAGAAGCAAAAAGTCCCAACACTTTGCTAGCTATAAAGTTCAGGAAAACCATGGACTTTCCAAACATAAATTTATTTAAATGGTGAATAATTTATTTTTCCACAGTAAGCGTGGTTATTGATGATCGCAAATTCACATTACTGACACAAGAAACAAAACCTTTGAGATATGATAGCAACAAAGATTTCTTAGAGGACAAGGAATGCTTATATCAGAAATATTATTGGGGAAAAGCAGAATTTTCAGAATCAAACCGGCAGACTAACGTGCTGCAACTGCCTCAGAGACAGACATGAGAAAACCATTGCAGATAAAATGATAGCACGTCATTATTGTGAAGCTGGTATTCAACCTACCCAGGGAAAAACTTAAAAAGAACATTTGAAGTTGGCAGTGGAAAGAGAAGAATGTTATGACATGGATGAATAAACCCAGCTGATGGTATGAGCTGCCTTAACAAGCTATTTGAAGATATTCTGGAAGAAGGTGTTCAAATATAGTATCAAAAAGACCCTGGAATCTCAAAGCAACTCATTACTGAGCCTACACTGTGGGCCTGGAGCAGACTCCAGCCGATCCTGGAAACCCGGGATTAGATACACACATGGAGCCTTCCCTCAACACTTTGTGGGCACATGGGGACACACTTAGAGGACACACGGGACATTGCCCTTCCCCTCAGCTGCAGTGCTGGCACTGGAATGACACTAAAAGCCAGAGAAACAAGAAGTCTCAATGAAGTATAAAATGTCACTGCCTCCACAAAGAAATTTTAGCTGCATGTTGCATGGTATCATCTTTCCTGTTCTTTAGCTTTCAATAAAGGCATAAGATGATAATTTTTAATTTGAAAAATCAAAGCTTATAATTAATGTCAAAGCTAAGAAACTTTTTCTAGATCATCTTTAGGATTTGTTACACTTTTCAGTTTGGACACAGCTTTCTTTTGTCCCTACACCTGCTAGTAAAAACCCATATTAATTTCCTCTGGGAGCTGAGGTGTGCTCTTATGTTATCTGGATTCAATAAAATCTATAAAGAAAATTGGTGCTGTAACTTCTAATATAGGGTACAGCACTTGATAAACTCTAGACTGATGACTCAAACATTGCTTGGTTCAAGCATTATAAGCACTAGCCTTGATACTGCAAAGTTCATCAACAAAGTGGGCTTAGGTTGAACATGTTTCACTGTGGTTTTTGAGGGGGGATGGGAAACACTTGACTTTCCTTCCATCATTTGTCAGAGTCTTTCCCTGTTTCTCTTTCAAAACAACAGAGGATAAAGCATGAAAATCTGATTGTTTGAACACTTTTTTAAAAAACACAGCCTAATACAATATGTAAAGGGTTTACATTTGTTTTTACAAGTCAAAAACTGCTATGTTTAGACTGGGACTATTCACAGTAGTTGCTGGTACCTGCTAACAGGCCTATCAATTGCAGGCAAATGGACCATTTTCTCTCCAAATACATAATGAGGCATGAAATTAGGGGGCAAACAGTGTGGTTTTAGGCCAGTGATTTGACAGAAGGCCATAAAACTGATGGACAATGTAACTGTCTCCCATGCCTTAAGAAAAAAAATCACTTTCTAATGTAAAAATAGAAAAGATATAAATAAAGTTGATTTCAGTAAAGTCTTCATAGGATAACTGTCGTATTTCTAAAAGGATTTCAAGGAACCATGGTAATTCCCATAGCTACAGTTGACAGAAAATTTTGATGTACAGTGAGTCATGGAGCAGAGCACTGCAGAACTGAAGAATAGTTACAGAATTTCGTGCAGAGCCCAACCCCTGCAGCAGAAGAGCACTGAAAAAACCTAAGCTCACAGAAACATTTCTTTTTTGGTTTGTGCATACACCCAGCTGCAGTGATCATTTTAATGCCGAGACTTTATGTTTGATAAGAAGACGTGCAACTCACTTCATAGTTAAACATAAGAGTCAGTTTCTGACATTCCCTGTCACAAACATTTCAGGACTTGCTGCTCCATAAGTGGAACTGAGGAAGCGTGGTAGAACTGATATGTTAGGAATAGAAAACTTAGCAAGCAAAAATCCTCCTGCAGTAGGGCCTCACTAAATCACAAGCTCTTCTAAAACGTGTCCCATGTGAATTACACCAGCACAACCACACCACAAAACCTTGCACAGGAGACCTCAAGCCCTAAGTCTTGAGGCTTGTGAGGTGCTTTTCTTACTTTGCTACTGGTCTGCTTCAGGATTTCAGCAAGCCATTCAACTTCTCCAAGTAATATTGCTTAGGACCTTCTCAATGAGATAACAAACTGGTGAGAGCTAAGATAGATGTGATTTTCCCTGGAAAATATCCTTTTTAAATATAGTGTGTATCAGCTACCCATAGAAGCAGTGTTATGCCAGTATAGCCATGTCAACAGAATAAATGTTTTCCGTGAATAAAAATGTCACAGGAAAATTTCTCCCTTTACAGACAGTATCATACACAAGAGTTTCCAGAAAATGGCTAATAATCCCTGCTACCTATTTTGCTGGATAGGTTTTCCAAATTTAGGACTTAACTAGACTGCTTTTCACTGGCTGGTGGCAGCTATGGCACCGACACTTCTTGACCTAAATGCCGATCTGTTCGTTTCTTCTCCTCAGCTTTGGTGTTCAATTCAGACAGGCTTAGAGCTTGTTCTCTGTGCAAACAGCATAAAAGGAATGCAGAGCAACCATGAATCAAGCCCTACTATTTAATAGGCAAATATCATGGAAGGCTTCCTGGAGTGATGTATGATCCATAAACCCACACTTGCACTCTGCCACAAAGCCCACCCACAAGCACTTATTCATGATCCATGCTCTTTGCTTCCTGGGACATCGGGATGCACTGGGAAGAAGCAATGCACAGAAAAATGATCCACCACACACCAATGCAAAAAAAGTAGTTTTCCCTATTTGATTCTTCACCAACTGCCAGATTAACGACCTTCATTTTCCATCAAGCCAAGCATGGAGAGGATGTTTTTCTTAGGAAAGGACAAATCCTAAATTCCTTGAACATCCTGACCTGTTACCAGTGAGTAAGCATTGACTGTCTAAGCTCTGTGCAAGGATTAGTTGCTCTGGAAGTGACTAGAAAGAGGCTGAATGAGATTTCTTTTAGTAATGTCCCTGCTTTTTGAATCAGAAATAAATTCAATACCTTTCGAGATGGGTAAAAGAAACTCCTAAACATTGGGTTTGTATCCCAAATGAGATACAAGCTGGCAGAGCGTTGCTGCACCAATTCCAAAGGACAGCTGTCATCCAAGTTTCTGAGCACGTCCTCTTCAGCCCCAAAGCACAGAACACAGAATAGCAACAGGGTGATGCTACATCATCTGTGAAGTTGCTCAAACAAGAGGAGCAGACTGGAAGCAGCAGCCAAAATCCTCCTCAACACAAAGATCTCACTGAGCAGACAGACAGAATGTTCCAGGCAATAAATTTATAAGGACTGTCACGAAATCAGCCTGGAAAGGGCAGAATATTCCCAAAGAGGCATCCCAAGGTCAGATGCCAGTAAAGTAGAGGATTCTCTTCGTGACACAGCAACAATCAAAGTGTTGAGGGGGATTTTAATATGTTTTTCAGCCTGACATAATCTCTATTATTTCCAGATACCTCGAAAACTGAAGCACGATATAAATCCAAATATTCAACAGTTGTGTGCCACAATTTAAATGCAAATTTTTAAAATAATCAGAAGTCTTTATAACATTGCCAAATTTAAATTAAAAAATAGAATGACCAGGCCATAAAGTAATTTAAGTCAGTACACGCATGCTCTTATATCCATATCTTACAAAATAAAATTTATTAGCATGCTACAAAATATGCCAAGGAAATTTTTAAGATTTTTTAAAATTAGTTTTATGGTAATACCCAGACTTTTGATGACTCAAAGGTTTGGTGTGAAATAAACAGTTCTGTTGGTGACATTACTTCATGACTTTTAGATAAAATGCAGCACTTGGCATCACATTTTCTACAAAGAAAAGCTCACGTAGGCTACTTAATTTTCCTTTTTCTACTTATGTCTCAATGCTCCCTACCAAAACCATCAGCTTTTTTCTGCCTTTTTCCCTGCAACAATTTCCCTCTGTATCTCTGACTTTATCTTTTTGAAAGAGTAAATGACAATATTTTATAAGAAAATCATAGAGAAAATCAAAGCAGACAACGTCTATGCCTACTTGGTGTTCCAGCACATTTTGTAGGAGCTAGATAGAGAGATGTTTGCCTAAAAACTCTGAAGAAAAGTAATAGGATCCCTGGTGGTAACAAAAATATGTAACCACAATTAGATTCAGTTTTCTTTATCAAATATGCCAAATTGGATTCCTTTCTTTATCAAATATGCCAAATATAATAATATGGACATTTTATTTCCATTTAACACTAAAGTTTAAAAGAAACACTTCATGAGATAGTGATTCTGTACTAGTGGAATATCTTAGCCTGTTTCACTTTAATGAAAAAACAATTTAACAGCATCCTCAAACTCACTTAGACTGAAGAAGAAATTAAATCTCTGACCCTTACCAGTATTTCGCTGATTTCTAGACCAGCCTACCTGGATATTATATAGGTGAACTGAATCTCTAGGAGGTTTTTTGGATAAGGTGTAAGATCTTGAAACAAGGCTGAACAATGCTGTTCAAATGATAGGCAAAGTTACGAAAAATTTTTGCTTGATTACCTCTGAAATTTGAGGTGAGCTACCTGGAATTTATACTATATTGAATACAGTTACAAATACCTTTCCTCTGAGTCTATCCCAATGCTTTTTGCAGGTCAGCAGCAAATCTGTCACTGCTTTGAACTCTGGAGATCAGGGCAACAGGAAACCACAGCAATTTTTAAGTGATGATGTATATCAATACAGCTTTATTGAGTTTTTACATGTGAGGGAACTGGGGCACACATGAATCACTGACACAAACTGGAGAGAGTAGGACTTCTGCTACTGTTCAACACAAAATCCATTAAAAATTACCTTGACATACATATTCCTTTGCAGTATGAGCTTTGACAGATGCCCTTATGAATGAAAATGGCAAATGGAGTCAACCTGCATTGGCAGAGAAACAAATTTAACTTCCTGCCCAGTATCACCAGAATATATGGGAATATTTCTACCACACCTAGTCTAGCTCCTCTTCCTGTTACCCTTCATCCTTCATATCTAGAATCCTTTTACTCTAAACCCCAAAGGTCTCCCTTATTAAGGCACCATTCCATTTACATAGAGGAAAACTAATGTGATCAACCAAAACCAGTCTAAATCTGTGGCTGGCAGATTTGTTACGAGCCAATTCCCAGACAACCTGAAACCAGCCCTCTACAGTCAGCCTCACAAACTGACACTAACACTGAAAAAGTGAATACACCTCACTGCTCTTCCTGTATTTATGTAACACAAATTGATGTCACAACCCGTATCTCAAATATCTCGTCTCATGAATTATTCCCCTTCATTAACTCCATATATTTCATCCTAAGCCACACAAGTCAGCAGAAGCAGCCTTATTGAAGCTTTCTTGAATGATAGCCCTTCGCAGTCTCTCTGTCATCGTTGAGCCATTGACTTAAGCAATATATACGGAATTTATAATGGTTTTCTTTAATGGTCAGATGGGGAAACAGCAAATGGCACAACCTACATGCTGTTACTGCCACATATTACAGCTTTATATTCCCATGCTTTAGAACCCTGGGTATCTCCTGAAACAAGGATAAAATAATTTCTCCACAGGCTTTTAATTATTTTCAGACAATGATCCCACCAATTCTTCAACACTGCTCAAAAAGTTAGGTGAAAAGATACCCTGATTTCCTGTCTTGCATTTTAAAGGCAATTTCAGTGTCATATTTCTACAAGAAAATACCCTTTCCCTAATCTCTTTCCTCATATTGACAAAGGCTACTGTAAATAACAGACTTAAAAAAAAACCCAAAACAAAAACCACTTTGCTGCTTTGGGTCTTTTGTGATGTTTCTACTCTATGTGCCCAGTTGGCTTCAGTACTTCATTTCCTAAGATAGAACAATATAGGAAAAACATAGCAAAGTCATAAAAAACTACCACTAGATCTCAAGAGAGCACCTAGATCTATGCCAAAATATTTATGACTAATCAAGCTGAGCTTCTATTACCCAAATTGCTGCCTCATCTCAGTCCCAAAATGATTTGCTTAGAACAAGGTGTCAGTTGTTAGCACAGCTGTGTGAAGCCCCAAGGAATAAGAATGGTACAACTTGCTGTTTTGTTACTTACACCGGTTTCTATGGCTCACTAAAATTCTTTTTTTAGGTTCTTGCCATGCCTTTCTCTATTTGCCCTAAGACTCAGCTTTCTTACTATTAACATCCACTGGAGATCTGTTGGAAAGCCAGACAGGAATTATTTAGTTAAACCAACAAAAACTTTGTATGGGCATTAAGAGGTAATGTAAAGCTTTCTTTTAGATATCGCTAACATCATCATAATTTGAAACCAGGATTGGTATCATAAATTTAAGGTACTTATTAGGGCACCTGTGTTCTGTTTATTACTATCTTTGTTCTAAAAACTCCAAGAATAATTAGGGCGCACTGACACCATCCAAACGTGGACCAAATGAAGGCTGGTCAAAATTTCACACCTCCTGCCTGAAAAATCCATTATTGTCCTGAAGATGTTCATAGAATTATCAAGGCTGGAAGAGACCTCCAAGATCATCCCAGCAGAGCCACTGTATCCCCTAAACCACCACACCACCCAGACGCCTCTTGAACACAAAGCAGAATTTTAAAAAGCCAACCAAACAAAAAAACCCAAACCCAACCAAACAAAAAGGGTAACAGACTTTTGAGAGACATTCTGGTGACTAAAAGGCCGTGTTGGGTTTTCCCCCTGAATGAAGCAACAGAGTTGAGAGGGCTTTGTTTTATTTAAAACAAAGAACAGTTTTGATAGATCTGATTTCGGGGCCGGGGTGAGGTGCGAAATAGTGTCTGAGGGACCTGGGGGAAGCACACGGCACTCCGGGATAGCACAGGGCATTCCCGGGATAGCACGGGCACCCCCGGGATAGCACAGGGCACCCCCGGGACAGCACAGGGCACCCCCGGGATAGCACAGGGCATTCCCGGGAAAGCACAGGGCACCCCCGGGA
>VZTI01002787.1:31470-43259 GCA_013397865.1 Struthidea cinerea
GACCGGGAGCGGCACGGCGGGACAGACACCGCGGGGAGGTACCGGCACGGCGGGACAGAGCCCGAGGGGAGGTAGCGGGGCCGCCGTGAGGGCGCGCGTCCGGCAGCGGAAGGGCCGGGCCTTTCTTTCCCGGGGAGAGTTTTTAGGCCAGTGCTGCCCGTGTGAGGCAGTTTCCTCCTTCCCTTGTGCCCCCCAGCCCCGAGCCGGGTGGGCGGCAAGCGTGCTCCGCTCTGTGCTCCGCTGGGCTGCCCCTCGTCGAGCTCTGGGCTGTGGCGTTTATTACGATGAGCACTGACTAACCATTGCACAGATGCACATACAAATCTTGCGTTTTGGGGTTTCAAGGGCTTTCCTGTTTCCACCAAGGAGAATTCACAGGAAAAGCAACCGTGTGCTCCTCCCAAGGGGAGAAGAGCACAAGGGCTCTTCAGCACAAGCACGTGCTGAAGCTTCCACCAAGAATTCCTGCGGATTAGGTGGATGAGATCCCTAAATTACGTCGGCATTTCTGTCATTTGAACAAACCGAGGTGACAGACCTGTTGTGCTCTCCCGCAGTTTAATATAGGGAACATCACGTGGCATAGTTAGATGTCAAAGCAGATACCTGACAGGATTAGCATGGTAATAACTATTTGGGTTTGGGTTTTTTTTCCATAGACGACAAATTGCGTTTCTCAATAAGAACATCTTCCAAGAGTTCTGACTTACAATCCATGTGCAAATTTTGAAAATTCAGACCATCGCTTGTATATTGACCTAGTGTGTTTCAGCCGCGCACACAAACCCCACCTTCCGCATCAGGAGTCAGTCAAAAATGCACGTTAGTGCTTGAAGCAGGCTTGGTGCAAAGCCTGTAACAGCCTTCTTTGAGTAAAGTTATTTGATATGGCCTAAATTGCTGTTAAAATGTTAACTCAGCTGCAGTGAACTTTGATCGTTCACAGTTCCAGTTACCTTGGTTTGAAACACAAACTTTGTGCAGCTAATAAAAAAAGATTAATTGTCATTAGAACTGGTTCACTAAGATGATGACGTTTGATAGGTGGTCTTTTAAAAAATGTTTAAAAAATCATTCAAAGTCAGTACTGCAGTAGAAGCGTGTAAATAGGCAAAGGCACTGGGACTTTTGTGTAGTGAAACTTACCACAATCAGTGGTCAGCAGCCACTGGAAATAAGAATTTTTTAAATTTCATTGACATCTGCCCTTTACTTCTTATGTGTATTATTCAGTGCAGATGTGAAAAGCTCAAAACTTCAGGAGTTAACTTAGACTACAGAAATTTGAGTGAAGAAGAGTTCAGATGGCCTAGCAACTTAGGAGTGGACTAGGTATAGCCCTAAAAATACAGGATTTAGATTTTGACCTGAGAAATTGGTGTTAAGTATTAGAATACTTCAGTCTTTGTATTTTCAAATCACTTGCAAAAAACCAGAATCGAGTTTGCATTGTTTTCAGAATGAAACACACACTCTTTTCTCACAGGTTTATAACATTATATGTGTAGTGCCTCTACATTTGGGACTCTCTGTGCCTATATTTTTTCTTGCTTTAATTTAAATGTGGAAGTTGCAGCATTCCTAACAGCAGGCTGAGAAAACTTGTTTAAACACGTTTGTTCAGTCATAATCAGTTGTGTCTCAAATCAGATAAAAGATTATACTTTCAGACAAGTTTACTGGCCCAAGTGGAACCTCACAGGTAATTTATATTTGCATCAGTTAAATCACTAGGAAATACCGTGTCCTATGCAAGACCTTTCAATTACTGTGCATACAGTTTAATATATGGAAATGTGTAATTGCTTCAGATATAAACATCTGCTTCAGAAAAACTGAAGTATTGCAGTCAAGGGCATTTCTGCAGCAAAAATGCTCCAAGGAGTGGCTTTTCAAAATAATTCTAAAAATCCTATTGGCTTACTGTTCTCTTTTAAGCTCTTGCACAACTGTGTTCATATTTCTGTATATTGGCTAAACTTACTCATTTCATGTCATTAGATTGTGTATGATGTTATTTGATTTTATTTTATTGAGGGTAGAATCCCAGACTCTTTTGCACTGGACAACTGGTAGATACTTCTATTGATTAAAAGGCCATATTACCCTGTTCAGTGGTTAGAACAAATAAATGTGTGTTGTGGTTTAACCCCAGCTGGCAGCTAAGCACCACACAGCCATTCACTCACCCCCCTCACTGGGGGGAGGATCAGAAGGATAAAAGTGAGAAAGTTGTGGGCTGAGATAAAAACAGCTTAATAATTAAAAGATATTTTTAAAAATATTGTAAGAAAAATAAGAAGAAATCCAAAAGAGAGTAGAAAGTAAAAGCCAAGAAAAATCCAAGCAGTGCAAGTGAAAACAATTGCTCAGCACCAGCTCACCAATGCTCAGCCATTCCCAGCAACCCCTGCCTACCCGCCTCCACTTCACTGCCGAGCATGAGGCCATATGCTCAGGAATATCCTTTGGGTCACTGGGGGTCAGCTGTCCTGGCTCCTTCCCTTCCCAACTTCTTGTGCACCCGCAGCCCCACTCTTGTCAGGTTGAGAGGCAGAAAAGGCCGTGATGCTGTGTAAGCCCTGTGAAAACATCAGCGTGTTATCAACACTGTTTTGGTCCCAAATCCAAAACACAGCCCTGTACCAACTACTGTGAAGAATTTAACTCTATCCCAGACACAGCCAGTACACTGCTTTTTCATTTTTCTGGGTTTTGCCTTTGCAGAATAGGATGTGGGTGAACATAAGCAGCCCGGTTAGGCTACACTCATTGTAATTAAGGTTCTTGGAGGATTTGAGAGCAAGGGATTCCTTTCATTTGGTAGAAGTTTGGTTTTTATGTTGCAATGGAAAATAGTGCAAGATGGGTTCAGGCTGTAGTGTGTTAGGGTCAGCATTGGACTAGCAACAGACTTTGGCCAGGTGTGCAACCAGTCTGCAGTGGCTCACTTGGTATTGGTAATTGAATTAGTGTATAACTGTATAACAACTGCCCAATAGAGGGCTGCACACAAAGGCCACATGAGCACAAAACTGCACACATCTGGAGCCACCAATCTTTGTGCATAGCCCAGACTGATTCTTGGAAGGCTCAGATTGATCCAGGGTGTTGACCTGCACCTGATATAAATAGGAAAAATGTACAGGAAAGTGCTGCTGAATGGAAGTTGCTGACTGACATCAGCCAGTCTGTGCAGCCTACCTTGTGCAGCTTTTTTTCCCCCTTGGAAACAGGATGGGTGAATTGTTTAGCCATCAGCAGTCCCTTTCTGTGGGCATTCTTGGTCTTGACTAGCAGGGATTGTCCCAAGAGATGGGATCCCCAGGAAAACCAATGGCCAGACCAGGCTGCTGTGTGAACAATTCATCCACCTCATACCTTGCTCCCAGATTGGTCTTGAGAAAGTAATGCTACTAAACATTTTGAATAGATACTTATTTTAGCAAAAAAAAAAAAGCCTCTGAAAGGAATAGAAGATGCATGTTTTAATTCCAGAATAAATTTAGTATCTTTTTAGTTTTATCTAGACTAGAAGGCTATATTTTCTTTACATGTTTTTTAAACTACTTAAATGCAGTATGTCAGGCTTATGGATAAAAGTTTGTATTGCGAATCTGATTGATTTTAATGCTTTCTCTAGGGTGATCTTCACAGAAACTCATAAAGGCTTCAAAGAATTCATTTTAGGCAAGATAAATAAATTGTTCTGATAAAGTAAAATGGATCCTTGTTCAGTTGGAGTTCAGCTTCAAGCTACCAATGAATGCCACAAGACCTATTACACCCGTCACACTGGCTTCAAGACTAAAGAAGATATATCTTCATCTGACCTCTTACTGCTTCAGCTTAGGACTGGAGTAACCCTGTCAGAGAACAACACAATCTGCTTACAGCATGCAAAAATTTACATTGAAAGATTTGAAGACTTACAAAAATCCTGTTGCGATCCCTTTAACATACACAGAAAACTATCAAAGAAAAACTTGCGAGCAATTGACTTAGATGATGCAACTTTTCTAAGTGCCAAGTTTGGAAGACAGTTTGTACCTGGTTGGAAGCTTTGCCCCAAATGTATGCAGATAATAAATGGAAGTGTGGATGTGGAACCTGAAGAGCGACAAAGAAGAAAGCTGGACCCAGACGTATGTATATGGATCAGTTTTCCCATCCCCTCTACATTCTGCAAGCTATTAGAGTTCATATAACTACTACATAAAGAAATTAACTTTTTCTCTCGTAGAAATAAGAAAGGATGTAATCTTTTAGATGTGCAGGAGTTTACCATATTTAAACCTTTATTTGGAGGGCCTTAAAAATCTTCTTCTGTAATTAAATATTATGGCCTTTAAGTTTTGAAACATTGTGTCTACTAGGGTGACTTACAACTCATAAATTCATGTAAATACCAGACTACTGCTGGTATTTTAAGCTGTTACTCAAGCCTTGCAAACAACAAACTCCTGTGCTTGAAACTGACCACTGCAAAAGTTGCTTCTAAAGATGTCTCTTCAATTAAAAAAAAACAAAGGATAAAAAGTGTTTTCTCTTGCAGTTCATTACAAAATGAACCTGCATTGAGGTCAATTAAGTGTACTCTTGTTGTGGTGTCTGGGCTGTGAAGGCCGTGGCATTTGGTCAGGGGCAGTGATGAAGTGGTGTGGGAGGATAGTTATCCAAGTGCTGAGCTTGGAATATGGCTGGTACCTTGCTCAGTGCCTTGTTCAGGCTGTGCACAGGGAATATGTAGCGTGGGCAACCAAACCAGCAAGAGCTTGTCCGTGTGCACCCTGAGCATGGAGGAGTTGCAGTCTAGGAGCTGTTCCCCAGCTGTATTTTTCCATTACATGTCAGTATGATTAGGAGGCTGATAGGAGAGTAATTTGAAGGCATTGATTAAAACTGCTACGATAAAGCTTGTGCTGCTGAGTTTGGAGACAGGTATAGGTCTCCAGCATAAAGATTTTGAGACTTAAGTTGTGTCTCCTGGGAAATCATAGAATCATAGGTCAAGAATTCATCTAGGTTATTACAATATTCTCGACTGGACATTTTCTTAAGATTAAGATTTGTATTTATAATTAAGTGACGTTTTCTCTTTCTTCAGGGGCGTACAGCTAAGGCTTTAAAGTCTCTCCAGTTTGCTAATCCAGGACGACAGACTGAATTCACTCCGGAGACCAGTAAAAGGGAAAAAAGAAGGCTGCAAACAAAAATTGCAGCATTTAATTCAGACAGGTAATTTGTTAGTTGTATTTACATTAACTGCCATTTGAAAATAAAACATCCTTGATGGTCAGCCTATAACTATCTTTGTGGATGTTTGTGTGTGTATGGATTGGGTGCTTGGTTTTAGGGGTGTTGAAGACCACTCTCATTCCTGAGATAAATAGAAGATAAAGTGTTTGCTTACAGCCCATGTTTCAGGCAAACACAGAAAGGTGTTTGTGAGGCACAACAATACTACACAGACCATAGATGTAGCTATTAATACATGCATAAGCTAAAATTCCGATAATAAGCTAAATTTGAATATAGTAAGATCAAGTAGGCTACTTGAAATACTGGAGTTACCATCTTTCAGTAAACTCAGTAGTTACACTTGGTAAAAAAAGTGTGCAAGTTAGGACCTTACCTTCCTTCTGAAAAACAAAGTTCATTTCCAAGTTGGACAATACTAGATAACAAGTTA
Source organism: Struthidea cinerea (assembly GCA_013397865.1). Classification (NCBI taxonomy): domain Eukaryota; kingdom Metazoa; phylum Chordata; class Aves; order Passeriformes; family Corcoracidae; genus Struthidea; species Struthidea cinerea. The sequence goes on from VZTI01002787.1 coordinate 37,163, forward strand.
CAACCTCCTAATGTGACTGATTTAAAAAAAAAGAGATTTTCTATTTGTCAAAATACGCAAGGAGTATCACATTAATGTGTTGCCCCTGCGCTCCACCTAAGTGTAATTGTACCAGACAGAAACAGACACTAGATGTGCTGCTCACCAACTACAGATCCTTTCCTCTCCCTCTGTTTCTTCTGCTTAGTTTGGGCACAGAGTGGAGATACAGTTAGGACTGAGAAATGTTGTCAAACACAGTAAGGTATGTGTATCTTTGAAATTAACAGTGTTAAAGTGAACACCCGAAGACAGCAAACTTCCCTCAACAAATATTAGCAACTTGGCATCAAAGTAAGTGGATTTGAACATGGAAAATAACTGTTGGTTTTCATTGTACAGGCAAGTTCTACCAGCCAAGAGTAAAGTGTACGATAGCCAGGGCCTGCTGCTCTACAGCGGGATGGACCTGTGCGACTGCCTGGATGAAGATTGCCTGGGCTGTTTCTATGCCTGCCCCAAGTGTGGCTCCAACAAGTGCGGCACGGAATGTCGCTGCGACCGCAAGTGGCTCTACGAGCAGATCGAGATAGAGGGAGGAGAGATCATTAGAAATAAGCATGTTGGGTAGTGTATGTGTGCATTATTTAATCCTGACCGTATGGCCCATGCTTTGATTAAACACCGCACCTTCGGCATTTAGTAGTTGATTGGAAGCCATTGGAATTTGTGATGATCCACATGATGAATGTGCTCACTTTCACAATCATTTTCAGTATGGACATAATCATACTGCTGTCTTTTCACACTTGAGTCTGCATTGTACTCAGGCTTCTTAGTCATCCCAGTAAGATCTCACTGAGCAGTCTTTGACTGTATTAAAGTACAAGGTGCTAAATTCTAATGTGATCTATCCTGAGCCACTCACTACTGTTTCATACATTGTTTTATAGAATGTGCCATCTGCATGTATTCCTCATTTCTCCTTCTCTAGTTCAGGATGTCATGGGTTTTAACCTGTATGTGAAACACTGAAAGTTCTCAATGAATTTACATGCAGTATTAATAAGGCTCTCTAGTATTAGTAGTGAATGCTGTATCCTCTGTAGAGTATTGAAGCTACATCTGAGAAATCCAGTCCTGTTCAGTTAAAATGGAGTCAAAAGCATTTAGGTGTTCAGATCTCATCCCAGTTACTGGGATTGGAAGTCAAGTTATCCGTATGAATTCAAGCCTCACTCTTAAAATACTGAAATCAAACTGTCAAGGCATTATGTTAAATATAGTTTATTACTTTGTTGGTTTCTGTAGAACAAAATTAAAATAATTTTGCTCTGTTATCAGTCTGTAATTGGTCTGAACCAGTACTTCAACAGCCCTCTCCCTGTTTTTTTCTCTTTTCACTGATTTTAAAGGTTTATACACAGCTGAAATGAACTTGAGTGTCTGTTTCCAAACCAAGGTTATCTAGGCTGTTACCAAAAAACCACAGTTGAATTGACAGTATCTTTGGTTGATACATTATCTGTCCTCAAAATTCTAAACTTTTACAATATAACAAGGTGTACTGAAAAGATTTTATAAATGAAATCTTAGTAACATTTTTGTTCTTTGTATTTTTGTTGTGTTTTGTATAAATTTCCTATTCTTTGATAACTTGGAAGATCTGCATGTTTGTTGAGTCACATTTTTTTAATAATACTGTTAACTTCTTGTAGACATACTTGCTAAAGTTGTATAATCTTGCTATTTGTTCAGCAGATTTTTTTCTTTTCTGGCAAGTGTCATGAACGTTGCATTGCCAAAATCCTAAGTCATGCTTTGAGTTGTGCTGACATCTGCTGGTCCTACTGGAGTAAGCACTGAGATACTACATTTCTATTAAATCTGTTATAAAAATAATCAGATTCTCTTTTTTTTTGGTCAGAGCATTGGCTCTTCTTCCAGTGGGTATCTCTCATTGGCCTTGGGTTCCAGCCACATTTATCACAAGAACCATGATGTGAGTGTTAGGCAGAGCCACAGAGTCTTTGCAGTTTTCCAGGCAGCAGCAGCACAGCTGAGTAACAGCCATGACTTGCTTCCCTTCCATGCCAGTGGCATCTGACACAGCAGTGAATCTTGTGCACTGGATCCATGTTTGGATCTGTTTCATCTCTTAAGCAATCTTTTGAATTAGATGGAAATATAAACAGGTAACTTCCAGGAGAGTGAGAGGGGAAAAGCTGGTTGAGGTTGAGTCATGTCATTTACATGCATTTATTTTTTTTTTTAATTAGACCAGAGTCAGCAATACCCATTGTTAATAAATTTAACAGGCTTCCACGTGTGTGATGAATGTAACTTACCACTTCAGGTCCACAGCCAGATTTTGGATTCAGTAACTACCAGTAACTTAAGTTGCCTAGAGCATCCCATTATTAGAACTGTACTTCTCCATCTCTGTTAAGTCTCGGCAAAGTTAGTACCTTCAGCCTCTCATTTTACAGATGCACTAGCAGGTGATTGCTTTCCCAGATAAAACACTTGTTTCCTAACAAAATGCACAGGACTGCTGTTTGAGTAAAAACCTGCATCAAGTAGTGGGTACTGTCCCTAAGGACACTTGGGGTTTGGGTTTTTTTCTGGTAAAAGAATGACTTTTTAGTGTTCACTGTTCACATATTAACATATTTAGGACATTTCCATTTCACTGCATTTCCTTAACATGCCTAGGCTGTAGTGTTACTAAGTTCAATAGCATGTGTTTATACAGTTCCATGTGCTCCACAACCATTCTCCTCTTAAAAGACATTGTTACAAGTCAGACTTTACCATCTTGCTAGATTTAAAATGATTATAACATAAATTTCTCTTTTTTCTGTTTTGACGAACACCACACAAGCAATTTTGTCATCCTCTAAGGTGAGTGCGTATGACTCCCAGCAGCACATGTACTTCCCCATCTGCCAGAATTACTCACAACTAAGACTGTTAAACAGGGCATTATTTCAATAGAGCCAAAGGAAACAACTGCTTTCCATAAAATCCAAAATTCATAACCTCTTTAGGCTCTGCATGCAGTGAAGCCAACTGCAGGTATAGCTCAGTGGCTGTATTAAAACTTTTGGTATTAATTGCAAAAATTAATGCCTTGGCTAAGTTTACATATTCAAGAGAGAAAAATCAATGACAATGAAAGACTGGTTTATGAAGAATACGTATCCCATGAATCAGTTTGAGTTTATTGAACAGAAGCTCCAGAATTGTGGTCTTGTGAAAAAACAAGCCAGTTCTTAACGCACTACTTTCTCACACAGAGCAAACTTCACATCAAGATTAGAACATGGTCAAATTTAACATCTTGTAAGGTCAGTGAGGGTTCTTCTGTGGACCCTGTGAGAATTACCACACCACCCTGTGGTCGTACCCGAGATCGGATGTGCCCCTTTGTGAAGCTGAAAGTTTAAAACCAAGTAAGTATCCCTTGGGATTATTTTCGTTAAATACTCAAAGAGCAGTATGGCACAGTCAGGTGATTAACTCAGAGAGGGTTTACATTAACATTTTCAGCATTATGCTACAAAAAGACATTTGTCTTCGGGAATATGTTATAACCTTATCCTTAGACACAGCATGAATTTGGGTTTTTTTAATTAATTAAATTCATTACTTCAGTAACTAACATAAGACAACTTCTAACTTTTGAATGTCTTACCATTCAAGACATCAGAAAGAGCTGGAAGTGGACAGACCTACACAAAAACTGTAATTTTATAAATCCAGAAGTCAGAATTAAAGCTTCTAAAGGAAAAGAAGAAAACAGTTAAGGTGACTAATTTTTACTTATTTTAGATCTGTTTTAATGTTCCTTTTAGCCTTTTCTCATAGGCATTACTCATATTAGCCAGAATGGACCAGTAGTCAACAGCACAAACACTCTCACTGAAGTGCCACAGTGACAGAGCTCCAGAGGAGTTGAGTGTCTCGGTGGACATCTGTCACTTGATGTGTCACAGAAACAGCTACAGCTACCTGCAATCAGCACCGAGGCCTTGGAGTTCTCAGTCTCATGGCAAAGCACAAACATACGATTTCCAGTTTTAATTTGTTTATCCCTAAAATTAGAATTACTTTTTTTTTGTCATGTTTGCTTCTCAATAGATGCCTTTTCAGCATTTTTCAGCTGGTCTCTCAGTGGCATGTAGGATGTGCTGACATACAGTAGCTTGTCCCTCATGAGTCCAGGTCTTTTTCCCCAATAACTCTTCAGCAAACATTCTGAAAGCTTTTTTCACCTTTGTACTGGCTTCTAATCAGTCAATACCACACTAATGCAACTTTATTTAAAGGCCCCTTTAAACACTTCTCTCCAGCTTCAAATTATACATGCTTTTAAATCCAACTGATGGTAGAGGAACATGGAATTTATTGAAATTATTATATTTAAAGTTTATTGATTACAAGTTGCATCTAATACTCACTAATGTGGAAGCCATAACCAGAACTACTCTGTTATTCATTCACTGCAATAAGATTTCAAATCATCCTGTCCTCCAACACATATTAAAAAATATTGTAGGGAGGTGTGAACACGTCATTAAACTGTCCAGTTCACTCTTTGAAACAGTTTTATGCCATTATCCTGCTCTGAAATAGGGGATTCACATGTTTCAAGTCCCTGACACCCAGCAGAGGGCATCAGCTTACTGCAAACCTTGCCATGAGTTCCATGGCGCACCCCCAAGAGATGGGTCCGCGGAACTGGGGGGTTCCTCGAAGAGGAATTCATTGACAGGTTCAGAAATCGAGCAGAGAACAAGAGAAGTATTACCCATACCCATGAGGTTGCAATATGGCAGACTCAGGCACAAGGTTAGCACTTTGGAGAAACTGATTTGCTTTTTGGGCTTTATGAGAGCTTCAGGCCCAATCCCCAAATACCTCGATGATTGCTAGTTCTTTAAGAGGAAAGCAACACATTTTTATAGATACGTTACATTTTGCATTTCACTGCGAGACCTTGGTTTAGAGCTCCTGCCTGAACATTGCCTTAGAAATGCCACATTGGGTAGCCAAGAAGCCGCTCATAGCAGGGCCCCGCACTCATTAGCAGAATGGCAAACTTTCTGACATCCACAGTGGCGCTTCTGCCAGTGGCACAGAGCCACTGTGTCCTCTTTCCCAGACGAACAGGGGAGTACTCGGACAGCATTTTACCACAGTAGCTACAACAGGAGCCAGAAGCAGCCGAGCCTAAGGTGCTGGGCTGGGGTAGGGAAAAGACAAGAGAGACAGCTGGAGACAGGGTGTTTCCCTGGTTCTCCTACCACGCCGAAGTGGTGAGAAAATTGCCCTAATTCTTCTCTTCTTCCCTCAGCTTCCTTCGGTAGCCCTTCGCCTGTACTCAGCAGGAGATGAAATCTGCATCACACATTGACTTGCCTTTCTGAGCTCTTGTTAGGACAGCATTAACAACTTGTGTGATAAGCTCAGTTCTTCGTCTCACCCACAGATGTCAGCATTACCCACTACAACCTCCTGAGAGTGGGTCCTTGCAGAGCTCCAGCCTGCAAGCTGATCCAGAAGGAAAATCCATTCTTCTCTATCCTCTCCTGATTTTCTCCTTGTTATTCTTCCATTTGTTCTTACATTTTAACTGATAGCTCTACCTACTTTTAAATTGATTGTTTTAGCTGCTGAATTAGTACCATGAAGTAGACAAGATTAGTTAACAAATTTAAAAGAGTATATATATATATATATATATATACCGGCAAGCACCAGATATGCAACCTGTTTAAACTGCTTACCAGGACCATCAGAACTTAAATTCTCAAAGAGAAATCACTGGGAATTCAAAGATCCGACTTCATTCACAGCTTTTAAGGCCTCACAAGTCATCTGAGAAACCCTTTAACATAACTACTTTGCTTAAAGGTAGAAAATAAGATTTTACCAAATTTCACAACATAAGTTTTCTTAATTCAGTTTTTCTTTTTCTGGTTAATCCTGCATTAGAGTACTTTATAATCCAGGTGAAAATGAGTTTTCTTCTCACTTCATCCATTTTCTGTTGTAAGTTTGTAGCACACAAACTGCCCCCCCCCCCCCCAACCACAAACAAAACAAAACCCCC
>VZTI01002787.1:43319-180578 GCA_013397865.1 Struthidea cinerea
CAAAAACCCCACCATCCAGCCTCCAAGCTGCTCCTTTCCTTCTGTTTTATAACATGGTAGTGCTCTCTCAGCTGACTCGCTTGTCAGTTTTCAATCAGATGGGCTGGATCTTGACAGTTGACTTCAATGCTTCTGAAACTTTTCTCTTGACAACCATCTCTTTTTAGTAGTCATTATAATTAGATTGATTATATTTTGGCTTAGTTTTCATTTGTTATCTTTGTGCTGCTTCCTGGGATTTTCAGTTCAATCTCTAAGAAAAGAGAAAAATCGGAGATACTTCTCTGTTAAATACACTTGTGTAGGATGCCTAACCTCCAGCAGGCTCCTTAAATTGTACAGGCTGCCCATATCAGCACTGAGGGAGCCCCAAATCTCAGCTGCACTGTTCCATGTCTCAGTAGTGAGCTCCTACTGACAGTCCTAGTGACTTGAGTGAAATTGCTTAGAGGAGTGAGCAAACCAAGCAAAGAGGTGCGTTCTGCCCAGGTGAAATGTGTCAGGATGAAATGCTGAGACTGATAGAACTCTTTGGACAGACACCATTCACCCTCACTGGTTGTGTGTGAAACAGGAGGAGAGATTGTGCCCAAGATCTTATGATCCTAAGAAGCCACTGTGAAAAGCAGCTACAGAGTGTACAGTGTACACCTAAAATAAAATCGCCTTCTGTTGTGAGATTCCCAAAATAAAATGCTGGCTAACCTTTACAGGGTTGTTCCCTAAAGATCCCGAGGAGTCTGAAGTCCCTATGAAATGCTATGTGCCAAATGCCTGGACCTGAATTTTGATACTTTTGTTTCTCTTTGGAGTTCAGAATGAGGCTTGGAGATGGGGACAGGGCAGCCAGACACGCAGAAGCAGAACGGAGGGCTTTTCTTGCGCTTTCTGTTGGATGTGGTCAATACAAACTAACTGGGTAGAAAGCACAGCAGCTTACACTAATGAAAGCTGGTTATATCTCTAGACAAAACCAGAATTTCATTTTTCACAAGAGGTTTTCTTCATATTGGGTTTGAGGGTTTGGTTTTGATTTTATAAAAAATCCCAGAAAGGCCAAATTTATCCAGCCTAGTCTGTGCCAGCTAACTCTGCTTTATGACTCCCCTGTGTCAATTTCTTGTCTGTGAACTGCTGACTTTTTGAAGTAAAGATTGGGCTGGCTCTGGTGTGGAGCAGATGAGGATGCAGGGCTGCTGTCAGAGGACATCTGTCATAGGAGTTGCTGCAGAAAATGTCTGCAATTTCTTCTGTGGTGGGAGTGGGCTGCAACACCCAGCTCTACATACACTACACTCCATCCCAGCCAGGCACCTCTGACCCAAACTGGGCTAACAGGGTTTCCTTGTCTACCCTCTGAGCACATCCTGACTCCTTAGTTTGAGGTACTATTTTTGCTCGAGAGTGGCAGAACCTAACTCACTAACACTGTACCTGTAACTTATTTAATTTTTATCTGCATAGTGCTCCAAATGGTCCAAGGCTGATTCAGATCTCAGTAACATGTGTGTGTGCATGCATGTGCAGTTGATGCAGCCAAACTAGTTGGAGCTCCCCTCTCAGAAATACCAGGTGCAAGTGGCATTGGTGTAAGTTGCCACTGATCTGGATTTGTTTGAATCTGCCCAAGAAGGAAGAAGTAAAACCACTTTTCTGCCTAAGTGTGTGTTCTGTCCCATAGGGTGTGAGGAAAGGGGACCTGCACTCCATTGACTTGTGTTGCCCTTAGTAATTATTCAATAGCTAGCTGGAAGGCTGGCAACTGCTTCTGCATCTTCTGCTCCAGTGTAATTTTAAAGGCCCATCCATCACTCAGTTACAGCTGGGAGCCAGGTCCGTATTTAGACACCAACATTGCAGTAATGACGCATGGGCAAGGACCTTGCTCATCAGATGGAGAATGCAAAGCCGTTTATTGCGCAGTCAGAATTCCCTAGATACCGGCACCCAACAGGATATAACATCATATAAACAGGAAAGATGCTCACCACAGTGTCCCCCAATCACCTGGGGCATTGCACAGATTTTACCTAGTATGGTAATAGGCAAACAATCCCCTATAAGGCCACAACCTCCAATGAACACTTCTCATAGGCCCAGTCTGTCCATAAACACACAATCCTCTCTCAGTCCATCCCCGGTGACCTGGATGCACTCCCAGGGTCACCTCCGGGCCCAGGACAGAGGCCCTCTCTCTGATCCTCAGGGCCCATCTGTCTACCACCACCCAGTGCACTCCAACACACCATGTGCAACGGAAACAGCTTCTGGAGGAGCAGAGCTGTAGCCCTTTCCCCTTTCACATCTCTTCTTTCCACTGACACCACTGATTTCACAATATTATTTTTCCCATCCAGCACTAGTTGCTGATGCTTCTCACATGTCCAAAATTGCTACTGACATTTCAATTTTGCTTTATTTTTCTCCTTTCTTTGATAGAATTATAGAGAACATTTATATTTGAATAAAAAGCAAATAATGCATGTCAGAGTATGCATCAGGGACCATCAAATTGTTTTTTTCCAATTACAACTCTATTTCAAATAGGGTAATGCAATTAAAGGATAATTACTAGAAGTGCAAAGCCAAGGTTATGATCAGAAATGGTTACCCTTTCACTTCGAAGGGCTGTCTGACTAAATAAAACATTCCTGTGGGGCAAGTTACTCTGCATAGCTGCAGGTACCCAGAAGCAACATGTCTGGCACTACAAGTAGAGTAGCTCTTCCAGTATAAGCTACCATTTTAGGAAAGGGGACAAATATAAGTAGCTTTATCACTGATTGATAGTGGTGTAAATTCACTTCAAGATAGGATATTAATTAATAATATATTAGTAGTTTTTAATAAGCAGCATCATAACACACTTCTAAATAGTAATTATGGTAAACTAGTAATACCTTCTTAGCAGTGACCTTAGTTTGGGTTCTCATTGCTTCTATAAACAACCAGCAATGAGATAAAGAATCGCAAAGGTAATTCCGGTGTTCCTCACGCTTTGCTCACTGAGCATGTTATCCCAGCACGCCGGGGGAGCCGTGCCCAGGGCCGGGGGATGCTGTTCCCCACCAGGAGGGATTGGCCGTGGTGGATGAGCTGCAAAGCAAAGCCGCCAGTGCCTGGGGGAGGCTCAGCCCACAGCAGGTGCAGTGACCTCCTGCTGCCATGGGCGGGTCCAGGGGCCCAAGCAAGCTGGCACTGGTGACGTGGCTCTGGGTTTTCTTCCCCATGGCCTGGACCGAGTGACACAAATCCATGTGTACTGCATCCTGAGGGGCCCTTCAGTTGCCTGCAGGAACACATTCCCTGTCCTTTCAAATGGCAAAGGACCTCAGCCTCAAACACTGCCAGAGGGACCTCCCACTTTCCTGCATCCTCCTGTACGCAGTCATGGCAGAGATGGAGCCATTGGGACCAGCCTAGAGAGGGAATTGGGGGTATCCCTTCCCCCATGGAGGGGCTTTCCCTCTGCAGTTTGGCTGTCTCCTGTTAGGAGTGTTGAGGCGAGCCAGTTTTCAAAAGTGCAGGGTTCCTTTTCCAGAGCTGCTTTCACCTCCTGGGGAGCAGCACAGCGATGCTGTACCCTGGCTCCTCTCAGGGGCCATCCATTGGCAATCCAGCTACGGGAGAAGTCGAGTTGTGCCAGCTGTGCCACCCACACGGAACACGGAACTAAAAATTACTTTCCTGTGACACGAGCAAACGTTACTAACTGGCACAAAGCGTTAACTAGCACTGCCCCTCGTTAGCCCCTGTGTCACTGCCAGTACCCTGGGGAATGGGGCTTCTTCCTTCAGCTGGGCTCAGAGAAGGCTAAAGAGGATCTAAAAGTAGCTGGTAACTATGGGAGGTGTTGTTATAAAGGTGAGGGTTCTTCAAACTTTACGCAGGTAAAGTCATGGAGTCCCACCCTTCAAAAGTCCAAAACTGCTGGAAAATCCTGCCTTTCTTCAGAAGCCTGTCTGCTGATATAATGCTTCAGTGTCGGATAGGATTAGTAAGGTTTTGCCAATCTGTTTTATTTAAGTGCAGGAAATAAGGCAGCAATCCTTTATTATTAACTGCTTTATTGGACTGGTAATAGCGCCTAAAAAGGGTTGGGACTCCAATTTGCTCCATTTGGAACCACTATTTGCTGTGAGAGCACATGGTCTCATTTCCCACAAGGGTTTCAGTGGGACAGGGGCTGAGCCTTGATTCTGTTTTGTTTGTCTTTTTTCTGGAGGTGGCTGTCAGGCAATGCAAAGTACCTGTTAAATGCATCATGGGAGCAAGCCTTATTTGGGTAAGTGTTCCAAACCACCTGGGTGAAAATGCAGTGGTTTTGCCTGTGCCCACTGGCTTTCCCCTGCCAGGCACCAGAGAACGGGTTTCATGATGTTGTCTTGGGAGCCAGCTGGGCCACAGGGAGCTGCACACCCGAGACAACACAGGTTTAGTCCCTGGTGCTGTTAATCCCCTTGTGCTCTTCTACTGAGAAGCCAGACTGTGAAACTAAACATACAGAGAACTTGTTTCATAACATTCACAAATATAATAATAGTAATAGTAATAACAATAATAATAATAACAATAACAATGACACTAATAGTAATGATGATAATAATAACATTGATAGTAATAATAACATATTTACATTGTTTAACTGATAAATTGTTTTATTTCTCATGTCAGTCTTACTTCCAAAATATTTATTTTGTCTGCATCTCACTATACCCGAGGCAGACAAAAATGGTCCTCTGTTTACAAACTAGGTAAATGGGGCAGAACAGCAGACCCGGAAATACTGAGCCCTATGGAGCAAACAAAAAGCGGAAAAGCAGCTGAGGTAAAGCATTTCCCTCATTCCCTGGAGGTATTTCCCTATCTCAATAACTGGAGGAACAATAAGTAAATAAATACAATGTTTTATTTAGCTGTGTTGTTTTTGGAGTCCTTTGTCTGTAGAGTACTCAGAAAAAACTTTTGGATTGATCTGGAGTGCACCAGCCTATTTTCTGTTAAAGTGTATTAATGGCAGGTTCTGTGCAATTAGTGAAAAGTCAATTCCCATTACTAGTTAACACTATTGAATATCTGCTTTCTTTAATAAAAACCTATGTCCAGCATAAAGACAATAAATCGATAAGCAGCCACTTTCTAAATCTATTCTGTCTCCTCCAAAAATGCAGAGAGAGTGCTGCTGTTTGGAAGTCAGAATGGGTTTAGAAGAAGAGATCCCCTGAAACTCCGTTTTTCCTTGGAAAAGCCTTTGCTCCTTTCTAAGAGCTGTACACATGCAAACTGGGGTTAAGATTTTACATTCATTCAGCAGCATCACAGCCTGGGTTGGCAGAAATCCTCCATGGAATTAAGTTAGAATCTCACATGTTAGAATCATATACAAGCATTATGATTTCTTTTACTGTGAAGGCAGTGAGGCCCTGGCACAGGTTGCCCAGAGAATGTGTGAGTGTCCCATCCCTGGAAGTGTTCAAGGCCAGGCTGGATGGGGTTCTGAGCAACCTGGTGTGGGCACTTAGGGCTGGTGGGATGCTGCCTTTCCAGTGGTCATGGAAAGTAATTGCTTCCTACCGCAACAGCAGAGATTTCTGAGTGCAAGGAACACCTGAATAGGATGGATCAGGCAGGGAGAAGATAGCATCAGATAGGGAGAAGTGGCAAAGGTCTGCTTAATGCATTTTTAAGCTTCTATGTGCAGGTTTCATGTCTGGTTGACCCTCAAATAAATGAGGAATATAATTTGAAATTAACAGAAAATAACAAAGAGGAGGAAAAAACTTGTTTTTCTTGGGTCAGAAAAATGAAATCTAAACAAGAACTGAGAGGAAGTGTGAAAGATTTATTGTTCTGCGCCTGATGTTTCTTTAGTTTACTACTAGTTTTCACTTTCACCATGGATCTGCAAAACCCCAAAGGCTGCTGCTTGAAAGTGAATAAAAGGTAACTAAAAGGCAGCTGCTGTCAGTAGCCTTTTTTCTTGTTGTTAATGGTACCTGCAGAACCAGGGGGAAAGGAATGACTGGGTGGCAGAAGAAGTTAAGATGGCTAAAGGAAAGCAAATGTATTTTCCTTCGTTCTGTACAGGGAAGTATGGAAATGAAGCTGCTCTGCCTATTTTAATGATCATTTGCTAAACATCCCAGTGGCTGAGTTGTTAGTCAGAATGAATGTAGATGAAATTCAGACATAGACAAAGCTATTTGTAGAAATTTGATTTTTATAGACACATTAGCAGTACTTTTTCCCCAGAAGTATTACATTTTGATTTAGCTGAGGAAAAGGAGTTATATTATGTGATTTAATTACACGATTGTGACTCACACTTTGTTACAAATACTGAGCAGTGAAAATGGAAGCAAAATGCAAGCTATCTGTTAGGTAAACATGTTCTTTTAAACTGTTGACTGAATTTGAATAATGAATAAATTGGAGGAAATGGCAATCTGCTTGTGGAAGTTTCAGAAAAATAAAGAAGGGCTAAGCTCAAAAGGTGAATTATTAATGTTGGTATATTCGCTTTGCTCCCGCTGTTTGTAACATAGGAAATGGGATTTCTGTGTATATGTCATTTTAATATTAACTCAGTTGCCAGCTCAGATCTCAAATAATGAGACAGATGCAAGTCTTTCATTTCCAGAGAAGCATTTTTAATGCAAATGAAATCAATATGGTAAAACATTCTGCCCAAGGAAGAGCTAAAGACTGGGGTTTGAGAGGTTTTATACTCTCCATTTCCTCCCCCTGTGGTGGGACAGACCCGTGCACACACAGAAGAGGAGGATGACACACGCTTCTGCTTCTGAGCTCAGCACATGCTGAGATCTCATCTGCAGTGAGTTTGATCAGGAGCAACTACAAAACTATAAACAAGAGTAAAAAAACATCAGATACTTAGACACAGATGTGTACAGCTGCAGGGCCTGAGAGTCAGTGAGTGAGAGCTAACAGCCTTGGTGGGACGCTCTTGGGGAAGCCTGCATGTCAGCTGGAATGCTGCACAAACCTTCTTTCCATTTCCAGCCCTTCATTACTATTCATAAATACAAACCTCCTTTCCCTTTTTTTTTTTTTACGCTATATATATAAATATCTTCAATTGCAAGCGCAGGAATAAAATTTTTATTAAATAGAGTTGTAAATTACGGCTACATTTTTGTATATTTGAATGTCTTGTTAATTTTAGATTTGCGTGTTTTGTTGTGATGTTTATCAGAAATGCTGTGGTTTTAGCATTTGCAGATGGCAACTGTAGGACAATGCTGGGCCCTGAAGCCTTATATTTTACCCCAGCATACGGACAGATCGACTGCCACTTTTCAGGCTTTGCTTTGCCAACATGCCTCTGCGAGAGAAGGACCATGGCTGGGACTGACAAGGTTCTCTAAAGCTTCACAAGCCAAGCTAAACCCAGCCAAAGCTGCTCGGTGTGTTGTTGAAGAATCATGGACACCAAAAAAGGGGCAATTTATCTCTTTCACGGTCTGTGTTTCATTATCAGTGTGTGTGAGCAGGTGTGCTGGAGATGCCCATGAACTCAGCCGTGACAGAGGAGCAGGCGACCTCCCCTCAAACCTCTGCCTGTGGATTTAAGAGTGCTCAGAGCCAGGCCCTGCGTCACAGCCCCCACCGATGCTAACTGTGCAAGGGGCACGGCTGTGAGCCCATGTGCTGGCTCTGGGGAGGCCACTGGAGCACCACTGACAGCACTGCTGGATGTACCAAGAGCTCAGAGGGCTTGAGGCTGTGCTGGCTCCACCACACAGCTCACCCCCAGTCCTTGTGCAAGGACCCTGGCACCGGCGTGCGAGACGAGGTGTGTTTCAGTTCCCCAGTGCTGAGTCGGGAAACGCCAATGGCCTGGTAAGTCTTAAAGGCCAGTGCAGTAGAGAAAAACTTAGGCCCTCTCTTCCTGTTTAGGGCCTAGAATGGGTCCTGTTGGTGTTCCCATGTAAGTTATCATCAAAGGGAAATGACAGACTGGGTCTCATCTGGCTTTGAAGCTGCTTAAAACAAGGAGGGAACCCCCTAATTTTTGAAGGGAATTCCCTAGAAAGCTGATGAGATCCCTCAAGAGAGTAGATCTCCTCTCAGGGCTCCCCCTGTGTCACTGTTACATCCGAGGCGCATAAAGAAAACGACACAGAGTTCAGGCTCATGAACAGTGGAAGCCGAAGCTTTTCTTTAATAATTTCTGACTACTATATAGGATAGATCGCAAAAAGTGTGTTGACTGGCAATAGGTAATTGGTTCCTCGGCCATCCACCCCTTGAGAGGATTGGCCATCTTCTAAGATACCTATTCCAAAATATTTTCAAAGTCAAAGCCATAACAATCTTGCAAAACAACTTGCAAGTGCAAGAAGTTTATGAAACTGTGACCTTGTTTAAAATAGTTTACATAAGAAAGACAGTCTTCTCACAGAATATTGAGGAAAGGCTGAAGAATTTCTCTGCTTCTAGCTTTTTAGCACCTACACCCCTGCATCCTCGTATGGCTGCAGTTCCCTCTCCCATCTCTGCTCAGTGTGCCTGGTGTGTTTACATCAGAAAGGGAAGACCCGGTGAGCAGGCCCAGCCACACGTGCCTGTTGGAATCCAGAATGCAGAGAATATCTCTCTGCCTGTTTTGAAGGATTCTATCCCCCTGGACAGCACTGTCTTTGACCTTCGCCCATGGAGAAAATTACCTACCCTTTGCGAAGAGTTAGAATCTACACTGGTGGGAACTAGATGATAGAATGTTATGTAAGATTGTAACAAGGTGAAAATTTAGGGTCATTGGGTTTGTTAATATAGTAAATAGATAAAAGGTAAAAAACTTCAAAATAGAGGATTGTTGTTGTTCTCCAGGCTTCTTGTTTCTCCTTCTATTACTCCATATTCTGCAGTAGAAGTAGTTTAAGGTGATTGGATAAAGAATTCTGCAGTTCCTGTGTACATGACAAAGTGAGTTATTGAACATTGGTGGAAAAGTGAAAATATCTTTCGTTTTACGTTTTAATTGGATAATTTACCTTTAAAAAGACTGTCTAATCTTGATCATGCGGGCTTCTCCTGCATTCTCTGCCCTGTGCTATGTCTGAGCCACATTAAGTGACTCTCCTTCTCTGATAAAACTCAATAAACAACTATCTGAAAGCAGAGACTGAGGAAGTTCCTGTTCGCCTCCTGAATTCCTGGCAAAAACGCTAAAACTCTCCCCTGTCAGGGGAGACATTAATTAAGGCACGAAATGTGTCACGTGCCCCTGTGGAGCAGCAGCCATGTGAACAGGACAGGTCGTCCTTCTTCCCGCTGTTCTGTGTTCAGCCCATTCAAGGAGGAACTCGAGCCCCGCTCAGGTGAAGTGCACTTGTGGGCTTTTCAGAGACCTGAGCAGCGTGGCCTTGCTCCAGGTGTGAATGAGTGCAATGCAGAGGGGAGGCAGGTTTGATGGTGAGAAAAGCTTGGACCCATCCCTATCCACTGCAGGTATGAGCTGGGATTTTGGCTTTCAGGGTGTGGGAAATATCGAGCATTGAGTATAACCATACACCTTGCCCTGGATGGCTATTTTAGACCAGTGCCTCAGACCAGAGCGGCCCTGTGGTGACAGGAAATGGCATGAGAATGAAATAACACTCACCAGCTTCAAGATAGCTCTCTCAGTGACATACACAGAAGAAATAACAGCGGGAGTTGGCTTTTTGTTTTCAACTTGGGCAAAGCTTGTGCCAAGTTCACTGGCAGGATCACCTACAAGCTTCAGTGTGTGAAAATAATACTGTCAGGCAAAATCCAGGTCTTATTTTCATACCAGAGGAGGATAGCAACTCAGGTGCAGTTACAGCTGGATAAAAACGCCTCTTTATTTAACTCAAAGGGTGCTGGACCAGAGGTGAAATCACTGTGGAGTTTGGCCCAGCACTTCTCTTCTTTATAAGGCTGTACATGTCTTCAGATGTGCAGCCCATGTTGTCTCGGGGTTGATCCAGCTTTCACACCGAGCTGATGTTGCTGAGTTGCTCTCCACAGAGGCCAGGAGTGTGCTGGGTTCCTAAAGGCTTAGAAGTTTCCTCTCTTCTTATTTTCCATGGTGCTGATTCTGTATTCCCCAGAGGCTTCCTGTTAACAGCACACACCATCACCAAAAATTAAAAACAAAAAAAGAGGAGGGGGGTGGGGAGAGGACAGGAAGGGTGAGGAAACAAGACATACCTGCAGCAGTCCTCGCTGTATATTCCCTGTGTCCCACCGCCAGTGTCATGCAGAAGGAAAATTGTTCTATCAGTGACTATGTTAGATTCATGACCCCACCACAACCTTGAATTGGCCTTTAGTTGTCGCTGATGGGAACTGAAGAACAGCTCCTGTCGACATGATTGCTGCTCTCCAATGAATCAGAACACACAGGGCACAGAGCAGCACATTAAACTAGCAACAGAAATATATCACTGTACTTTTATATAGATGTATTGCTTTTGCCCAGGCATATAAATGATTGGGCTATCCACTTATTTTTTTTCCAAGGACTATAAATTAAAAATAAGCTAAGGGTTTGGAAATTATGTTCTCTCTCTTTCCCCCCTCCCCTTCTCTTTTCTTTTTTTCAAAGCTGGGTAGCTATTTTAGGTCTACAGTAAAACATTTTAAAGGTAATCTTACTGCCTGTGTCTACTTGACCATCCTTTTTTTTCTGAGAGAAATCTACCACTGCAGTTCTTGCTTAGGTGATTTAACACTTCAGTTTGATCACACTAACTGTATGTATGGATTCCCACGCTACCTCTGCTGCTAATGAACACCTACAAGGCTGTATTTTTTCATTTAGTAAGACAAGTTTCTGAAATGGCAAAATCTATGTATGCCAGGTGCTGGGGGTTTTTCCCCTAACCAATATTTTATAAAGTAAGATTATTTCAATATACTTTGACCAAAGGTCACTTTGACTTGAAAGTTAGTTTGATGCACTGCTGCATAATTCAGTGTAGTGCCTCAAAACTGGAAATGTTTCACCATTAAACTGCATTTAATTTTTGCAACTTTCTCAGCTTGCTGATTAAATCATCTGTTTAAGACATCCCTTTAAATCAGAGGTGATATGACCAGATCTGCAAAGACTGGGATACATTTTGTCCGCTGCACATTTCCAGTTTTTTGCAATTTATCACTTACCAGCTTTGCAGCCAGATGTAGAAGCAATAAGAAAGCTGCTCCCCTTGCATTCTTCCCCCATCTTAGGGGATTTTATTTCAGATGAAAGGCAGAACTAGAGTCCAGGGATCTGTTTTTTGTGGTCTGAGGCCAAGGCAAACAGGCATCATAGTGTTTTTTCCAGCCCTGGAAACCCTTGTCCAGGTGAGCAGCCCCTGGTCATAAAAGTAGAACAACTGACTACCACAGGGTAAATTTTTTCCTACAAGAATCTGTGGGACTGAGCTTGCCAGATTGTTTTCTGTTAGTTTTTTGAATGTGTTGTAAAACACCTTTTTAACTTTACTTTTCTTGGGCTACCTGCTAAAGGAGTTTGGTGGTAACCACATGTCCATGTGCTGGATAAAATGATTTTGCTGGCCACAAGTCTGCAAAAGACCTGGACAAAGAAAACAAATGAGCTGGTCACAGGTATTTCCCCCCAGCGGTCATAAGCACCATAACAGTTTTCACCAAGCTTTGGGTGTTTGAATCTTTACTGTGTGCCACTTCCTAGCAAAACTAGTAAGGTATAAATGAAAACCTGGCTGCATTATTATGTCCTTAAAAGACCAGTAATTTCCAGAACTAATGATAGTATGCTCTCAAGGCCCACAGTTAACCCAGGGCTGGTGGGTGAAGGGCAGCATTTCCTCTTTGCTGTGTTTTCTCAGGGAATGGAACCGCAGCTCTTATGGTGATCACCTATATGGAGACCAACTCTTTGCTTGCCCAGAAAGCTGCCCACAGGAGCCAGGCATCAGGCTTGGACTCTGCTCCCACACTGCCACCAGCCAGCCAGACCCATCTCCCTGTGGATTCAATCCCTTTCAGAGCCCATCTGAAGGTCGGTCCATGTCGACATTCTTAGGGTAATGGATGCTAATAACCTGTCCTCCAGATTTAAAAAAATGATGCCATTCTACTTAAGGAAAAAAGAGACTTGCTTTGTGACTAAAGGACTGCTCCAAAGCATATCTCTCCCCTGTACATGTGCAATTTTCCAGGTGGGCTTGGGAAAGCCACATAGCTGGTACTTGTTTGCAGAGCTGGGCAATTACGAAGGTTGGGGCATCTTTCTTTTTACCTTTTTACAGAGTTGTTGTAAGTCCTGACTTTCTAACAGCTTTAGTGTATCCTAATTGTTTATAAACTAACTTTGAAGCCTGACTGGTGCTAAATTCTAGAACTAATGGAGTTTTGTGTCTCAGGATTTGCTTCTGAGCTGCTTTGGGCTGTGAGGATGAGTCTATTTTCATTGCCCTCCTGTCAGGCTCGGAGGCTGCAAGGGCATTTCTCCCTCTCTGTGCCCAGCAGAGGGGAGCGGAGGGGGCAGAGCCACCGCTTGGCTTTTGCTCTTTGCTGAGAAAGGGACGATGTCTCGCTGAGCTGGGGACCAGCTCAGGTGTTTCGCTCTAGAGGAAGGGGACTATGAGACTGTAAGGGCTGTGAATCTTTGCCAGCTCTGGGAAGGAGCATGCCTGCGTGTTGTTTCCTATAAAATACTACATCATTTTCTAATCTGGTCTTAAAAGGCTGGAAAAAGCTCTTGAGAGCAGCCACAGAAAAGAAAGTAAGAGACACCTGAAGGTAACACAAAATGGGAGAGTGGAAGCCAGTGAGCAGCACATTTTCCCAGCTCAGTGTTCCATGCCCAGAACTATTTACATCCAACTGTAACTCAAACATGCCCCTGATCTTAAATGAGGTGAAGTTTAAGTGATCAACAGTTTTGTAAATGCCAGTCCCCAAACTCAGACAAACCTGAAATACTCCCACCCAATAATTATCATCTGCACTTGAAGGACACGTAGAAAGTCATTACTGAAAGGTGCTAACTTTTCTGATGATAATAAATTCGTTTTCTGACTCCTTGAATGCTTTGTCAGGCCAGTCAGGAGATTGTTTATAGCACAGGTCTGGCATTGCTGCTTGCTTAGTGATGTTATGAATGTCCATAATTTTATTTAGGGTTCAGGTTATCACCAGATGTTGAGATTGCATAGCGGCCGGAAAGAAATCTTGCAGTGTCCTCACCTGATCTACTCAACTGTTCCTCCAGCAGCTCATGTGAAGGGGAAGGTTGACAAATTCCTGACATCAAACCCAGCTGTCAGAACAACACGGGGTAATAGCTGTCCTTGTCAAACTCACCAATTAATTCACCAGCATGTCAATGCAGGTGTAATTGATAGACTCCACC
The DNA here is from genome assembly GCA_013397865.1 of Struthidea cinerea. Classification (NCBI taxonomy): domain Eukaryota; kingdom Metazoa; phylum Chordata; class Aves; order Passeriformes; family Corcoracidae; genus Struthidea; species Struthidea cinerea. Next base: position 56,698 of record VZTI01002787.1, read on the forward strand.
TTCTGGCTGAGTAATGAAAGTCTAAAGCATTACTAAGACCATTTCATCTCCTAAGAGATCCTGTAATCTCACCTGAGCTGCCAGTGTTGTGGTGAGGGGCACTTAAAAAAACCCAACAAACCGAACAACATTTTGCTGCAAGAGCAAGTAGAGGTTTCATATGAATAATTTCAAAGGTAGAAAAGGATGTGAAAAGAAAGACTTTGCAACAATGCCCTAATATTTTGGAGCAATAGCTTTATTCAAATATTCCTTGAAGTCAAATAGAAAATACAGTTAGAGAAATTGTTTCTCTGTGAGAACCCGTGTGTTCTGGGGTCTTCCTGTTAATGAGAGAGTTGCTTTTAGAAGAAAACGTAGCCATTGTCTTAAAAAGCTGTGGAACGGCAGTGTCAGCTCAGCAGGCTCATTAGCATAATCCTTTGTCTGACTTAGGAGTATTTGTTAAGAACTTCTAAAACAACAACAAGAAATTGCTATTAGAGTTCCCTGACTACCGTGCTGACTCATCCATTTGCAATGTGGATTTTGTTTTAATAAATGGTTTGAGGTCTTCTGGCTTTAGAGTGCAGGTTTTATAGTAGTCACTCATTTCACCTAAAAAAAACCAAAAAAGGCTTTCTTCTTTATCAGCACAGCACAGGGATAAGGTTGCTGGACCTGCAACCAGGCATGTGCAAGCCAGAACACATCTGCCAGGGGATGAGTACTCAGCCGTGGACTATTATGAACAACATCATAATAAAATATAGAATAAACTCTTCACGGAAAAGGCTAAAACAGCATAAAAAAGAAGGACTGACATTCTCCAAAATCCTGAGTAAAGTGGGTGCTGCTCTCTCACGTGTTTGAAGCAGTCCTCTGCCCCTGCCCATGAGTTCAGGGAGGATGATGGCAGCCTCCCATGCCACAGCCGCCCCTCACACACAGCCAGATGTTCCGTGCATGAATGTATAACATACCTGAACTCCCCAGGGAAGGTACATTCCTATACTGACCCATGAAATGTGTCTCACCCTCTTCCAGCACACTGCACTGCCTCAGCTGGGCTGTCACAACTGGGGGTGCTGCAAATGCATCTAGGCTCTTTGCTTTGAGAAATACCTGCTTGCTAGAAAGAGCAGGGGGCAGGGCCAAGCCTGCTTCTCCGGGGTAGCACAAATCATGAGCAGGAGACCCAGGGAGGGAACAAAGCCACCTGGGATTTTAATGGATGCTCTGAGAGTCTGAAATAAAAAAATGGATCTTCTAAGATAATTTAGGAGTGCTTTTTATGGGGAGGGACTGCTGTATTGGTTCTTTATGCAGTTCAGGAGATGATTGAGGGACATTACAACCACTGGCAATGATGAGGAAAGCAGATGAATAAGGACCAGCAATGCTGGTAGCTCTGCTCTCCTGCTTCCCGGGATTTATGTACTTACGGATGAATTTAATACTTGGTGATCAAAAGAGTTCAAATAGTGGCTGTATTAATGATTTCAGCATAACCTCTAAATCCCAGGATGGCAGTAGAAATCTTCAGCTTGGTCTTAATCTCCTGACGTTTTTTATGAAGAGCAAAATTAAGTGCGGTTGCCTCATGATAAAGCCGCTTACAGAAGCGCGAACTGTGGCACTGCCACTACAGTGAGCGTACACTCTGTGCCCTGGTCTCAAGCCCTGGTCACAACAGTCAGACCTTTCCCAAGAAATGAATTACTGGAAGATAGTATCTTCTTTGGTACCCTTTTAGGTTTTTTTGCTGGTATTTGGTTAATTCTTACCTGGTCTTTACAGTCTATGGCTCTGACTGTGCAGAGTGATGCACGTTATTGCCCACATTTCTTATATTATATACTGAGCCTATGCCAACTGCTTTGGTCCTAAATTACCACTCTTTTTTCCTGTTTTTCCAATAAATGTTTGGTACCCATTAAAGATACCTGCAGGGCTCCTAGCTCATACAAGTATTATGCATCTTGCAGCAAAACCTACCTTATTTTGGAGTTTAGCTCACCTGTGATCTGTGTTTTGTGGCCAAGGAAATATTAATATGCCTCAGAATAATATGGGAATCATCTCACCATTGCTCTTCTTCCCTTCCTCCCACAAACTCCCTGAAGTATATTGATCCTTGTCTTCAAATTGGCTCAAGAAAGCAAGCACATCAAAGTGTCTGAATTGGGGATGGAAATAAGTGATATTTGAAGTTGTTCTCAAACCTTAAGACAGTTTATTCTGGCTTTGCTGTGTGAGTCACAAAGACTACTCAGTTTCTCAGTTAGGGGTAGTGTTATCTGCTAATAAAGGTAATGACATCCCCAAAGATGAAAACTGCCAGCTCTAATCTTTATTTTGAAGCTATAAAATATGGCAAGATCTGATCCCAAGGGCCTTGAATGAAGGACAGGGATTTTGGGGTTGACATGCTGTTGTACTCCCCCCGTTGCAGCGGGGCTGTTAAGGACACTCCTATTGTAGAACTGGGTGGTCATGCAGAAGTCAGACAAATAGTTTCTGCAGTTCATAGTTTCTTCTCCTTCCTTACACGAGGGACCCCAGATCTCACAATATTGATTGTGGTGTAGCCTGGCAGATGCTGAGGACAGGGGTCTAATCACCTTCTCTACAGGCTGTGCTCACTCCAACCCAGCCCTGATGCTGCTGGCCACCTCAGCTGCTCTGACACTGCTGTTCAGCTCACTGCCTCTCCCACTGCTTTTTCCCAGCGTGGCTGATCCCAGAGCTGTGCCACAGGGTTAGTCCCTCCACAGTGCAGAAGCTGTGTTAGTCCTTGCTGAATTTTGTCAGGTTCCCATTGGCTTGTTCCTCCAGTCTGCTCCTGTCCCTCGAAACACTCCAAGATCTTTGGACCAAAAATGAAATGCTAATGTTATTTTAATGTTCCCACATACGATGTGAGCAAGGCAAGATGTTATACTGACAGCTCCTGCTTATTAAAATGCATCTAGGATACATCCAGAAAAAAAAAAAAGAGAGGAGGACACAGTGACAGCATCTCCATGCTCCCCCACTCCCCTGACCTCAGGTTAGTTGAGTCCCTGTTTGTATAAGATATGTGGCAATAATATCTGAATGTTGTGGCCTTCAGTGAATGCAAGGTTTAAGATGTGAGGGGAAGACATTCATAAAATCTCTGTGATGAATGGTTGGCAGTTGCATTTGAGTACTTTCTGCTACAGATGTTTAACATTTTTTCCAAGGTGTCGAGGTTTAACCCCAGCTGGCAATGAAGCCCCACACAGCCACTCACTTATTCCCCCCTGGAAGGATGGGGGAGAGAGTGGGAAGGGCAAAAATGAGAAAACTCTTGGGCTGAGGCAAAGACAGTTACAGGGAAAGCAAAAGCCACACATGCAAGCAAACCAAACCAAGGAATTCACTCCCCAGTTCCCATGAGCAGGCAGGTGCTCAGCCATCCCCAGGAAAGCCAGAGTCCAGCTCCCATAATGGTTTCTTGGGAAGACAAATGCTGTCACTGAATCTCCCCTCTCCTTCGTCCCCAGCTTTCTATGCTGAGCATGAGGCCATATGGCCTGGGATATCCCTTGGGCAAGCTGGGGTCAGCTGTCCTGGCTCTGTCCCCTCCCAGCATCTTGTGCCCCCTGAGCCCCTCGCTGGAGGGGTGAGAGGAGAAAAGGCCTCGGTTCCGTGTAAGCCCTGCTCAGCATGAGCTAAACATCCGTGTGTTATTGACACCGCTTCCAGCACAAGTCCAAAACAGTCCATAGCAGCCACGAGGGAGAAAGTTAACCCAGCCAAAACCAGCACCCAGGCAGGGCTAATGCCAGAGAACAGAATGGGGAGGTGGTTCCCGCTGAGCACTTGCATCCCATGGGCATGGACACCATGGCCAGCAGAGCCAGAGCAGTTGCACACGGAGCACCCAAGTCAGGAGGAAGCGGAGTGGGAACACATCTGGGTTATGGCCTTGGCAGAATCCTGCCATTAACGTGATGTGCTTTGCTGGGCAAGGTGGAGGATGCGACGTTCCCAGCTGGCAACTGCTGGTAACTGAATACTCCCAGCTGGAGGCTGGGGGGCGATATGATATTCCCAGCTGGTGGCCACGGCCTGCCTCAGTGCCTTCCATTCGTGCATGTGGCTTCCCTACACAATGGGAAGGGGTGGGCGAAGCGTAATAAAGCAGCTGGTCTATTAGAAGATAAGCTTTGTGGAGAATAGCACAAACATGCAGAATCCCCTTAATCTTAAACTTTATTACCCCAGATAATAGGCTTTGGTAGTGACAACAATCAGTTGAAATGCAGAATTGTCTTGGCTCCTGCAGCACCTGCCACGTCAGTCAGTCACAAGCCACCTCCTGCTGCACAAAAAGGTGGCTGTGTGGGACCAGCAAGCTAAAAGTTTTGTTGGTTTATTTTGAAAAGGCCAGGGAAAGCTGGGCACACTCTCTTTGCAGATTTAAGCATGCACTCTGAACCTGCCGTGGGGGAAAGGCTAACAGGATATGAAAGCCTGCTTTCTTTACCTCCAAGGGTTGGAGCAAGGCTTCTTTGTCCACTGAAGCCCACTTGAAAGAGTAGGGCATGTTATTCCCACTCTGAATTAGGTCAAGTTTCCCAATATTCAACCAGCAATTAGAAAGGGAAAACCCATGAAATCTATTTGTAAAACCGTTATCTGTGTCCTTTGCAGCATTTTTGACATAAAACACATTTAATTATCTGAGGCAGAACTTGGAAGAAGCATCTCATATTCTCCTTTTGGTGAAACAATCGGATCCACAAAGCTCAATGCACACGTGCAAGACACACGCTTGTAAATGGGGAGGAACAGAGAGCTTTCAAATGAAAAAGCATTTTACCTTATAAATGGCCTTGCCCTTATTTATTTTTCAGGGTGCTTTTTAAGTTATTTTCCACAGTCCTGTGATCAAAATATGAGGGAAAAAAAAAATCTGCTTACCAAAAACTTTTCTTTTATTTAGAAGTATTTCATATGAACATTGATTAATAGAGTAACTACAAAGTGACAGGGTGATTTTTGTATCATGAGACATAAAAGTGGTTCTAACAAAAATTCATGCCGATTGTTTCAGCTTTTCTGTGCTCTCCAGCAATAGTTGCTACAAGAAGCGTGACAGAAGCTCACGGCGAAAGAGGCTGATTTAGGGAGGGAGTGCTTATACATGTGCTGGTTTTGGCTGGGACAGAGTTAATTTTCTCCATGGTAGCTGGTACCTGGCTGTGTTTTGGAAACAATGCTGATAACACAGAGATGTTTTCCTTCCTGCTGAGCAGCACTGACACAGTCTTGGCCCTTTCTGTCTCTCGCCCCACCCCAACAGTAATTAGATTGGGGTGCACGAGGAGTTGGGAGAGGGCACAGACAGGACAGCTGACCCCAGCTGACCCAAGGGATATTCCAGACCCTATGACATCATACTCACATCTAGAGCGGGGGGAAGAAGGGAGGATGGGGGTAGATGGTGTTTGTCTTCCCACGTAACCCTTACATGTGGTGCAGCCCTGCTCTCCTGGGGATGGCTGAGCACCTGCCTGCCCCTGGGAGGTGGGGAATGAACGCCCTGCTCTCCTTTGCTCGTATGTATGGTTTCTGCTCTCCCTATTAAACTGCCTTTATCTCAACCCAGGGTTTTTGCCACCTTTACCCTTCTCATTCTCTCCCCATCCCGACGTGGAGGGAGGGAGTGAGTGGCTGCATGGGCTCAGTTGCTGGCTGGGGTTAACCCATGACAGGGCAGGTCCAGGCAGTGTAGTTAACCAAGTCTAAATGTTATGAATATTAAAGCTCAGTCTCTTGGGTTAGATTTCTGTTCTTAGCTTTGCCCACAAAATCAGGATCTTTCCCGTTTAATGTCCAGCATTTCATTATCTCCTCTGAAGAAACTGTGAGTGGAGACTTAAAAATCAGTAAATTGAAACCAGCAGTGTATTTTGACTTGAACAACTACAAACAGAGAGGGAACAGAAGGTGCACTGAAACCTGCACCACTTTCTGCGTGTCTCTGAAGACAGAAGTCAGAGCCGAGGCAGCAGCGAGCACCCCAGCTGCACTGAGTGAGTGCTGGAAAAGCATCGTCATGGCAGAGCAGACGCCATCACCAACCTGGCTGGGTAAGGGCTGGGGAACACCGAAACCTAACAGAGGAGCCGAATATCAGCTCAGCCAAGCTTTAGAAGAAACAGTTTTGAGTCTGGTTTCCCTCAGCTCAGTTGTCTTTGAAACTCCTTGTCTGGTTCAAGCAATTCAAGGGCTCCTGACCATTTCACCAACTCTGTGGCCCTGGTGTCTCAGCAGGATGAGACAACCTCCCTCCCCAGGCGGTTCCAGTTCCTCTGGCAGACATGACCAGGACACCCTGGCTTCCTTAGAGATGCCGTATTGATTTTTGTAGTCTCTCCTTCCCTCAGGAACTGACTGCACTAGATCAAATTAAGAACAATCTGAGCATTTAATGGGGCCCCTTCAATACGATGAAGTTTGATTGCTTGAAGTTGAAGTTCATGATAATTATTTATGCTGACAGCACCCTCACAGACAATAAAGCCTGCCCCTTTCCTGAAGGCCTCTGTCTCTCCTTCAGGGAATTTTTTTAATCCTGCTGTGCTTACCTGATACACTTACTTCTCATTATTAAATATGAGAATAATGATCAGAGAATGAAATGTGTTCTATTTCCACCAAAACTGGTACCAAAACTATGGTTTTGGTTCTATTCTCAGTTACCAAATACAACCCATGTGCCTGACCAGCACCAGCAGCTCACCTGCAGTTTGGAGGCTACCAGCAGAACCTTTGGCTCTCCTGGGTACAGGATCAGGGCTCTCCCTGCTCATTTGCAGTTGCATAGGACTTATAAAATCCATTTGTGATGAAAATTGCAGCATTTTTGTATTTTCTAAGAGGTCTGTCCCGAGGATTGCCTATAATCATCACTCTGATTTAATAAACAGGTTTATCTGTGAGCAGGTATTTTCATGAGTGACAGAGAGGCTGCAAATGAATTTCTTGCAACTTCTTGAGTTCTGCTATAAAAAACCCTCATAGCTGGGTATAACAAAGAGTCCTCAAAGTCCGTGTGTGTTTTCATAGGTATCCCACAACACCAGCTGTCCTAACACCTGAGGATGTTTGTCAGTGCACAAAACATCAGCAGGTTTTCATCTGAGGTGTGTATACACACAAACACACACATAAAAGTGAAAGCAAGATGTGCTGTATTTATACACATGTATAAAAATACACAGGTGTGAAGTAGCCCTCCACCCGCAGCTGCTATAAATGGGGCAGTATAATTCCTCAGCCCCCACAAAAGTGAAAAGAGCACCAGGTAATTAAGGAGAGAAGCAATTTCCTGATTTTTTTGCTTTTCTAACTTCCCCCCCGCCTCAGACAACAGCTACACCCATCCTACTTTTCTCTGGAACATAACTCAAAACAGAAAACATTTTGGGACATGAATGCTGCTTTTTTATGGCAGGGAGAAAAGCAATGAGTACGGCTTTCTCACCAGGAATGTAACCAACTCACCTGGGTTGGGGAGTCCTCCTGTGGTGGAGAGGACAGCGATTGGGCTCTGACACAGACTCATAAAATGAACCTTGCTCCTTCCAGCAGCCAGCCTGGGATCCCTGCTGTGTCTGCCCCACTCCTCCCCAGTGCAGGTTTTTCTCTCTCTGTGCAAGTTCTTGGTGTTAGACCTTTCAGATGCAGAACAGCTGCCTTGCATTACATGGTAATTCTCCAGCCAAGGGACTGAGTAGAAAAATCAGTCTCTTAAGTCATCTAAATGTAAAAATGATGTTACTGAAGAAAAGTCAGAAAACGTGAAAATGGAAATGAAGCTGCAGGGAGGCAGCAGAGGTTCCCTGTGGCAGCGCTCGCTCTCACACAGCAGTGACAGCAGCCCAATTCCATGCCCACCACTTCAGCTGGACAGGGAAGAAGCAGCTGATCAAGGGGGAAAAACGCATTTGAGGAGTTCCCTTAGATGGCCATGTTTATTCTTGCTTTGGCTTTCATTTGCTCTTTGTCACATCTCGGTTCATCCCTTTTAGACTGCGTGTCAAAACAGATCTTGTCTCGGTGGATTGCTCTGAAACCTAATGATGCCTTGGCTTGTTCAATACCCCCGAGGGGCCAGGCAAAAGGAGGCTGGAGCTGCCCCCCAGTCCCTGTCAGGGTTTGCATTTGGGGGAGAGTTGGCTACTTGGAGCAGGGGAGGGGTTTTCGGCAGCGTGGCTTGATGCAATCAAAGAAAAGGGCTTAAACCTGCTTCTCATTTGAAAAAAAAAAAAAAAGAAAGGAGGCAGGAGGCAAGAAGGAAGTTGCTCTGTTTCTTTAAGGGAGAGAGTCTGTGTCAGCCCCTCTGCTGAGCAGTTCATGCCATTCACTGCCCTGCTCCAAGTTTTTCAGTGATACTGAACTCCAGGTGACCCTTGCAGACAGTAATTGCTTTAGCATAGGTTTGACAACAATGGCGAGAAGCTCTCTAAAAATAAGCAAAGCTTAAAATAAATTTCAACTCTGGAGACCTGCTCATGTGAGGAATCCAGTACATTGCCTATATTTTCCTTGATGAGTACCACAGCTCTTGGCAGCTGGAAAAAGTGACAGTTTTCAAGGGATTTCCAGTGCCTCCTGCTCCAGTGGCTAACCTGGCAGGGACTCAGCCAGGAAAGACAGCAGGTGGCCTTTAAGGGAACCTCATGGGATAGCTCCAGGCCAGCATCCCTGCTCATTTACCCCAATAGCTACCTTATTTAAAGCTGGGATTTAGAGAAAACCAAATTTAATTGCAGGGCCTGGTATAAATGCCTTGCCTTGCTTTGTAGCTGTAACATAGTTCATTTAAAATGGGTTCATCATACCTGGCAATAAATAGTACCTAAAAGCCCTTCACCAAAACTGCATTTAGTCACCCTCGTGTTGGGAGAATGAAACAACTCTCTGCCCCTCAGCAGGAAAAGGGGAAATTTCAGCTGCAAGTGCTGTAGAATTGTTTGCTCTCGAAGAGGTGCCCACAGGACATACACAGAGAAGAGGCACGTCTGCAATTCCAGAGCACTATTAGAGCATTTCCTGTTACAACAAACCACTGCAAATTAGCCCTGATCCTGCCAAAGTTTAAAGAGGTGCACATACCTTGCCGCTACACTGAATCTGGGGTGCAAATTTTCAGTAAATCTGATAGAAAGTAACTCTTCCTTCAACGGGGAAGAAGAAAGTGTTTTACTTGAAGAGAATGCAGTTTCCTTTTTCTAGCCCACACAGTGGTGGCATACACAGGACGGATTTTGATTTGATGAGTAATGACGAAGAGAACCAAATTATTTCTCTCTGGCTCTTTTTAGAGCCATTTTTTTCAATTTTCCAGGCTGACTTCTGCAGGCAGCTGTCTCACAATATGAACTATTGAAAGTTATAATGTACCTGTCCACGTGGCATAGCCTCCCCTTGTTCATGTTTTAGTGGATGGCATGTCAGGAAAAGGCTCTCAGGACGTTGGAGAAGAACCACAAACACATGCATGGAATTGTACACGGCAGTCAGTGAGTAATCCAGGCTCCTGGGTTTTATCTCTTAGGAAGACTTCAAGTATTACAAGAAAAGAATCAAGTTTCAATCCCCTATAGCAAACATATAGAAATTAAGTATTTCAAACTTTAAATACCGGTGGGTTTTAGGATGCATTTTGTGAGGCAAGAGGAGACATAATTTCCCTGCATACAGCTGTCTGGAAACTGGCTCCTTTTTCTTTTCCCTCCCCCTCACCAAGAAAAGCCAGTCATACCCCAACTGTAAGCTGAAATATTTACCTGACAGCAAATATTCAGCTATTCCAGGCAATTCTAAAGCAGCACTTTCTCCTGTGACAAATGAAGGATCTGAATTCTGAAAAATATATATATGGAGTCTACATCCTTTGCTTGTTTTCTGATTAAATACACTTCTGCTCTATCATCACTGATGAGGTCAGTTTGGTCCAATAATTTTTGATGAGACACAGTGGTGGACTTGCTGCTGGCTTTTTATTAAATGCCTACATTTTAGAAAAAGTTGTCGATATCAGCCTGCTAAATAACAAAACTCGTGAAATTGCTTATTTTAGTCATCATTTGGATTAGTAGTAATTATGCCTGTAATAGTAAAATGAGATTTTAATGCTGATTAATGAAACTGCTAAATTGTTGAGACTGCTAGTCACAGTTATCAGCCTCTGGAGACTGTCCCCTAAAACAGTTGTCATCATGTGTGTAATATGGCTTCTTTTGTAGGACCAGATGTGAAGCATATGGTGACCTATTACAATAGGGATGAGCAGTAAGTCCGTAAGGGCTGAATTGTATTGGACAAGCTACCCAAATGAAAAAATAACGTCCAGTGATCATTGTAGGATCACAGCAGCTTTCTAGAGGGTAAGGGATGATGAAGGCCTTGGGAAGCTGCCTAGCTCAGGTAATCATTCCTGTAATACTGGTATTCTTTACGTGTATGCTAGAGGAAAGCTGTGCTGCTGCGCATGCAAACGCACTAAAACATATTGCTGCTGCTTGTTCTCTCTCCTGCCCGTTCCAGGGACCCACTCCCACTGCTGGAGGGAAATCCTGGGGGGGATGGGTGCTGGCAGGGGGAACCTGTGGAGCTGCCCAGCAGCAGCAAACCTCAAAGGTGCTGCTGCAGAGGAGGAAATGTGCTGGGTGATCGGAAGGATGCTGGGCCAGCCAGACCACAAAGAAGTAGGCAGGAAAATGAAAGCTAATATAATGAAACTCACTGCCCTCGTATGCAGAGACACAATTCTAGTGCGTTGAGCTCATTTTATCTCCTTTCAGCCATTGTCACTGGGGCAGGGTCCTTGCAGGAAAGCAGTGAATGGCTGCACTGAGCTCAGAAGGGCCATCCTGAGAACACTTGTGTCCCTTGGTAGGAGGAAATAGAGTAAACTTCTCTGAACAACCGTATTTCCCCTTACCCATTAAAGTGATTGTTATTAAAAACTGTGCTTAGTCTTCAGTACATTGGCAGGTACAACCCAGAGCAAAATATAATGGGCTGCTTTTCAGTTTTGCTACTGCCACTTTGTATTACTCCTCATATGATTCTATCATTTCATGAACAGTTTAACCCATTTACTCGTGCAAATGGACAATGGTTGAAGATTAGAGAGGCTTCATTTGCTATGAAGAGCTACTGTCTTGTCTCAAAGGAAGAAGACCCAGCTGACCTGGACGGCAGGTCAGGCACTCCGTACTGCAGACATGCACCAAATTATCAGCACGGTGTCGGCCTGTGTGCGGAGTAACAAATACACAACAGCATAGACACAGACTGATTTTTAGAGGCCAGGGAAGTTTACACAGCTATTTCAGGAACTAAACATACAAGTCAATATGCGGGATGATTCAGATGATTCATAGGCACATGCATTGTGCTTCACAGGAATTTCTAAAATCAGTGCTGTAATTGCTGAGGGTCAAACTTACTTCAGGCAAGATGTTCTTGTTTGAATGCATGCTTGGAGGAGGGAGTAAACTTTGTGTTGTCCACTAGACACATTTCCAGTATTTCTTCCATTGCCCTATTCTTGGGCTTTAGGATTGTTCTGTCCAATAGAAGTGCTCTTCCTACAGCTTGTCAGGTCTCGCTGTTTTGTAGGTGGTTTCACAGCAGCCAGCCCTGCATCCCTAACACACACGAGCAGTATCACCAGCTTCACAAAATCAGATCCCCGGAAATGGTGACACTATGTCTTAAATTCTGTAATCATGCAAGGCTGATTTACTGCAGCAGAAGTCCTCTTCGAATTGTCTGGCAACAGAAACTGAGGTATTTTTATTATATGGCCAAGCTTTCTGTGACAAACAGTGCTAACACAGCTTAATTGGCATTTATACAAATATTCAGGTCTGTAAATGACACAAGTGGAAGCCAGAGCTACAGCTGGGGTTGTCTGCATATGGTTACTGCACTCCGGATAGATAATTTGTTCCTCGGAAAAGTCTGTTTTCATAGTAACGTGGTTACAAAGCAGCCTCTCAAGTGCCACTGTGTCGGGAAAGCACATCACAGACAGAAGGTAATGACTGCTGACACCAGACCAGCTTTCCTCTTGTTCCATATAAAAGCCAGCAAACTCTAAATCATCAGTGCAACCACGCCATGTACCTGCCCCCATTGTTCGAGCTTGGCTTTAAGCTGGGAACAAAATCTATCAAAATGCAGTTTCAGAAAAAAATTTCCTGTGCGACACGTACAAGTCCAACTGGCTGGTCTGAACAAAACTAAACTGGGATTAGGATTTCAGCAAAGAGCTCTTCCTGCTAAGGAGTAGTGCCTTGGGAACTACTTCACACTCACAAAAAAACCCCCTCCAACAGTCCACCTCCTCTCTCCAAACAAAAGAAAAATCTGGGGTGGGATGGTCTTGGAATTGTTCCTGCCCTGGCATTTTGGCACACATCCTTACAAAGGAAGATTACAGTAAACAAGCCATAAAATACTGTTTGTCTAACATTTGCCAAAACTATAGGCTGTGTATTTTAGCCTGGAAATCCAGTTGGTCTCTCAAATGCCCTTTCTGTTATCTATTGGTTATCATTGGTTCAAATGATAGTTTTAACGTGAAATCTTTTGTGGGCTTTTAAATTGTTTTGTTTCTCCAAGTAAACAAAAAAGCTGGTTCATTCTCATGGTATGATCTTTCTAAATAAAAAGTTGTGAGGAACTGAACAGCAGCAAAAAGGCAGATCAGAAAATAAGGATTCCATCCTTAGTTTGGCTACAGGCCATTGGTGTAACTGTAGCTGTTCAGTCTGACTTTTGTCCCACAGCTGCTCTAACTGTAAAAATAGCAGTTAGTGGCTTTTTGCTTTCCCTGATTGTTGTTTGACTTGGGCTTCACAGTAAAGAGACACTCTGACCATGGTGGACAAGGAACACCGAGTCAGGAAAGTCTTTGTGTTCCTGGAGTGTAGTTGAGAGCTCCAGCTTTTATTCACATAGCTGACAGTCTGCTCTAGGGCATTATACTAAGAAGAGTAAATTTTATCTGTGACTATCCACTGTGCTTACATCTAACTGGTACCTACAGTAGCTCCAGAAAAATCTTAGAACAAGAGGTAAGATTTTTTTTATAAGACATGCCACAAAACTCTAATTCTTTTAATGTACTTCTAGCTACAAGTGCTGGGGTGTTCAAGAGTCATGCACTACTGGCAACCTAAACATATCTGAAAATCTGGCCTCAATTTGATAACAGAAACACAAATGACAAATAAAAATAAACCACCTGAATTTCATTTTAAACTGATATAGCTCTTGGATTTCAAAGTTTTATATTGAGGATAATTGTAGTTTCAAGTCTGCAGAAAATTCAACAGCACTTTGTGCAAGAAGTTGTTCTGTTGATTAGGAGACCTTAATCAATACAATTTAGCTCCTCTTAGGAACTGCCCCTCTCCCAGCCAGAGTTGGGCTTGAGCCTTATAGTGTCAATAGGATGCTCAAACATGCTGTCTCCAAAATTCTCTAGATAATTCCTAACACAAATCCAATAACAATGTGGTGTTACTGGCAGAGCTGCAGTTTGTATCTCACAATAAGGCAGATTTTGTACCTGCTTCAGACCTCTTAAAGAATCTATGATAGTGCTCATAAAAAAAGTTTACATTCTTCCTCCAATTGCAGTGACTCACCAGAAAAGAGAAAATATTTTGCTGAAGTCCTCACACAACAGTGAATGTGGAAAATGCTTGAGCAGAGCATGCAAAACCCCCATATTTGTGGTGCTGTTCCTTTAGTAACTGAGGGCCCTTGGCAACAGACTGACACTACTACTTCTGTGGTAATGGTAATGCAAAAACACATCTTAATGCAATTTGAGGAAAACTAAGTCTTTTATTTTATGCTTTTAAGTCTACGCTTTCTAGTCTGTTTTTTGGAATATGTTGCCGTTTATCTAAACTCCTAGGACTTTTGCAGTCCCAACTCCTCAGTTCATAAAGATGACAAGCCCTATTGTACCACTGACATCTACCTAGAGAAGTACTACCCACTGTTTGAGGAAGAGATGAATGCAGGCTGTTCATTCAGTTATCCTGAACTCAGGTACAGGTTTTTGTCACACCCCCTTTCACGAATGTAAACCTTCACAAAATAAGTGACTGAACTGTGTACTAAGAATTGCAGAGAAATGCTGCCCAGAAGAAATGAAGGACTCCTCTGATTCTATTCTATAATCAACAAAAAGTAAATTGAGTCTGAGGAAAACAAGAGCTAAAACAAAATGAGATGTATCCTTATAGCCACATCCTAATAGAATCATTACAACACTGGCTGGCTCCTGCCAGGGGTGGAGGCACGGAAAGGGATAACCAGATGGGGAAAAAACAAATCAATATGGATGACTGAAAACCGATTTACAGCACTAAGCTCACTCAGATTTCTCTTGCATTTTCTCTTGCTTAGGCTGGCAGGAACTGAAGAGAAAAATGCTAAAACCTGACTTTAGTCTTCCATGCTGCACTTAGGCTGCACTCTTGTGTTAGAGTCCCTTTCCTTGCATTTCTGCAGGTCAGGCAGAGCTCTGGCAGCTGGAACCCGCCCACAGGGGTGCAGAGGGTGTCCTCTGGCACCTGACGTCCTTATGATCAAGCCTGATCATAACATGATTTATCTGAGTAGCTGAAGTAAATTAGGATGGTAGTGCACAACAGCCTGGTCACTGCAAATGAGGAATCTGCAAGGAAGTGAGGATTAGTATAAAGGAAAGAAAATACACTTGCTTGTACAATGCATTTCTCCTTCCAGTAAGAAGCTATGATGTTAGGCAAAGAAAAATCAGAATCCCTGCCTGCCTATAACTGCTAGAGAATATCAAGTTGAAAAAAGAAGGGAGGGCGAGGGAGAGAAGGGGTGAAAAGAAAATTCCAGAAATGTAATTCAAACACATGTGGTCAAAAAGCAAGGCTGCAAAGAAGGCCCTAGGGTCAGTATAACACAGAATGGAAGGACTACAGAGTTTGGAACTCTCCCTGTGACTTAAATTACAGATAGTTTCCAAGAGCTTCCTTAATAAAATTTGTCTAAGGAGAAAATACTGGTGTCAGTGAGGGGAAAAACTCTGATTCACGGAAAATGGAAAAGAGAAAGGCAGCTTCAACCGAGAGTCAGTCATCAATCTATTTCTTAGACAGAGTCTTGGCAAAACCCATTCTCCTGGTAGAACTTGCCTGGAGTAGACCAGATTGATTTGACAGTCTCTTAGCCTAATAAATGCTTGACCCCAAGGTCTGCTGAATTCACTAAATTCACTATGCAGAGAGAATTGGGAACCAATCACCTCTGGGGAACATCCTGTTCCCCAGCCCTCCCCTGCTAAAGGCCTTGACTGCTTTCAGCCTTATTGAGATGACGAGATGGAAGCTGCTCTCACAAGAAGAAAGGTTAATCGACTACACTGCTGTTAATCAATCACTTGGAAGGATTCAGCACTTACAATAGGTAGGTCCCTCTCCCTGCCAAGAGGTTCTTGCATGTTAACCAAGGACCATCTCCGCCAGCTTGAAGGATGAGTAATAGACAGAAACACAATCCAGAGAGATGCCAGGTGTCTGATCCAGAGCCAGTTGCAGTCAATAGAAAGACTCCTGGTGAGTTCAAGCAGCTTGGACCAGACCCCAAAGAAAGACTTATTACCCAAGGTTTATTCTGCATACATGCATCGAGCTACTTTTAGTAGTGAAAGATCCTTGAAAAGAAGCAGATTCATCACACACTTTTGCCTCCCTGTGAAATCAACCTTCTTCAAACCACACTGTGTCCCAGTTACCCTGATTGTCAGAGATGGCTGACATCCAGCAAAGGAAAATTACCTGCCTGTGACAGCACAGACAGACACCCATACATTTCAAAATCTCTAGGGAGTACAAAAAGAAAAAAGCTAAACTGCTAATATTTTCCCGGCCTTTTTGTAATTGCTGCTAGCCAAAATGAGAGCTTCCTCAGAAGAGGAAAACTAGATCAATTTCTGAAAGAACAAAAGAAAACTGAGGGAATAAAATTTAAAATATCCTGGCATGGAGGAGAGCAAGCTCAGGGCTGAACCACCAGCAAGGTGAAGCTGACAGAGCCTGAGAGAGAAAAAAATACCAAGAGAAAACCCAGGGTTAGAAAGTACCCCTGAAGACTTCTGTAAGTTTACAGCTGCATTTAGCACCAACACCAACTGTGACAAAGAAGTGACAAAGAAGTGACAATTCTTGATGCGTCTAAATGGAAGGAGGAAGTCTTAGCCTGTGGTTGCAAACCCAGGCCCTTGCAGAACCACTTAGTAACACACCTGCTGCAGCACACAGCCAAAAAGCCACATGGCAAAGAGCTGAAACCAAGATTCACGCCTTTAGGACATCTATGGCTACAGGTACCAGTTTAGAGTTTATTGCAGAGGCTGCTTGTTCATGGCATTGCTTCTGGTCTTTTCTCACTACCAGTCTTACCCAAGGCAGACTCCTGGATGCACTTCCACTACCATCCACTCATTTTGCTGCCAGAAGTCTGCTCAAATCCTGGAACAAACCTGTTGGCTTGGAATTTTTGCTTTTGGAATAACCCAGTTTTTGTTAAGAGGCAGAGACATGATAGACTGGTGCCATGGACTATACCCGCTGTAGCTAGTGAAGAGATGCCAGGTCCTCCACAAGGCTGGAGAGCAACACAGATACAGTGGCTATTCTCTGTTCATCTGAAAGTTCATGGCACTGCAAAGCATCTGAGGCTATGGGTGTTTCCTCCTCATGCAGTGACAACAAGCTGCGGATCAGTGAAACAGAATAATCTAAGGTGTGCTGCATATATGACTTCTATGTGCTCCAAGAATTGCTTCCTCCAAGGAAGGACAGCCATCTCAAAAATTCTTTGCCAGTAAACAGCTGTGATTGTCAAAACCAATTTCCTAGTCTTCTCACTGCTAGCTGAAAAAAGCCCACAAGACAGATCCTGCATCCAGAAGTAAGGACTAATATTGGATGACCTTTCTTCCTTTGGCTCAATTGACAAAATAACCAGCACTGCAAGCAAGGAGAGGCAGACATCATTAAAGAGTGAAAGTACCTATCTATTTCATAAGGAAACCTGACAATAAATTCCACACACAGAACAAGAACTAGATTTAAGAGGTACAGCAGCTTCTTCCCAAAAAAGACTTTAGTGTAGCAGCCTTATAAATCTGAAGATTTCAGCCAACTCCACAGGTATGTGTCATGCACATTGCATCAAAATACAGACAGCATCCATCTAAGTCGTACTCTTGGATTTGTCTGTAAACTTTGTATCAAAATAATGTCAAAAGTTAACAACCTGCTAAGATAAACGGGGATACTCTGTCTCTCTCCAGGTCCTGTGAATGGTGCTGTGGATGCAGATTCATGAAAACTGTGCCCTATTTTCTCATGTTTGAAACTAGATTTTTGCAGCCATACCTTCTGTTTTGGAACAAGGCTCTGTTATTGTCGATATAACTGTATGCAGCAACACCAGCAGGCAGGCCCTGCAGTGTTTGTCATTCCACTGGCACACACGGAACCACACTCCCCTGCCATTCCCCTGCCAGCGGTGGATCCCGCTGCAGCCACAAAACTGACAAGAGACCCACATAAAAAGTGATGTATTTCACCTATTGACTATTCATTTTTTAACCCGCAGTGGATGAGCATAAGACACCTGCAGCTCGGTGCTAATGACCAAGTGAGGAAGCACAAAGGTTACTGCCTAATCATTTCTGCCTCGTGCCATTTGGAATAGTGTCCTACAAGGCCCAAACTTGGTCACACTGAACTACCCCACCTAAGGACAAAATCCCTTCTGAAAGGAATGGAGAGATGGACGGCAGAGACACAGAAGGGAAACTCTGAGTGCTGTATCAACCCAACTGACATCTGATGAATGGTCGGCAATATAAATTTATTGAGAAATAGAAAACTTCTTGCTTACCCTTATCATGGCTCTCCAAAATTGTTCATGCCACAAAAAACCACAAAATTCCCTTCAACCACATATTGAAAAATCTTGCAATTTTATTTGCATATAAAGGCCGCTAGATATAATATCACAATAAATTCAAAGAAACAACTGCTTTTCTAAATTCCATTAACAAGGTAACATAAAACAGAACAAAGCTCAATAGCATTTACAGTGGTGGAACAGAAATAACTATCTGCAACAATATTTTGTGCTAGAGAGATTGCATTTACACACAGTGCAAAATAAGAAAAAGTAAATAAAAAAGACAAGAAGAATATTTAAATATAAAGGACAACTAAGCCTTATTTTATTTAGGCTTGATTGTATCCATTTGACTCTATACATGCCTGAACTACAACAAAGATTTAACTCAGGCGCTTGAAGGCCTTGAGCACTTGGAAAAATGTGTCACATCCTTCATAATTTAGATGTGCTGTACAGCATAATTTTGCAGATGCTATACTGGCAATATTAAATCCTAGCTTAGTTATAATGCACAAAAAATACATATATATATAAATTCATATTTAAAAGGAGTCCGCATTTACAATTTTTTTTTTTTTTTACTGCATGAAATACCTGCTCTTTGCAGCTTTCACCCCCAGTCTTTTAAAGCTAAAATAATTTAAAAAAGAAACAATAGAAGGTAGATATCACATACAGGCTGTGGCTATCTACATCAGTCTTTATAAAGCAGGTAGAGACAAACAACTGAGAAGTCTATTCTCCCCTTGCTGCATTCTACCATGGATAGAAACAAATTTAAGTCCATGCACACATATCAAGAGGTAAATGGACCCCAAAACATTGTTTGTGCTACTAAAAAAAATTGATATAAATGGAGATAAAAAGCGAACATTTAAACCTAGGGAAAAAGAAGACACTTAAAAAAACCCCGACAGTAACATAAGTTGTGCAAATTTGGGTGTTTTTAAATGCTGCCTATTTTTTAGCTTATAATATAATATTAAAATAAGGTCTCTCACTTATTAAAAGAAAGCTTGGCTGTCCTTTTGAGAACACTATAACAATTTACAATGGCAAATTTATTGAAAAACAAAATTCATTTTACATATTCACAATGCTTTATCAATTTAAAATGAATGCTGCATTTCCAAAAAGCACAACCTCTAACTTTTCTTCTTGTTTCTTTTGCACCAGCAATTTACAAATTAAAAAAAAAACCCCAAACCCCACCCGAAACAAAAACCCCCACGGTTCCCCCAAAATCCCCCCTAGCCCCTATTTTGAAATAAACATGTAACTGAATGTAAGTTTCGTAATTAGAAAATGGCAGTTTATAGACCTTCCCCAGGTCCCAATGTGCAGCAGTGCTTCAGGATCCTTGAGGGGTTGGAAGGTCGAATATGATGGGAGGGTTGGTGGGCTGGAAGCTGACTGTGCACGTGGAGGCGTTGATGTAGGTGGTGTAGCCGTCGGTCATGATGCCGTAACCTGCGGGGACAAGGGGGCACGCTCACTGCCAGGGACACACGGAGCTGCCTGCACCCCAGCGCTGCTGGGGGATCCAGGCTTTGCAATAAAACCAAATTAACCCCTTCAAAGCGATACCAGCTCCTGAGAGCTGCCACATAGGCCTGACTGAAAGAACTACGCTGCACTGCGTTTGAAATAAGAACGGGTGCTTTTGGTTGATGTACAAACATTTCCCCCCACTCCTGGAAAATCTTCTGTTGCAACCAGGTGTGGCAGAAACACAAACCATGCACGTTCTTTTTCTAATTACTTAATTAGTGAGCTATAGTTTGCATGCCTGTCATGTCTGTCAGAAGAAAAAGACCACTCAGAAGCAAAAGATTTAGAAGTAAATTTGGTTTACCCTAAACACCCCCTTCTCTGAGCAATGACCTGAGCTCTGTCATCTCTCACGTGCTAGCCCTTATCACCCAGTTCCTCATCCTAGCACTGCCGAGCTGCTGTTCACATTGGCTTCTGAGACCTCAGGAACTCATCAGCAGGTTAAAAATATCCACATGCACACACCCAGGCTGCCCAGAGAAGCTGTGTCTGCCCCGTCCACGAAGTGTTCAAAGCCAGGCTGGACAGGGCTCAGAGCAACCTGCTCTAGTGGAAGGTTCCCTGCCCATGGCAGAGGGTTTGGAATGAGATGATCCTTAAGGTCCCTTCCAACCCAAACCATTCTATGACTCCATTATTTAATTTATACATATATATATCTATATTTTAAAAATTTTTTATAGAAGTGTGAGCATTTTCAGCTGACATCCACAAAAAGCTAACAAAGAAGCTTGAAAACATCTAGGAAGTATTTGGCCCCAAATGTACTTAAAAAAAAATAATTGAAAAAAAACTCCAGAGTTTCATGGATGAAGAGAGCTTCCCACTGCAAACCCACAGAGGAAAAATGTTTTTCTTTCAAACCATTATGATACAGTACAGATCACTGCTGTCTGAAAACTAAGATAAACACAGCTACCCACAGTGCCTATCAGAAAGAATAATCACTTCAGAATTGCTGCACTGTCCAACTGTATTACTTTATTTATTTAGACTGGCAATTTTGATTTAAATCATCTCATGGTGGGAAAAATCTTGTTTGTGGTTGTTTTGCTTATCAACCAGGGTAAAAAAATCCTGCATCACCAAAATGTGTGAATAACCTCTGTTGGTTCAAGGGAATGTGGCACATGTTCATTTCAGCTGGAGTTGGATAAAATTTAATTGCACTATAAGATAATTGCTATTTCTTCCTGTACTGAAACAAGCCATTCTTATGTCTTCTGTGTAAGTACTGGAAAGGATTTGAAGTTTTTGTTGGTATTCTTACAAGAATTTATTTGAATGCTCACTTTTCATATGTGCTGCCACTTTTCCTAGGAGATTTAAATGTAGGGTGCTGCACATGGTTCCTTGGTGCTTTCTCATAATAATGGTCTTGCACATTCAGACACCCTCCTCTCCCACCCTTAGCACTATTACAACCAGAAGTTTCACCACCTAATGTGCCTACAAAGGCTGTAGACAATCTACACATTTTAGCTTGAAGTCTTGCTATATTCACTTATTCTTAATATGCAAGGACTAATATTTGTACAAAATACTCAATCTTTTTCTGGGTGCATTAAAGGGCTGTTATTTATCCCTCTATGCAGAAGGTCATGTCAGTATTCCCAGTATAAACTCTTTATTTACAGATGCCAGGCATGGAAATCATCGTATGAAGTCACAAGGGCTTCAGAAAAACCAACACCACTAGCAGAGAAAGCTGTCCCTTTTTTATTTTTCTTTTATGGACTCCTAGAAATCTTTAGGCCTATGGAGAACCTAGTTAGAGACAATGGAGAAACCTCCAGGGGGGAGAATATAAAACATTTAATGCATAATTTTGAGTTCTAGGGTCATAAAGTCTTACACTCTCTCTCAGGCAGAACTCCTAGTGTTTGTCTCTCAGCCACATGAAAGCTACAAAATCGTATTAAATATTTAAGTATCTCCAGAATGTATTTAATCTCTCAGTCTCTTCCACTGCCACAAACTGAGCTCACTGTTTCTAAAGCTTCATACTCTGCCTGTCCTGGGACTGACAGAGGGGGAATATCTCTTCTAAAACAGGAGACTCCTGGAGGGTAACACAGAGCACAGACTATATTACAGGGTGCTTTTAGAAATGTATGCACCGTGACCTCTGGCAGTGTCTCCTCCTGGTGCCTGAGTCAAGATGCCCTCCTTTCTGCTTCTCCTTATACCCTGAGGGGGGTGAGCAGAGACAGCAAGTTGTCTTCACATTTGTTTTCTCTCTAGCACCTTTCTTAGCTCCTGTGCTTGGAGTAATGGGGATAATTTTCATTTTGGCTCGCAAGTGTGGGGAATCTCATCTGTTTCTCTAACCAAGTTTGTCAAAATTTGAATTGCTTTCAAATAACCTGTATAGAACAACCTTTGCACAGTGAAAGATGTAGGTGGCTAAATGTAGCACACATTCCTGAAACAGTCTGCTTTAATTCTGGAATAAATTTACAAAGTGCTGTGCATGCAACCACTTCCTTGAACTCCCTCCCTACTTTAATCCAAGATGCCATTATCCTTTGCAATACACCATCAAAATGTGCTTCTTGAAATCTGAGATGAAGCAGGGAATAGTACTGCTCCTTACCTTCATGAATCCCACCAAAGACATGGAGTTTAGGCCTTACTCGCCTCTGCACTGTGTTCAACAGCTCCACACAACCCACTCTCTGCAGCTCCTTCGGAACCCAGTCTCGAAAACCTGAAGGCACAATGCAATCAATACTATTAATTTTCTCTATTCAGGTAAGGTTTCACGTAGTCTTTCAGGAAGTCATAATTCACACAGGGTTTATTACATTATCTCTAGTCATAACCTCTCCATTAAAGCACACAATGGCTTTTAACAAATGTTTCACTGTCACTTTGTCTTCCTTAAGATTTCCTCCCTCCCTCCATCTGCATTAATATGTTTCTGGATGTGATTTGTTTTTTTAAACTATAAGTTTAAACTCATCTTCCACCTTGAAACCCCGGGACATTTATTCCTGGCACTGCTGCAGATTTTTCTTGCCTTTCCCTGGCTCTTAGAGCAGTCAGCTTCCCAAGCCAGCTATGTGGGCCACCACATTACTCCAGAAATGAAACAGCCCAGGAAGATGAGCTGAGCTACGGCACAACACAGCTGCCACCCCAAAAGATTTAAGATACAGACTCCTGCAACTTCCAGAGGACCATGGTCTGCAAGCATCAGGTTACTTCTGAGCCCTCGTCACCAACCCCAAGCAATGCAGCAAAACAGCTTCCAACAAGCCACTGCTAATTGACTACATTGCCACTGGGTCCTACAGATAATACAGCAAACTGTACAAAACCTGACGTCAGTCCTTACAGGAGTCTGCTGCCTGGACTAGCAGGAAATGGATCAGCAGGGCAAGGTAAACGAGGAGGAGTAAAAGGCAAATCAGGAGCCACATCCAACTGTAGCACCATTCTACTGATTTCAGCATAATTACAGCCTGTGCTAAGCTAATTCCAGGTAGTAAAGACATGCTGGGACATGAACTTGGCTAAATTTTAGAGTGACCAAAGAGTCCAGTTACAGCTCTACCTCCCTTAATATTTACTTAATATTAATAAGTAAACAAGTAAACATTTATTTTAAGAGCAGTATTTTGTCAATATTATCATGCAGGCTGAGACGTAGAGCCCCTCATTTTAGGCACAGTACTGACACCTAATCTGTGTCTGTAGTTAAGATACAGTGCCAACCTTTTGAAATTGAACTTCATTATCTCCTTCAAACATAAAATTTAAGCACGCTTATTCAATTAAAGCACTCATTACTGTCTGCAGCGTCACAGTATTTCTGTATGAACCCAATTCAGAGCAGATGGATGAACAACGCATTTAAAACAGCACCCATGAAACATTATAAACACACTTGCGGGGCTTTTTTTGCTTCTTTGGGAAAATTAAGCGATTAAGGGAGTGCTGTTCAAGGCCCTGGTTTGCAATATCCAGTGGCTCCGCTGTCAGGGGATGCTGTGTCACTGCTTTAACACAGCAGCACGCTGGGAGCTCCAGGAAGGTTAAAGGGAATTTGCTGATCATCTTACAACATTCTCTAAGTAGTAATAAAAAACTAACCAGAATATAAAAGGAGCAGTAAGTACATTGGTCAAAAACTTTCTGGACCTTTTTTTGCCTTAGCTTTGCTTAGATTGCTGACTCTTAACTTAATTGTGGTAAAAAACAGAACCACGCATTAATTCCTGACTCCACGGTCACCAGGAAGCTCTATGAGAACACTGAGCCAGCCTGGAAGCACTTAAAGTGCTGGTTTATAATGGCACCATGCAATTCTGAGCAGATTTTACTATATTCACTACCATGAATATCGTACGTGACTGTGATTCAGTGACTTCCTGCGATTGTGTGATCTGACCCCTTGGATTGCAAGAGCTTACCAAAACCCTGACAAAATCACTCTTCTCACAGAAAGGGTAATGAAGAGACTGTCACACTTCCTCATCCTGATAAGTTGTATTTATAAAGGGCTCTGTTGCTGTAAACCCAACTGAAATACTTAAAACACAGCCCCAGACTGCTTGCCATGTGTGTCTTAAAGAAAAGCAGTAAATAATATGTGATGCTACCTTGTGGGGCACAGGATGGAGAAAGGATAGTGGGGCTTTCCAAGTGGTTTTAGTGTAGGCTTTAATGACTCCAGATATGCCAAAACTGAGTGCCCCTGCCTCTGTTGAATGAGTATCCTGGTGTCCTTCTGAGACTATCAAAACTTAGTTTAGATCTTAAGAGTTAAAGTGGAGATCAGCGAATGACTCATATTGACAAGACAAGCAAAATTCAACTAAATGAGAAACTTTAGCTACCTAATGAAGAAACAAATTATGCATTCACAGACTGGTGCTCACCTGTCATTAGATCAAGTAAGGAACAATTATCTAAGAACATAATTTTATTCCTTCACAAATTTTTTATAAGCCAATTAATACCTTTAAAACTATTCTTATATATTCCAAGTTTACAAGGACATTATCAAGGAGAATATGTGACTACATAGTTCTAAACTCCTGGATGCCACTCTCAAACCTTAAAATAACTGACACTGTAGAGAGAAAAGGTTTCAAAAGTTTTAGTCAATCTCTAAAAAATCATATGGGATTGGAAACTGGTTGTCAGATGAATACTATTCTTAAATAAAATGTCAAACTACAATGGTTATGGAGTCAGATACTTGATCTTACCTAGCTTGAATTTAATAAAAAAATTCAAGTTTTTTTTATGGAAACTCAACAGATCAGCTAAGCCTAATCGCCATTTTCCATTTCTTTCAAAAATGTTTTTAATCCATAGTTTTGAGTTGGGGTGCAATTACAGTATATCTTACAGCATTACCAACTTTGCTTATTTTGAAAGTAAAATTCTCATGCAAAAAATCACACAGAACTTTTGTTTCACTTACCAAGGGGAGGTCCATGTGTCATTAGTATATCAATTCCCTCAGGAATAAGGTTCCACTTGTCTAGCAAAGACTGACCTCTGGGTAGATTAAAGCCCCATCCGTTAAACCATGGTGTCCTTTGGGGAAAATAAGACAAACTGCATCAGTGTAAAATAAAAATCTCTTCCCTTCTCCAACATTTTCCCGTATTAAAACAATTTCTGTGCTTCAGAGATTACTTGCAGACAGTCTTTTTGAAGGGGATGCCTTAAAACACATGGATTCAAATACATACATCTGTTAAAGTATACATTTGAATTTAGATTTATGTCTGATGTTATTTTTGTACCTCAAGAGTACTCAGCCCTGGGGGCATTTACTCACTAGAGAGAAAGGAAAAAAACGTTAAAATAAAAAAGTCTAAATCTAAAGCTTTTTATCAAAGTTTGGGGATGTTCAAACATAAGAACTCCTTCCCTATGCTAACTACCAAAACAACCAAAAAAAATTTTTGGAGGCGAAAATCAATTACTCCCAGCACAGGGCAGCAGTAACAGTTCAACAAGGTGCATGATGTGGCAGCTATAAGCACCATCTGTGCTACGGCATTTCACTAAACTCAAACTTGCTCCTTTTAGCACTTTTAATACTGGAACAGTCACCCAATTTGGTTTTGAACCCCTGAGCCTCCCAGAGATCTCCATCACACAGTGTTTAGCCTTCCAATGACTTTTAAAAGAGACCTTATAATTTAAAATTCACTTTGTATTTCTTAAGGAAAACTGATGCCCTCAGTGTTCTCTACCATGGCGTAGAGCTGTTCTGAGACCCTGGTTTATCCACCAACCCAAGCGTGTAGCAATGACAAGTACAATTTCTAGGTGTACTTTTTCAACAGACAACTTTTTCAACATATAACATACATAATTTTGATACAGGTATCTCATGATAAAGCCTTTCCTCATCAAATAAGTACACAAAGCAATTGTTCTGAAGAAATACTGGAATATTTATATTTGTTACTAATAACCTTTAATAAAGCTCTTAGTATTGTACTAAGTTTAAGAGTTTTCATCCATGTGTGTGTTTCCTAAAGCTCAGGCAACAGTTTTGCACTTTGTTTTCTAGGTAGGATAATCCTGTCCCAGCCCCAGTCATATTTCTGAAACTTCAAGCTACTCCTGAAAGTCTTCTGTGTACTGCAGTTCTGAAAACAGAAAACAAAACCTGGGGGCAAAAACCAACCACAAACCAACCTTAAAAAAGCCCACACCCGCTCAAAACAGAGACCACTAGAGTCCTATGTAATTTCATTATGCAATCTGCCTCCTCTACCCACTAAATTATTCATTTTTCCAGCCTCAAATATGCATTTAAAGTGGGAATGTCCTGCTGAGATGACATCTCTAATTTTTGGGTTTTTTTATAATTAAAGCATTTTGTTTTCCTGAGACAATCATTTGACCATTGAGGATTATACCCAGTTATATGGATGATATGCATTCCTGACAATCGGCAGTATGGAAAAACAGCAGGCGCTGCTAATATAGGGGCAGGAAGGTCACTGGTGCCTTTGTAACAAATAATAGACATATCCCATGTAGTCCTGCTGAATAATACTTGTACTACACACACACAGGAACTCATTCAAGCCAGCAGACTTCCTGAATGAACACTAACAAAAGATAGGAAAATTAGATGTAGTCAAACATTTCATGTGAGCTATGGGTTCCTCCTGTGCTCAGCCATGAAGCTTCACCTCTCACAGCTGCCTTACTCTGCACCCACTGAAGCACCTAAAAACCTTCCTGTGTTGTAAAGTAAGGTCGGTGCACCTCACAGGAGGCTTGTAAGCAGCTGAATTAAAACTGAAGGTTGTGTCTTGGCTTTAACTAAACCACAAGAATTCCTGCTTTTCTAGGATTGGCCTTCCTGAAACACGTATCTGAATTTCCTTTCCTATAACATTCCTAGGTTTCAACCTATCAAGATTATTGTAACCTTCAGGGCTGCAGTCAGAAGTTAAAATATCATTTCGCTAAACATTCAGCTGCTTAAAACAAACAAACACAGAGCTTGGGTCAAACTTTTCACTGTCAATTAATGATTCTTTCCCTACTTGCATTTCTTCTGCAGATAAGACTGTAGTTATTACAACATAGTTAAACCTGAAACATGAAACCACATCTGTGATTTCTCTGGAGCTCTTTGGAGACTACGACCACAGAAAAACCTGGATTTGTCAGCAGGATTTTTATTTTATTTTCTTCTGAAGCACTGTGGAAAGAGGAGGAGGGGAACCTGAGCTCAGAAATATTCCTCATTCACCAACCTCTGTAATTAGCTGTGACTAACAGGTGCCACATGGGAATCCACTTGCAAGAAAACTTTTGAGAAACCTTCCTCATTATGCAGCATGTGCACAAAAAGAGATGGTCAAGTACTTATTTAATATACTAAAGATTTTCATACAAAATGGATAAATCAAAGAGAAGAGCATGCATGACTGGAAGAACACCTGGATTACAGATTTAGGCTTCAGGCATTTAAAACATGAAACAGTGCATATTCCCTGCACCCTGGCCAGGCAAACTGAGGGTCCCTGCCTTTTGGAGGGGTTTCAGGCCTTGCCAGAAAGCCAAGCATGTGTTCAGAACACCACCAAGAAGCCGAACAGCTGTGTGGCACGGGCTCAGGTTTAGGTGAGATCACACAGAAGGTGACCTGATGTTTGCTGTGCTGCAGTGAAGACGAGATGGGGTTGATGTGCTGTGAATCCCATGAGCAGACAGTGAACGGCTGGTTATCCCAGCAAACTTTACATACCTGTGGGGAAGACAAAGCCTGCTCTGTAGGCAGGTAGCGTCCTAGCACGGGGTGTCAGAGAGGGATTTTTTACTCCTGTTAGTGCCTTTTTTTGCATACATAAGAGTTAAAGAGTCAACTCCTAAATAACGTAGAAGAAAAAAATTGTGCACAGAGTTAGGTGCCTTTTGCAACATATTTTCAAGCTGATTACATACTGTGAGAAACCACTTCCTATCCAGGAAGAAATGTAGGTAATGAACTTCGGCTGCACTGTTGTGGTTTTACCCCAGTTGGCAGCCAAGCACCACAGAGACCTTTGTTCATTACCTCCCATGGGGTGGGAGAGAGAATCAGAAAGGTAAAAGCTCATATACCCACTCATGGTAAATTGCAATCAAGTGCAAATAATTAATAAAGGCTACTTAGTCATTAGTAGCAATTTTCAGTTCTGACCTAATTCCCTTTCCTATGGATCTCTAAGTAAAAGATTTCAGTTAATTCCTAAAACTTCCTTTTTAAGTATAGCTGGCAAGAGCAGAAAGCTATTGGTTGTTGAATAATGCCACAAGGGAGGCATAGATGGAAACCCCACAGGGATTGGTAATGAGAGATTACAAACGATTTTGTCATTTTACGTTTGATGGACCAGAACATGTCCTCATACCCGAAGGCTGGCGTGTCAGCCCGTGTGCAGGAGAACCTAATTGAGCCTCTGCTCGTCAGAGCCACGTCACACTTCACAGCATCCCTCACAGGCCATCAAACTGTCACAGTAATTCCCGATCCCTGGCTCACCTGACAGTTCAGCCCTCACCTGACGGCAGAGCTTCCTTATCACTTAGGGAGAGCAGCTATGCTGGCACCAGACGTGACACAGGGAATATCCTCATGAAAGGCAGACACCTGGCCCATCCTTACTCTCCTCAGTTCTTCATTTCTACACAGGAATCCCCACAGATCCCCCTCCACCTGGCATTTTGGAAGCTATATTTTCTGCAATTAAAAGAATGCTTATGCAGGAGGCTGCAAATTATCTTCACACCTTGTGCTGCAAGAGATGCAGACATTACTTGACATAATTCCAGGAAGGAGGGAATGTTAACCTTCCCAACAAGACTCATCCTCCTTTAACAGGTGCATTGGGAGAACCCCCGGACAGGACACACAAATCCATCTGCTTTTAACAGCAGAGAGCCGCACCTTCAGCAGGTGATCAGACCTTCCTTCCCCCAAGTAAGCACTGTATGGCTTTATTATTTTACTAATACATTAAAAAAAACCCAAAGCAAACCCAAACCAACCCACAACAAAAGCACAGTGATGGAGCATCATTTCAAGGACACAAAAAATCACAACTGCCTCTCGGTGCATCCACCTCAGAAGCAACACTACCGCATGAGGAAAGGAGACACAAAGCCACAGCCAAATTCATCCAGGTAACACAGAAATATCAGCTCCTTCTGGAACCTTAAAACTTTCAAAAGATGGTAACTCCTACAACCTACTTTCCTCTCTTCTCTGACTCATGAATTTAATTACCTGATCCTCTGAGTTCAACAACTCAAAAGGTAAATGTACAGTGAGACCTTCTAGATTCAGATTTTCCTCTTAACTCCACCAGTAAATCCATTTATTTCAATAGTTACTTCTAAACAGGATTAGAAAAAATAAATTCTCTCATAGGTCTTTAATCCCAAGTATTCATTCATTTTTAAGGCTACCCAGTCTCTTAGGAAAGCTTCAATTTTATCCTTAATCCAATGAGTAAAGTGCACAGGAGGCAAAAATCTCAGTCTGTCTCCTGCCACAGGATAACAGCTGAGGGAGCATCTAAAAGGCATCACAGCGGGAAGCATTTCCACACAACCAATAACAATAACAAAATGCTCTCTGTTCTTATCAGCATTCAAACTGAACACACAGACCTGGCTTAGGAGGGAGGGAGGCAGTTCCAGCAGCAGAACAAAAATGGTGGGACAGGACACGGATGTGCACTCCTAGACTTGCTTAGTGTGGGACTGTCCTACAAACACATCCCCAAAGCATCTGTTCCTGTCCTGGGCAAAAGCTGCGGCCTTGCAGCGGAGCAGCAGAGCCCAGACTGCAGAGTGACAAAGCAGCCACAGACAGTGCCCTTTGTGCAGCGAGAAGGAGAGGCTCTCGGTGCCCTCCCTGGCCCCGAAGGCACACGGGAGTTTGCCAGGGCCAGCCCGCTGCCACTCACCCCGTGCACGGAGCCCACCGGGAATACACGAACAGGGACAAGGGCAGGGAGGAGAGCCGGGGTAATCAGCCAGACAAAAGACGGAGCAGGGCAAGTGCACAATGGATTGAGGATGCACATTTTACAACAGCTTCTGTAAAGGCTCTGAAACTTGCCTTCGGTGCCACAAAAGTACTTTTCCGGTTAAGCTCCTTTTTATAGTGAAGATTCAAATGCTTTTTCATAATGTAACAACCACCAGGAAATGGTAAAGGCTAAATTGTTTCCTAAATGTGCTCATTATATGCAGTGTTGTGACATCAGTAAGAGGCACAGCCTGGGGGCTCGAGCTGAATGTCATTCCCACTAGCACTTACCTGCTGTGTCTCAGTGTCCCATTTAGAAAGTGACAATAATAACACAGAATCGAAAGAAGCATCACGGAGCCTGGTTCCTTGGGATTTTGCTTACCCTGCATCTTTAAACAGCTGAAGCTCTCACAAAAGTGAATTATCAGTACTGCAATTATGCTAGCCATGTTACTATATGTACCTCCTTATTACCAACCTGCACTTAAGTCAGGAAGCCTCTAAAACATAGTTCTGCTATTTTCACAGTGTTAAAAAAACCTGACACCTCAACAGCTGCCGGTTGTTTTGATTGGTTTTGTTTTGCAGTTTTTCTCTCTCTTCTAACTTACAGTCTATAACCTCTAAATGCTGGTTATCTAAATGACAAAGCATTTGAGAAGCACAACCCCCCATCCTCCACCGTGTTTGGAGGGAAAGAGCCTTTTCCCTAGGAAACAGTCCTTACCAACGAGAAGCTGCAGAATCACCTCACCAGCCAGTGTGACCTGGCATACTCCTTGCACCAAGTCATTCTCAGTTTCTGCCTCAGACTGTACAAACTGCTCAGTGCAGGTTTTAGTTTAAACTCGTGTCAGATAGAGATTCATGCCTAGATCTGTGAGAGCTTTGAAAGGAAAGAAAAATCCAGGACCTTTACAGCTGCCATACGTCATTTTCCTTGCCTGTGCTGATCTGGACCAGATTATCACATAAAACGGGACAGGAGCAAGTGCAGCTTCAGCCATCCATACAGCTGGGAAGTGGTACATGAAAAGAATTCCCTCCTGCATCTTTCCTCTCTGTGTTTGCACATCTCTGCCCTTGCTGCCTCCAGGCTGCCCCAGCTGTTATTGACAGGTAACTGAGCTCTGGTTCCCAAATCTAAAGCCTGCTACCACTGTGGATACCTTTCACTTATTTCTCTTCTCTGATGGTCCACACCAGCCTCTGACATCTTCTGCCCTGTGTCTGGAACGGTCTTCTTGGCAGAGGACTGTCCATTCAGTTCACATGTTTTGTGTTAACAATACCAGAACACCACAGACAGTACTTAGGAAAATTCATCTGTGGGGAAGATGTGTTTTAATAAAAAGAAAACCAAAATAAATTGAGTAGAGAAACACATAAAAATACACCAGGGTTTAAGAAACTTGAGAGCAAAGGAGCAGACAGGCAGGAGGTTGAAACACCAGTAGTGTCGCAGAGCATCACAAGACACTGAGAACAGCAGGACACAGAGCATAGGGCTCCCAGAGGACAGTGGTAAAGAACACACAATGAAGCAGAGGAGTGGACAGCCCCAGGAAGCCAGTGGATACTGGAAAGGACAGGAAGGGAGTAGAAGAATTTCTCAAATTTATGATCCAGACAACCTTTGCTTAAGTATCTGAATTGCTCATCAAAGAGGAAATTTCCTCCAAACCTTCTGAGGCTTTCCAATCCCTAACTGTATTGCAATTATTTTATTTAGGGCTTTACTTAATGAGATCTGGGAGATATTTTAATATCCCAAAAATATGAAAATAATTCAAACTTGACTCAAGGGCTAATTTCATTCTACTTTTAAAAAGAACAGAATTACGAAGGCCTACTAATAGAAGCAAGTATTAGACCTCACATGTTTCTATGCTGCGTATAGTTGGGGATGGCTTGAAGGATAGACCTGGTTTAAGTTAGGACCAGCCTCAAATGGATCCATACATTAAGCAAACTGTGTTTCCCCACATGGCAGTGGTGTGGCAGCAGCTCAGACCTACGGAGTACCATCCTGGACTGACTTGTAGAACTGCTTCTCATTCTAGAGTGAGCACGTTTACCCCTTCATTCCCATACCGCATCCCTGTGCAGGGTACGTGCACCCTTGAAGCGTCAAAGGATGCTGCAGTACTGAAAAGAACTTAAATGACTCAAGCTCTTATGGTAAAATTTTGTGGTCTTCGTAAAAACACAGAGAATCCTAAAATATCTGTCTAACGGAAGGAGCTATCTGGTCCTGAAGCTCACCACAACATAAATCGAATGTCTGTTCCAAGGGACATGCCAGGGGAAAGAGGAAACAAAAGAAAAAAAAGAGCAGCTGTCTGAAATATCGACTCAATTTTGCTCAACAAATGTGCATGTTAAAGAATGATGCTTGGATGCCTCATTTCTTATAGTAAGCATGATCATAATAGGCTAGTTATACCACAACTTAAATTAATTTTCTACATTCCTCTTATTATCTGTGCAGGAAATGTAAATTGACAAAGCTTCCACCCCAGGTCAGTCTGGGAGAGGCTTTTACTAGCTTCTGTGATGACAACACACATTAAAGTAGAGCAAAAAAAAAAAAAGTAGAGACCTCTCCCCCAACACACACTTAATAGCGCATATTTTCAATCCACTGGGGTAGTCTGTGTGTTTGACATGTAAAAAAGCAAAATCTGAACAGGTCTAATTACATTGAGTAGTTTCTGTTGAATATTTTATATATTTGTAAAAGCAGCATTTGGAAAATATTAACAGAAGCATGTCTGCCTTTAAAACAAATAAGCTACATTTCAGTGAATTATGAAAGAAATGTTGCCAGATATAAGTTAGTATAACAAATAAAACACTCCAAAGTAGTTACGTCAACCTGCCCTATTAGTGAAATTGGTTCTTGCTCCTAAGAAACAGCCTCTAGATATTTAATTATTTGGAATGCTCCTTAAAACAGAATTCTTTAGCATTGATAAAGTCTTTGTAGTTCCTCCAAAAGGCTCTGAGGGTCAGCAGATGTGATAGTTTGTTCATTAATTAATGCCACAGACCAGAGGAATTCCAGATACATATTTTTATGTAGTGTTTCAGCACCCCTATAAACGGTTATATATCTGCAGCCTGTACTGCTCCTAACGTATGTAACCTTTAATGACACCTAGAGGACAGGTGTGTCTTCCCCCCGACGGTGAATTTTGGCTAGGGACTCCCTAAGAGCCACCAAACAAATGTACCAGTTCATTGGTGCTCAGAGGGCCGCCACCCGCCATGCACCCATCATCAGTCACACAGTATCTTGAGTTGGAAGGGACTCACAAGGATCATCAAAGTCCAGCTCCTGCCCCAGTGCAGGACACCCCAAGAATACCATCATGTGTCGGAAAGCATTGTCCAAATGCTTCCTGAACTGTGCCAGGCCTGGTGCTGTGACCACTTCACTGGGGAGCCTGTTCCAGTGCCCAACCACCCTCTGGGTGAAGAACCTGTTCCTGATACCCAGCCTAAACCTCCCCTGACACAATTTCATGTCATTCCCTCGGGTCCTGTCACTACCAGAGAGCAGGGATCAGTGCCTGCCCCTCTTCTTCCCCTCGTGAGGATGCTGAACACCACGATGAGGTCCGACCTCAGTCTCCTCTCCTCCAGGCTGAACAGACCAAGTGCCCTCAGCCACTCCTCACACGGCTTCCCCTCAAGGCCCCTCACCATCCTTGTGGCCTCCTCTGGACACTCTCTAACAGTTTTATATCTTTCTTGTATTGTGGCACCCAAAACTGCCCCAGCACTCCAGGTGAGGCTGCCCCAGCTCAGAGCAGAGCGGGACAATCCCCTCCCTTGCCCAGCTGGTGATGCTGTGCCTGATGCCCCCCAGGACAGGGTTGGCCCTCCTGGCTGCCAGGGCACTGCTGACTCACATTCAGCTTGCCATGGACCAGGACCCCCAAGTCCCTTTCCACGGCATTGCTCTCCAGCCTCTCCTTCCCCAGTCCATACACACAGCCAGGGCTGCCTTGTCCCAGGTGCAGAATCCAGCACTTCCCCTTGTGGAACTTCACACAGTTGGTTCATGCACCAGCTCCAGCTCTTGCAAGCCCTATCCATTTGAGTCCTGACTAAAAAATCAGGGAGAAACCCTAGGTGATGCCACTACTTCCACAGGCCACGACACAAACCCCAGCCTCAGATAATGGAGTAAAAGCAGTAGCGGGGCTACCTGAAGTCACTTCTCTCACTCCGCTGTCCTCTAAAGATAACCCTCTGAAAATAAGAGACTTGCAGTTTTATGCTTCAGGAATACCTACTAAATACCACCTCTGCTTAGAGCTACCTTAAGAATGCCACCCATCACCAGAACCCAAGCTCTCACAGTAAAACTGTGGTTAGTACACACCTAAAAAGATTCTGAGTTACAAAGTCTCTCAAAGAGTGCACTTCAGTAAGAGACAAATTTTGCTTTTGTTCTTGCATTGCTTTAGAGCTTTCCATATAACACACTATGTGCTATGTGCTCTACCACACAACATCAAGAAGAAAAGGGTTTGAGTCTTTGTGCCTTTATGTTCTGGATGTCTTGGTTGCCCACGCTTTTCCAGTTCCAATTTCCAGAGTTATCAAACCAGTCTGTTGTTTCTGAAAAATAAACAAACCAAAACCAACCCAAAGAAACACACTAAGCACAAACCTACATCACAATCACAGGAACTTGAAGGCTTTCAAAAACTCTTTTAAGTGCTTTACAAGTAATAAATAATTTAGGCTCAGAACAGTCTAGACAGAGCACTGTTTATAGGAGTACTGTGAAGAACTAGGTTGGCTAACCCAAGAATAAATTTGCCAGAATACACACTTGCATAAAGTGAATCAGATGGTGGACACAGAATTCTGCCCTCCATGATTTTCACTATTAGTCTTTACCAATAAGTCAATTATTCTTAACTACTCCGATGACTTAAAACAAGACACTGAGATTGCTTGTTGCCAGACGGTGCTGTTTATCTATAAATACCGTCACTATTTTTATTTATGCTTTGCTCAAAATGCTGGCTAGCATTCCTCAATAAGAAACTGAAACTTTCCAGAATGCCTGGTAGGAAAACCAAACAAGGCTTACATGTATTAAGTCTTCCAGACACACACAGCTCACAATATTTAATTGTAGGAACTTGTAACATAATCTTCTGAATATTTACAGAAAGGAGTGGAAACAGTTAGTTACAATTAGGTCACAGGATACTCTCAGCATTTCTTGTTTGTCTGAAGTCTGTGCTACCTTCCGTTCCAGCTTATTCTTGAAGCTGGATGTAAAGTGGCTTACTCTAACTAACCAGATGAAAACTGAGTTTCCAGTGTCACAATACATGCTTAGTTGGCATTTAGGTATAGTACAAAATATCATGGCTGGATCTTAAGCCGTAATACTGGTTTACTGTTTAATTATAAGTTTTAGGAAGTGTCTTTTATTTAAAAGCTATGCAGATTTGGTTCATTCTCTTCATTTATTACAGCCCTTGCTTCATGCAGAAATTAACATCTGGCATACTCGAAATTTCACCTTTGCTGAAAACCGTGATCCAGCTTTGGAGCCTGCAGGACGGGAAAGTTACCAGCTCCTGTCCAGTCTTAATCAAAGACCACTGCTACCTTATTTGCCAAATTCTGCCTACCAAGAAACTTTTTCTGTAAAGTCATCTGGGGAAAGGGATGATCATAGATCTCAAAATGCGTATCACACCTCCTTCTCAGCTCAGGAAGGCTCAGGAGACTTGAATGCAAGTGAAGTTCACACAAAAAGAAAATTCTATACCTGATGTATACCTGATGCATACAACACGTGCACTTGTGTGTGTGTATATATATATATATATATAGTATAAAAACACATTCATTCCCTGCTGCTCTGCTTGTATCAGGGAAACCGAAAAACAACTTGCAGAAATGGCACAACGCACTCCCAAACCAATGAGAAATCCAAGTGCTGCAGCACTCAAGCACAGCCACAGTAATGTGAGTGAACATTTCCAGGTTATTACCTGGAGGAGCTGTCTTATGTATGAGCCAATTCAGCAAATCAATTAAAGTAATGCAGTTACTTGATCAACAGATGAACACAAAGGGAAAAAATGACAGAATAGATTGAGGGAAAAACATAAGGGTCACGAAAAAAGAAGCAGCTGAAAAGACTGGAGAGAGCATTCGGCATCACAGAGGTAAACAGAGCATTATTTTAATTGAAAAGGATCTGTTTAAGCAATGGGTCACTTGTTTTTGTTGCCTTCAAGATTAAACAAGGAACTCTGATTACAACTGGGTCATTTACACACTTCATTTTAAGCTCCCCCACCTTCATGTTGTCCTTTCAATGAGGTTTGTGGGAGATGCAGATTACCACAGAATGGAGGAGAATTAATTTGACTCTTCTGGTGAAAAATCTAATAATAATAGAACAATATTTCTAATAATAGAACAATTAGAAACCAATATATATCAGAACTTCTGCATCTGGGTCAATTACATCACTTGATCAACAAAATATTATTCATGCTAGTCCCAGTTCTCACCTTGAGGGAGAGAGGATTTGACCCCCACATCTCTCTGGGGCCACATTCAACACCTAATTCCTCCCAAGAGAGTGTTAACGGAACATAATTAAGTGGAAACAAACAGCAGAACTACGATGTTGGGAAGACGTCTTTCTCAGTGACCACCAGTCAAAATTGCAGATTTTATGAAAAGCCTGAGTTGCCTCGTGGTGGATTGCACTGTAGTTCAAAAAGCTGATGAAACTGCTCTTCCTGCAGCCACAAAGCAGCAGCTCCAGTCTGAGGCACCACGCAGTGGGCAACAACTGCTGTTTCTGGTGCTACAAACCACAGAATCACAGCATGGTTTGGGTTGGAAGGGACCTTAAAATCCACCTAGTTCCAACTCTCTGCCACAGTCAGGGACACCTTCCACAGGACCAGGCTGCTAGAGCCCCATCCAGCCCGGCCTTGAACACTTCCAGGGATGGGGCAGCCACAGCTTCTCTGGAACATCTGTGCCAGGGCCTCACCACCCTCACAGTAAAGAATTTCTTCCCTGTATCAAATTCAAACCTACCTTCTGTCGTTTGAAGCCACTCCCCCTTGTCCTGTCACTACATGCCCTTGTGAAGGTCCCTCTCCAGCTCCCTTGTGGCCATGCTAGGCACTGGAAAGCTGGAAGGTGGCACTGGAAAGCTGGAAGGTTGCCCTGGAGCCATCTCTTCTCCAGGGTGAACAGCCTCAACTCTCCCAGCCCGTCTCCATAGGAGAGGTGCTCCAGCCATGCTGTAGTTTCACAGTTAGATATTCAGCCTTGGGATATTATATACTCATATTTTTAAAAAAGATGCATTCAAAGAAAAGTTGGGAGCTCATATTACAAGTTCTCAGCTGAAGTACATTTTTTACTGATGAGTTACCAGCCTATGAACTGGTGGTTTATAATAGAAAGGCAGACTGACATTTAAATAGAGTGGCACAAGAATAATGGCTTTACATTAGTATTTTATGAGAGGCTGAATAACCACAGAGTTAACATACTGTATTTTCTGGCAATAAAAAATCCTTTGAAAACAAAAGGTCATTTTATTTGATAATGTAAATGAATTAGATTCGTATTGTATGGCCAAGAGAGTAAAGGAAAGATTAATTCTTAGAGAAGAAGTCAATATATCAGGATGGCTTGGATTGGTTTGGTTTTAATTCTTTAAGCATGCTGTAAAGCCTGTGGTTCATAACCCACAGCCATATATTGCTGTACACTGGGGGTTTTAATACAGGCCCCGGACTTCAGTCTAATCTGATAAAAATCTGAAACTTGCAGTAGGCCATTATGTGGGCAAACTATTCATTTTATATTCACCTCCTTGTCGTGTCAGTGCAGAGGTCATCTAAAGAGGGGGCCTAATTAATCAAACTGTCAGAGCCGATGAGGAGGAGCATGTTAATGGGACTTTTATTTCACCCAGGAAAGCAGTGGTGTGACAGGAACCAGAAAATATGGCCTTGATGTTGCTGTTTATTAGCAATGCTGAGATCAGTAGTAATAGGTGCCAAGCAGCCTATGTTTGATAAAGCACTGGATGTCAAGAACCTGCACCAACCAGAAATTAGACTGACAAGAGGCAGGAATCACCACATACTGCTGACAGCTACTGAGCACAGGTAGGGGTCGGGCGTGAACACAGAACCCTGCACAGGACACGTTCTCGTTTCTTCAAAAATAAATTTAAAAAAACATCCCCAAGCCCAAACCCAACAACCCCTCGCTCTCAAACACCAAAACCCGCCAGCTATTTTCCTGCACTTAGGGGTGAGGCTTTGCAATATTTAATGCCTGTCTGGCCTGCCTATTAGGCAAGCACAGTGGCACAGAAAAAACCCTAAATTTGGTACAAGAGTGCTGAACTTAAAGGATTGCCTTGATGGAAGGCCATGGTGGTGCAAGGCCAGCACACTGCTGATACCCTCTGAGAGACATCTCTGATTCCCTCTGAGAGCTGCCAGGATTGTAAATGGTCCAAGAGCAGCACAAGAGCTGGCACTACCTGAGCAGATCCATGCAGGATGCACCAGAATGAAGGAAGAACAGCACTGGCAGGAGTCACGTCTGTGCCAGATCAGGCACTCAATGAGTTCAACCCTGGCCCCACAAAACACAGCTGATAATGCTCAAATAACAGTGAGGATTCAATTTCTTGCCCAAAGCCCTTCTCCAAAATTGATGTTCTTAACACAAAATGCATGCCCAGAGTAAAGAAGAAAACAAGGATGTCCAAAAGGGAGTGAGTGGGAGATATAAGAGATGCTCAGTTTTTGAAGGGCACTGGACTCATTTTAGCAGCAGCCAAGGCATTTGCTGTGTGGGTGATATATGTAAAATTTTAAATTAATTATTTTAGTAATGCACCCCTACATGATTTCTCAGTTTGCAATGTATTTTATACTTCAGGCTATGGTAGGCTTTATAATTAACTACTTTCTGAAGCCATTTTAATTATTTTTTCCCCCAACACCATTATTTCCCAATGAATAGAGAGCTAACATTAAATAGCCTTCTAAACAGAGAGCTGCAGGAATCTACTCTTGTAGGATAAAGCACTTGGAATTACAGCCCTAGCAATGCCCCCAGAAAGGTTTAAGCTGCTGAAAGGAAATACGTTGCCAAAGGAAAACCTCAGACACTAACAGGGCATGCAAGTCCCCAGCTGAGTCAAAATTTTTCCCGGTGGAAAAGGAAAGCTATTGTGGTTTTGGCTGCTGCCATGGATCCAAATACCCTCATCCTGAATTATCTTTTTCTTTTCTCCATTGTCTGGGTCTTCCTCTAAAGCCAGCAGTACTAGAATTGGAATTAAATGATTCAGAACCAAGTTCTGTGCCTCTGACTGGGGTGACTCAGCCTCCCGGGCTGCTGTGCTCCATCCCAGAGCTCTCAGCAGGCTGCGGGGGAGGCAGGACACCGGGGTGGCTCTGCCTTCTCTGCTGGGAACAGCTGCCCGTTGCAAGTGGACAAGCACAATTCCATCTCCAGAGGCTACAGAGAGATGCTGGCAGAAAGGTATTTTTCTTTGTCAGCAGAACAACTTAGAAAACCTCCTGCTTCTCTCCTGAGCCTCCCCTGTTCCTCCCTGCCACAGGCACCGCTCTCTTCTGGTGGTACCGATGAGCCTGAGGTGAGATCACTGATAACACCCTTGTCTACAGAAACTGGAAGATCTTTTTGGCTATTTGGTTTTACAGGGTTCAAATCTTCAAGCAGCCCAAATATGGGACTGGAGAATGATAGCACTGGGCTCAGGACTGGTTGTTCAGGGCAGGAACTGCTTCTCCGACAGCAAAACTCACAGCTTTACCATCGAACTACAGCTTTAAAGAGAACAGTGCACTGCTGCTGTAAAATAAATATATGAAGAAGAATAAAGACTCTTCCCATCCTTATCTTCTGCTGTTGACAATGCCCTTTTGAATGGTTAAAATTATATTTTCCCTTACACTTTCATACTTTCTAATTTAAACATAAGGCACACCCCCTATACTTCACAGAAAATACATTACATTGAAAATATATGCAGAAAGCTAAAATGTAGTTAAAATAACTACCTTTTAGACCTTTAGATGGCTGCTGTCACAGCTACAAGAAAAATAAATGTTGATGCGTAAAATCTTAATGGTTATGAGCTGCATTTTTATATTTCTCAATGTCAGTGGTGTTAAAAACATTAAAGTCAGTTCACTATTAGCAAATGGAATAGTACAAAAATTTGGGACTATGTTGAGTATCTTTTAAAAGAGCACTGAAGAGGGTTTTCTGTTGTTGATGGTGTGTTACTCAGCCATCGCCACAGTATTCTGTTAGTGTTAGGATTTTATTACCTATACTGTACCATTAGCTTGTTGGAGGGGAGGTCTGAATTTCTTGTAATGTCACACCTTCCTTTACAAACATTGTGTAGTCAAAGTACGACCAAAATCTCCTGCTTCAAAGGCTTTGCAAGAGTGTATTCCTAAAATGCCTGCCTAACTTCATGGAGATACTGCTCTTATTTTGAAACAAAAGAAAACCTGCACGTTAATCCCAATGACATTGCTACAGGAACCTTATTTACAGTATGATTAAAAAATGGTCCTTTCTTACAGCCTCATTAAATCTAAGCCTCATTTAACTACTAGGACATTTTTACAATGGGTTTACTGACATACCATGATAAATGTCTGTATAACATCCTTCAACAATAGCCCTGACTACAGCCATAACCACAATGTGTATAAACACTGCATCAGCTCTAACAATGCACTGTCCTGAATAGTAGGAAGTGAAGTAACACTAAACACATTTTTACTAAGTCCTGCGTCTCCAAACCTGTATTTTGCTTTAGGTTTTTTCCTTGGTTTCTCTTTTGTCTTGGGGGGCTGCTTTGTTTTGCCTTCTCAGTGGGAAAAGAAATGTTCTCTTTAAAATTATGAGAATTAAGATGTTAAACTTTTAAAATACTACAGGATCCTTTGAAATTCTGACCTAGGCAGAAAGGTTTCCTGAAATTTGATTCTTTAGAGATAAAAGGGTTGGCAGCCGGATGAAAGCAGCCCTACCCTTTTTTCCATGTCAGAGAAATGAATGGAACAGCTTATGAATACATGTAACTCACCCATTCAGGAGCCACGCTGGTGCCTATTTGTCCTGAAATATCAGTGTTAGGTTACTGTGCAAAGCAACAGCACTGTGAGCCGGCATCGACTCTGTCCACGAGAACAATGAGGGCCACAATAAGGTTTTGGGAGATTTACAAACTTTTCAAACTTCAAGGCAAGGCAAGGAATTAAAAGACATTTCTGTGGGAACCATGCTTTCAAAACACCTCTATAAATGGTTATCCACTGTAACTTACTCCTGCAAGGCACAGAGACTGGGAGTACCAGAATTGTACAACAAACTAAAACTGAACAGGCTCAAATGCTTTCCTGTTCATGGCTGGCCTCTGATTTAATTTCACATCAAATGATATCGCAAAGCTGGACATGGTAAACCCACAGTATTTTCACCGGAGACTAGGGTCTGACATTCTGTCTAAATGAAATTTCCCAGTTGTCCCAAACACTTTTTATCTTATTTCCATGCTAGCAGTTTGAAATGTCACTATGCATTGCCGCAATGACAGATGAGCGAAGGCACAAGAAAGCAACGGAGCTGCTTTCTCCAATGAACCATGCCTGGCAAATGTGAAAATTCTCTTTTGCCCGTGGCTGCTGGCCCACTCCCAGGTATTGATGGTAACAGGGGGAAGCTCTGTAATGTGACTTCACACAGGTTGAAATACAGTGCATGAGTTAAGAAAACTTCGTATGTATGTATATACGTACTCACATTATTAAAAAACATCTCAAATCTTGCAAATATTTTTTACTTTATTACCACAGGTTATAACACACTGACAGCAATAAACACCCTGGGACACAGAAGATTAAGTCATGTGGCCATAATACATACTTTACATATTTTATGTGGATTAATAGACTGAGGCTTAGATAGTAGTGGTAAAAAAGTAAACATCCTTCAGAAAACATTTTTGTAAGAGATGATGCCTCATGCTCACAGGGACTTCAGGACCTACAGACATCCCTTCAGTGACAGTGGGGAGGAGACCACAGTAACATTTCTCACTGCCATAACTTAACGTGTTTCTATCAACTACAATGAACTGCTCTAAGGACAACTTCAAGACCAAACTGTGAACTAGAGTTTCTCCTTGCTAAATACCTTTTTCCTGCTGTAGTGAAACAATAATCTTCTGCCTCTAAAAGGCAACTCCTTTATATAGGCTTGCTCATGTCATACAGCTGACAACCAGCAGAAGAAAAATAGATGGGGTTATATTAGCAATTAACACCTGGATATTGCTTACTCTCTCCCATTTGAGTCAGTGCTCACTCTAACACTCCTGTTTGCCTCCCCTCAGTGAGACAGGCAGAGCTGCCACTCCCTGCAGTGACTCCTTCTGTGTGCTGCTAAAGCGGAGAAGGGAGCATTTGTATGCAGCAACCTCCACCCAGAAACACCCCGCGCTGGGATCAGGGTGTGTGAAATGCTGCTCTCACTGAAGCCAGGGCTCGAAATTTCACCCATGATTTATTTTTCAATAAGTCATCTCTTGCTGTCCTGCTCTTTGATATTGCTTTGCTTCTGAGAGCACAGAAGATATGAAAAGCTGCATTTCTATTAGCAACATCCACTTTAAAACTTCGCATACTACCCTCTTTATAAGGCCCTGCTGCCTTCCATTCTCTAATACAAGCTGTTACTCAGCCTTCTCCTGCCTTTATCATCAAAAGAAATCATATTGACTAGCACAATAAAACCCAGAGGTCACCATGATCTCTTTTATAAGCATTAGGAAATAAACTTTTTAGTAGAAGATAGGGTAAAAATCAAGTTTTGCACCATATTTTGGCTACATTCCCCC
The DNA here is from genome assembly GCA_013397865.1 of Struthidea cinerea. Lineage (NCBI taxonomy): Eukaryota > Metazoa > Chordata > Aves > Passeriformes > Corcoracidae > Struthidea > Struthidea cinerea. The sequence goes on from VZTI01002787.1 coordinate 99,750, forward strand.
GAAGAAGTTAATCTATACAACTCTTTTCTTTAAAAGTACAAAACCAAGGCCCCAGATGGACAGAATTTTCCATGACTGAGATGATACAAATGAGTTATACCATATTTTGGGGATATATTTTCAGAGCATAGTGGGATCCATCTGAAACCTTCCTCTTCCAGGGATGCAGGAGATTACACCTGCCCCCAGGACACCCACAGCCAGAGCCATTTCCTTAGCCTACCATTCCCTAGCTCCAGCTGAAAAAGGGCGAAGGGAAGACTGCTGGGAGGTGGCTTCAGTTTATACAATACTCCAGTGGTTAAAAAAACTTCCTCAGAAAGTTCTCATTCAGGAGGTATGAATGAAGCACTCCTTAAAAACCAAACAAAAGCCTAGAGGAACAGCCTCAACATCTACATACAAGGCCAGTACCTCCATGCATGCAGAAACAAACATATATGCAACACAATCCACACATTTTTTCATACCTACCTATATAGATATATAGACAAGAGGCTACATTACATGCTGTGCAACTGCAACCAAGCAATGGCATCAGCAGGATGATTTGGCATGCTGAAGTAGTTTGACACTCTTGCATATCAAAACATTAAAGCCCTACCAAACTTCGTTCATCAAATTGTTAGAGCAGCTCAACTTCCGCCTGCAAATATGAATTTATAAAAGAGAGAGCAGTGTTTACTGTCCTGTCTCTGCCTAGTTGCTTAATTGAAACTTGTATTTGGCCAGATGAAATAGCAAAGTGTTTAAAATACAAGCAATGGCTGGCCGTCATCAGGAAGGAGTTTTCCACAGTGTTCGACACTTTGCAGTGCTTCAACCACTGTCACGACACCCTTACAGACGCAGCTTCATTTCTTACAACGCATCAGGAGCATATCTGACCTGTTTCCATCAGCCACAGTGCATGCAAGTCTATTAATACTGGAGCTAAATTCAGCCGTTCAGAAGCCAAATGTTTGGTACGAGGCTCTGTTATGGGCAATGGAGAGAGACAAGCCCGTTTGCAAAGGGTACAGTTAGTTCACAGGCTAATGTGTAAAGCAGCTGGGATGGATTGCAGGTGCTGCTTTCAGTCTCCTTTAATGAAAATAGGGAGCTGAGGAACTCTAGCTTGGTTTCACCTTATAACGTTTAAACAAAAAAAAAAAGAAAAATCAAGCCTCCAACCCCAAAACCAAGAATTTACTGTACCTTAAGGGACATCATACATTACACAAAATAAAGCTTCTGCAAAAATGTGGTGAGATAGGTGTTTGTTCACATGAGCATCCACATAGATATACAGCATATAAAATCTGACACCTTAAAAAATATGTATATCAACTTCTGGCAATATTGAAAACCCTTCAGCATGTTTCTTGTGTGCAATGCTTATAAGAAGGCAACTGTGATACTGTTTTTAAGCTATTTTAGTAAGGGCCCTTGACAAGCTTCACATAAAATATTCAGCATTGATGCTTTCAAGTCCACACTATTTAACTTAAAAAGCTCTCTTCTTCAACCCACATTATAAATAGGTTTATTATAAAGGTGGTGTGTGGATTAGACATTTCCCCTACCCTTCCCATCTGCCTTCCCCTAAAGTGTGGTTGTATTGGGCTGCATCACAAACACAAGCAAAAACTGAAAAACAATTTCCTTTTAGAATTAAAATTATTTATTGAAAGTTTAGATAGTTTTAAAGAAATTCAGAGGAATTTCACATACTGTTTCAAATAGTTATGTTTACATCTCCAACAAGTAACTGTATGGCTGAAAAGCAGTCAGAATTAAAAGGGACCTCTATTAATTCAGTCCTCTAGTATGGAACTTTATTGCCCATGCCTTTATCAGAAGAATTTGTCTTCTAAACTAACTTTTGAAATTACATCCTGTCTTTACAGAACTGAGGAGCAAATGTTACTGATTTCAGAGGGAGCTGACTTTCATCCCACATCTTTTATTTTTCATCTGTATAATGAACCGAAAACCCAGTCAGTGTAACGAAGTTCTTAAAATAATACACTGAAGTACTGAAAAACATCTATGCTGTGGAAAACACAGCATTCACATGACTTTTCGGACTATAGCTGCAATGAAGAACCCTTTGCAAGCACAAAGAAAAAGTCTTTTTCAAATTCTTACAGGCCTGGAGATTCCAATATATTTTTCTAAGCTATTTAGATGCCCAAGCTGGCATCAAGACGGAGACATGATTGAACCTGCATGCTGTATTTCATAATGTAAATCTGCAGTCCTGAGTCGGGCAGAATTCCAAGTACAGTATTTAAATTTTTCTCATCTGTTGTCTAAGAAGTCCAGGATCAAACACATGATTTAAAGCCTACTGAGATCAGTGGGAAAATCCTATTGGCTTCAATGAGCTTTGGATGAGACTCAGAGGACCACAGTCAAAATGTTATCTAGGGCTGGAAAATGCATCTAGTGAATTCTTGGCCAATTCTGTAGCTCAGCACCAAAACTTCTGGTCATCTTAGTTTTCATCTCAACTTTTCTACACTTCAATCCCGAACTTTACTAATCAGACACTTTCTTTACTCAAAAATCCAGTGTCCGTTTTTTGCTCTCCTTCCCCTCTCTTCTCTATTTGGCACATTTGGGAATTTTATCCTTGACAATAGAACTTACGATAAAATGGAGACCAATAACACTTTTAACTTCTTCTAGTGTTATGCAAAGATATTTTAACTGCTGTTGAACTCAAGCTATAGGAAATGGTGATTTCAAAGTGAACTTGGTACGGTCATTGAAATATTTCCTATAAATATTTTAGATGGTAATTCCATTCTTCCCAAAGAGAAAATGACTTAATTATCAGGGGCTTCTGCTCATACTATTCATGGGAGCAGACATACTTTTTAGCATATTTAAAGATACTAAATTATGGAAAGCAGTTCACATAGGGTAATTATTTGATAGTTCATTATGATGAACAGTACATTTATTTATAATAAGTGCCATGTTTTATAGCATGATACCAAAATCAGACACTGCTTCATAGCCAGAAAGGTCTCCTTTGGCACTACCAGAGTGAAAATCACTGCAGCCTGTTAGTCCAGTCCCGTTCAGATCCAGACACGCTTCTCTTTGCAGTATCAGTATTTCACTGCAATCAATTCCCTCACCCACAGCCTCCTGGGTCAGCATGCTCTCTTACAAGAGCTACGTATGCTGTGCACGTGGGTAAATACACTCTGCCATGCTCCATGTTTTATAATCTACCGTTTAACCTTTAGGCATGTGCTTACCAAAACCTCTGCAAGCACAATGGCTTTCTTCAGCTGGAGAACACCAGGCACACAAGGCAGGGTTTATACAGTAACTTCTGCTTCACTGCAAAATATATCAAAACAGAGTCCCTGTTTATCCTGGGGGGGAACAACGTTCCTCTGTCTTCTCATCCCAGATCTGACAGTCATTTACAGAGACTGAGACTTCATCTCCCACTGAAATGAGGAGAGGTCTGCCCAACAATTTAAAGTGGATCAAGATTTAATTGAGGTGAATATTGGCAAGACATTTACTGCAGAGTTATTGCAAAACACATTTCATTAATGACAATGATACTAAAACATTGGAAATCCATAAAGGTGGAATCAGAAAGACTAGACAACATGCTCACTGAAGTCAATGGATGGAAATAAGCTCTGGACCCCACTTTGCTTACAAAGCAACACCTTCTTTAGAGCTAAAATTTTACACAAAGGATTAGTGGCGTGTTACTTACCATTTACATAAAATGCCCATAGACTAAATGAAAAAGAGTAGACATAGATGGTGAAAACACAGCAAGGGAGCGGGAAGAGACCCAAGATCATGTTTCCACAAACACACAATCACTGACCCTCATTCAGGGGAGCTGCTTGTGACAAGTGAAATTTTTCACACCACAATTTGCAGGACGGACTCATCTGCCTACTTTCAGCAACCTCATTGCATATTTGAGAAATCGAGTGTAGAAAGCACAGTGTACAAACTTTACTTTGAGTTTTAACATCAGCCTTTCCACCCTGCACAACTCCCCAAATGCAGTGTGTCTGGCCAGGAGCCACGAGCAGCAGCACAACACACATCTTGTGCTCAGAGCCCGGGGAGCTCCCTGTGCCGCTCTGCTACCTTGAAGGCAGCTGTTTTAAAGAATCACCACACTAATGAAAAAATCTAGTTGCTGGGGCAGAATATCAAAATGAGCACTTTCTGTTCCTTCACAAAGTTTGCCCTTTCTTGTCAGCTTTTGCTGAAGTAAAAACGAATGCACCTGAAATATAACCACCAGAGTGAGGTGAGAAGAAAGTGCAATATTATTAGGACCAAAGTGAAAGCTGTGATATGAAAGTCACAACCCCCTCCACCCCCAGTATTTATTCCAACTAGAAAATTGCTCACGCCGATATTCACCTTCTTGTCACTTGAGAGAAAAAAAGTCAGACCAACTTTTAAATTAACTTACATACCACACCTCCAGAAATGATTAATACTTCTTGAAAGGATAGTTAAGAACAGCAACAAAAGAAAAACCTAGATTACTGTAAATGGGCAGAATTTCTTCTTGAACTAACCTCAGACAGAAAGATTTAATTGCCCATGTTGTAAGGTCAGCTTCTACAAAATTCTGATTATCTAAGGTTTTCAATGCACAATTCAGTATGACGCTTCTGTATGAAAGGCCAGTGCCTGTGACAGAATCCCAGAATTAACTAGGTTGGAAAAGACCTTTGAGCTCATCGAGTCCAAACTATGACCGAACAGCACCTTGTCAACCAGACCATGGCACTGAGTGCCACATCCAGCCTTTTCTCCAACACCTCCAGGGATGGTGACACTCCCCAGGCAGCCCATTCCAGTGCCCAATCACTCCTTCAGTGAAGAAATTCTTCCTAATACCCAGCCTAAATGTCCTCTGGTACAGCTTAAGGTACGCTGAAAAACACAGGGACCTTCCATTACAGAAATAAAAGAGGCGAACAAGAAAATCTATGAGAAATCCCAGGGGAAGACTGAACTGCTGCTTGCTATCAGCCCCCATGGACTGAATTCATCAGCACCAGCACCATCCATGTCCAGGAGCTCCCTCTGACTGTCAAGAGCACTGCAGCTTTCCAGAAGTTGCCCCCGGACACAAGTCCATGGTGTTGATCTCTGTTTACATTAGCTGTGTTCTAGAAAGCACCACAGAGCTCCAGAAGCAGAGGAATACTGAACTGTAGCTCACTGTGTATGCAGGGTTTGTTTGCAGTGAGTGGGATGGCTCATTATTATTTGTTGCCAGTTTTCACTATTCATGATGGAAGAATGCTGACGCCTCTACTCTTTTATTGCTTGCAAAAGGCATTCAGTCTCCAAAAATATTTTAGACTTTACTGATTGGCTGCTTTCTTGCACAAATTATTTTAAATAAGTTTCCATGGAAAAGGACATTTCGGAATACACAGTTAGAATAATTAAAAACTAAAATGAAAAAATAAGGAGGAGCACCACTCAAAATCTTCAGCACGTTGTTGGTGCAACCTCCTCACGTTGTGTAGCTAAACATAAACCCAAGTGTCACAAGCAGCTGCCACCCCTAGTACAACGGGGGGGGAAAAGACTCTACAGTGAGTAGAAGAGTAGCTTGACATGTGGCTTCTCCTCCCAGACTTGCAGCAGAAATTAAGATTCAAAAAACAAATGGTGGTAGCGAAACAAACTTACACTGCTGATTTAATTAACGTGGATTTTTAGTTTGGGTTTTTACATAACAAATTCTAGTTTGTATAAAGTACATTAGTACTGTTTTGGACAGTTAATTATTTTTACCATTTACCCTAAAGATGGAACTACTCACATGAAGTCTACACTTACAATAATATAATAAAATCCTTAATATAAAAAAAATAAGCAATATTTACTTGTTCCTAAAGTTAAAATCAAGCCACTTAACTGAAAGAAGTCTCCAAATAAACTCTTAGAATTACAGTTTGCAGGAAAAATTTTTACAGGGTTCATTTCTGCTTTTCTAGAAGATAATGTATTTTTTATTTCAGTCCATATAAGCAGTACATACTAATGCTTGATTAAAATGAAAAAGAAAAATCCAAAAAAACCCAGAAATCGTAAAAGGAAAAGCACCACCCGCAATTTATGAATAAAAACAAAGTATAAAACACTATGTCCATTATCTCCGTAATCTTGAAAGACTGGCTTGACCAGGAACAATAGATTAGCTTAAAACACTGAGACAAAGGTAATATTTTGTTTTATAAGATAAAATTTGCTGTAATGAACTTTTTCCTTATGCATTTAGAAGTCCTAAGCTAGTTTCATTCTGGTAAGAGAATGCATTTTAAACCATTCTCTGTGTTCATTTATAAATTAATTCTAATAATTTGCATCAAAAGACAGCTGGAATACATGAAAAAAGAGATTTAAAAGCATAATTCATCACTTTATAATAAGAAAATATTTAAGTGTACATACAAAAAGAAGTGCAACAATATTAATGTATTAAATTTTTATGCTGTTACTTAAATAAGAGGCAGCAGCATACTGTCCCAAGTTTAAAAAAATGAAACATTGCCAATTATTGACACCCAATTTTCTTCAAATAAATAATAGTTTGTAGATTTTTAACAAGTAAAATAGCAAAAATAGGAGTAAAATTAATTACAGAAATCACTTAGACTTGACCCAGCCCACCCAGTAAAAAAGAAAAAACTCTTTTCCAAACAGTAACATCAATTTCCATCTGCTCCCGAGGTTTTTCTCTAAGTAATGCTGGGCTGCCTAATCTTTGTGCAGCTCCTCTGCAGTGCCATCCAAGGCTGCACTTCCCACAGCGTGCCCTCACTCTGCACCTCAGCCCTGTTTATCCACCTTATCAGCTCAGGAAGAAATTTCGGCAAAACTCTTCCTCTGGTCACCGATATCTCTGGGAACCGAACCCATTAAGATATTTGTGACCCCTACTCATGCTATTTTAACTGTCTGTTGTACAGGAAGGAGCTGATAAAAATGGGACTACAATGCCCTTACAGATGAACTGGCAGGAGGCTTGATTGTGATTGATGCCTGAATAAATATACAATAACAGGCCCAACATTTCAACACGGCTTTTGATAGAAGGTAAGAGGCAGTGTCGGTTTTCACTGCCTGGACTGCAGGACTCTTTGCTCAAATACCTGGGAAGTGCCTTTCATTGAAGATTAAATCTTCTACTCTTAGTCTGACTTTAAATAAAGAGAGGGAGGTGGTTATTAGTAGGTAGGAATGAATATTTGTATTATTTTGTGAGGTATAAAGGTGCATTTCTTCCCACAGGTGCTCACGTGTGGCCCACCCTAAATTCCTTTGAAGTCTCAATATCTTCCCCACAGATAATCAGTGCCAAGGTGGGTGTATTTTAAAAATACACAGCATCATAACAGCTGCGTGGAGAACAAATGGGCTGGACTTGGAGTTTGGGGCAGGGAGAGGAAGGCTGGGATTGTCCATGTCGTTGTCAACTCTTCTCTGCCTTGGGAGAAGAAGTTTTCAGCAGTCAACCAGGCACAGGCTTAGCCTGGGGAACAGTTTCTGCAGGAAGGGCACATGAGCCCACCATTGCTGGGGTTGGACAGCAACAGGAGAGCTCAGTATTTCTAGCGAACAGTCCCAGACAGTCTCCCCTGACTCCATCTACTGCAGTATAGACCAAAGGCTGTATCTTTCTGAAGCCTGCATTCTTTCAATCTTTCTTAATAAAATAATTCTTAATGAGTGATGCATTTACCACCTCAAAACAGAAATTTCAGGAAGTAAACTCAGAGCACAGTTTTTATTAACCTTCCTCTTTTGGAGAAGAGGGCTTCAAGTGTCCTGAAATCACACGTTATCAGCTCCCACTTCAAGTAACACAGCTATCTATTCCACTTCAACAGTATCTCAAATACGCCCCTTCTTATCCTGCAAAAAATAGACACCTACTTAGCTTTCCAGAGCAATGATCCAGCCAAGCACCCCAGCAAGTACACAAACTTCAAGGGGGCAAACACTCCCTCTGGCTCCTTTGAAATCATTCAGGGAAGAAAGGCTTGCATTTGCCCAGGACCTTGCTGGATCACCTCGCTAAAAATAAGTTAAAAATAATACTTGGCACTTTGAAAGTGTTTCATGTGCTGAAACTACTGTCTAAACGGCAATCCTATAACTGTTACTAGCTTTATTTTGTAGATGGAGAAACTAAAGCAAAGAAGCCAGTTATTTCCTGCACCTTATACAGTGAGACAGTGTCAGAGCTGGGACTCCCCTGCCCTGTTCCCTCACCCACATGTTTCTCCTAACTGAGGGCACAGTCAGCATGCACAGCAGCTGCCCAGCAGTCTGCAAACAAACTGTAAAAGCTCAGTTCCACCTCTTGCTACAGTCTGCACCAATTAATGTACACCACATACCAAAATTAGTCCAAGCCCCCTGCAATGAGCAGGGACACCTTCAACAGGTTGCTCAGGGCCCCATCCAACCTGGCTTTGAATATTTTCAGAGATGGGGCATCTGCCACCTCTCTGAGTAACCTGTGCCCATGTTGCACTGCACTCCAAAGGCCATCACTGTTCATCATCAGCACTTCTTACTGAAGTACTAATTCTGTTCTGAAGTCATCATTCAACAAGACAGTAAATCCTATTTTGGCGTACCTAACACTAGATCAGAACTCTATCAAGCCCCTGCACCCCAAAACAAAACACTGCAGCAACAAGATGCAAAGCATTTACCCAGTATAAACTTGTCCAGTTCAAAATTTGGAGCACACACTTCCTAATTGTACTCTGGGGAATGAAACAGAAACCCAGCTGACTTGGAGGCAGTCTGTGTTAAGGGCTAATATGGCAGAGCTCAGACTCAGTATGACTGGTTGTGGAACTGAGATTAAGCTGTGTTCCAAACTACCTTCCTCTCCCCAGTTTCAGTGGTGTTTAAATGCTTGCAGGGTGGCATCAAAACCACGGTGTTTAAAGTCATTTAATGCAGCATCTCACCGCTTAGGGAAAAGGAAGGAATGCTGGCTCCAAGTGGCCAGTGATGTCTGAGCACAGCACCACAGCGACTTCGTTCAGACCGCAGAGCTGCCCAGCCCTAACCAGCCAAGAGGCAGTAACAAGTGCTCTGGTTCTGTGTTACTACAGACCTCTGGATTAGCACACACCTAAATTAGACCTGTGACCCATATTTTAACACCTTTTCTTATCCCAGATAGGATGATGCAGTAGTGATTTGCAGAACATGCCATTCCAACCGAGGTGGGATAAAAACAAGTTCCCCACATTACAATTTATAGAGTAAAAATGGGGTTTTGCACAGAGCTTGTAAAATCAAGCCAAACACAGCAAGAGAAAGTGAAATCTCTCAAGATTGGTTTCATCCAATTGCTGATGGCACAACTTGTTATTCGAGTTTATATTGATGCACATGATGTAAATGGAAAAGTTGTGAAGTGAAAAATTTTTCATATTCCACTTTAAAATACCTTTGAATTGGAATGAAATACAAATTCAGTGTACTATTAACCAAATGAAACATACCCCCAAGCTGCACAGCAAGAAAACGCTTAACCCACATTGAACTTAAGCAAACAGACAAATCTTACAAATTTCACAAGGATGAAAGTGTGCACTTAATTTTAAGGCAAGAGTTTACTATTGCTTTTGCAAACAGGTAAATAAAATTTCAAATAGACATATGTATACTTATATATAAAAATAAAAATTACAAAATAACAAAATGACAACAGACAAACAAGCAACAGACAACTCAAAAGGTGAAATACTAACAGAGCAATTCCATCTATAGTAGTTTTGTATTTAAAATCAAATCCTGGAGAAGCAATGAGGAACATGGCACTGATCAGTACACTGTGAATTACGAAGCAATATTGAGAATCTTCTCCTAGTAAGTCTAAATGCAGCACAGAATAAAATTATGGTGTAACTGGGGTGGGGGTGGGTAGGGGTGGAGGAGGTGTAATTGCTCTAAGAAAGGAGAATTATAGCTACTCAGCTGCCAAGATCTCAAAGTGCTCCAAAACCACAGCTCTATTTCATCACATTTAATTTTTGTACATATATTAAATTCAGCCAAGTCAGTAGATTAAAATAATATAGTAGATTGTATCAACCCAGATTTTGGCAAAATGTGACACAATCCCTTTTCAAAACCCTAAAATCGTCTTGCTTATGAGGACTATCACACGGCTGAATAGTGGCTAAAGGGCTATAAATAAATAGATTGCAGCAGCACAAGGGAGGTGCTAGCAAATTGCCACAGGGATTGGTATTAGGATCAGTTTTATTTAACATCTTTATTAATGATCTGGAAGAACGGGTAAACAGTGCATTAATTAAATTCACAGATTTCAATATAGTGAGAAGTGTTATAAACATGACAGTGGGGAAAGAAATTATGCCAAAGGAGGTTAGAAACACTGAGATAAGTAAGAAAAGGGGATTCCTTCTAAAAAAAAATGCAGGCTAATACATCTGAAGAGAATTTAAAACCACAAATAATCAGTGAGAGGAAGAAACCCAACCCTGTTAAGCTCAAATAAAAGACCCAGGGGCAGCAGCTGAGAGCAAATTATGCATGAGCTTGCAACATGAATGGGGAAAAGAATAAAATTATCTGGGCTACATACGTGGCTGTATCATGACATTGTAATGTGACGCAAGCCTGGACTTCCTGCAGAAGCAGCGAAACAGTCACCATCCTACATCAAGCAGCCAAGGATCTCCCCTGAACACACAGGAGTGACAGAATTCTGCAGTTTGGTTCTAAGCCTCTTGTGAAAATTTAAAAAGAAAAAAGCAACCCGGACGATCAACCAACCAAAAACCAATATCCAAGATTCTAAAATGCCTCACCAGAAATAACAAAGAGGAAAAGAGAAAAATCTGAAAGGATTACCAAGACTGAGAGTATAAAATAACCAACACAGGGCCAGAAAAGTACAAGAACAAACATCATGAAGGGTACGAGAAATCTTTAGGCTCATCTCATCAAACACGGCACAATTTGGATTTTTTTTTTTAATAAAATAAACATTGGAAGCATATAAGCAGAGTATTAGTTCCTGCTAGTAACATCTACACTACACTAAGGTACAGTCTCAAAAAGAATTAACTGAAACTGCTTTTCTTCATTCATTAAAAGTGGGCATAATATTCAAAAATATAGTGTAGGAGACAATCCTGCAATAGCAGAATGATTTAATAGGTCTTTTCCATCTCTAACTTCTATGATTCCTTAAGAGACAATAAGCAGAGAGACAACCCTCTGCAAAATTAAATCACTGGGATTCAACTGGAGAATGAAAATTAAATCACAGCAAAGTATTTTCTTCTCTGTAAGCATTAGCATTAATCACATGCAAAAGTAAAATATTAGTTAATTTGATTCCCTGTGCCTTCCAGACTCTGGACGAAATGAATCAATGCAGGAAGACTGATTTCTCTGATAATTGGGGAAACGGTAAGGACAGAGGAAAAAAAGAAGCAAGAAGGAAAAAAAAAAAGTAGAAATAGCTGGTGAAAATGAAATTACCAAAAGAAATTTGACTAGAGAAAACCATGTTAGAGCACCTATTTCTTCTCTATGCCTAATAAGAACAATATATGTAATATTTCACAGTGGCGGCTTTGAAAAAGTGCTTTCTAACTATGGCTAGAATTGGGATAAGTCACCTTGGACAGTACAAACTATCACTAATTTAGGTGACTAAAACCTCTGAAAAATGGCTTTACTCTCCATCCCCTTCTGGTTGTCAGCCCTCTGCAACACCTCGGGTTTGCTGCAGGGAGAAGGGGGTGGCACACCAAAACCCCAGCTCCACCCACACAGTAAAGACTGGGCACGATGAACTTACAAGGCACAACTGATTTGGGAACCCCCTGCCCTGCCCTGCCCTGCCCTGCCCTGCTGTGGAATGGGTCACTCGGGTGTGCACAAGGCGCTCGACCAGCAGCGTGTCCCCACGGCCGCTGCTGTCACCGGGGAGGGAGGTGCCACCCCAGCACTTCAATCGGCTCCTTAGGCCACAGAAGGTCAGAGTGGACAAACCACAGCCTAACCAAGCAGTTTGCAGCTGGGGGCAGGCAGCACAAAGCCTTTCAAATTAGCAGCCAGATGATGGCACGAAGCCGTAAGGGACCGGTTCTCAGCGCAGCCAACAAGAATTCACGTGCAGATGTCACTGGACATCAAGACTGGGCCAATTTTGCAAAGGCTGGTAATTTCAGCTTGTGCGCTGGAGAAATTGATGCACGTGCCATGGGAATAGAGAAAAAAATGGGCACGAGCACAGTGCGAGGCGAGCGAAGCAGCTGAGACAAACCCTGCTGCCTTGGGGCCAGCGTTTTCTCCAGACAGACAGCAGTTCTTTAGTTCAGTGACAGATTTTATTGAGCTGGCAAAGGGATACGTCATCAACATAACAAAAACTTAAAAAAAAAATAAAGCCAAAGGAACAATATGGAAAAAAATAACTAGAGGTCTGGTTTGTTTCTTCTGATACATTTTAAAATATGTACTTTCCTCCTACAGGCAAGAAACACTGCATTTAATTAGAAGAATAAATCATTACATTTTTATAGTTAGTAGTTTCTTCTACAATGAAACTAGATTAGTTTCTCACTACACATACTGTTTATTGTTCAAATTTTATGGTAAGTTCTAATAATTGAAATGTTACAAACAGTTCAGTTTGGGGTTTTTTTGTTTTCTATTAAACCAACTCTTAGACTATTCTTTTATATTTTATATATATATATATATATATACTTTTTTTTTTTCCCCCCCACCAAAAATCTCTCTGGCTTTCTACCTGTTGCAGAGAAATACACACTCTCTTAAATGACCCTTTGAATGTTATGGGGATAGACTTATCCATAAAATTCTATGTAGAGCTTAAAACTTAGTTCCATCTGTGAGCAAAGCTTGAATTTTAATCCTCACACTTCTAACTGGGCAGGTTCTTCACCTTCAAAACACAGGTAACCAGTAGTTCTGCTGTGACAGGACCTGTCCTGCAACACGTAGCCACAAATGTCACTTACGCAATTTTCTATAGGACTGCAATTATTTTCTTCTGTTTTCCCCATCCTGCAGCAACAAAATCAAGATGTAAACACAAAGAAAGTGCAGCAGACACCTCACTGATTTCACTGCCATTTAAGACAACCCCAGCAGCTCTGTGCTGTGGGCTGATGAGGAAAGCACATTAAGCACTTGCAACAAAACATCCAAGTAGACCTGTTTTGCAGCCTGATTAATAGAAACAACCTCTAAGGACTAATCACAAGTCAAGCCCTGTTCTGTAGATTAATAGAACAAAGGCACAAGAGAATAGGGAAGGTACAGGACTAGAATATAAATAAGAACAGGTGTACATTCTAGGCAGATTGACTGCTAGTAATTATCAGCTAAAGGCACATCCTTACAGCGAGGTCTCGCTGTTGTGTGCCGGAACAGCTAATTTCCAGATGGACCCATCAGCCTATGTATCTCTGAATATTCTATCTCTAAAACCCACAAAACAACCACAAAATACTTCTCTGAAACAAATCACGCCTTCATCTCACTCTTTCAGTGTCACTTGAATTTCTAGGTTGATATTAGGTGATTCTGAAGTTTGCAGCAAGTATTCTTTTCAGCTACACAGATGTGGATCAGAAATACAATACTGACATGTAAGGAACTGACTGCTACTCAAACCCTGCAATATGGGACCAGATGCTGCAACCCAGCAGAGATGCCATGTACCCCATCTGACCCTGCACGGAGCTGTGCAGAGTGATCTATACTTGGTTTACTCCATCATTTTCTAAGATTTCCCAAATGTTCCACCTCTCCCAATGTACCACCTCTATACATGCAGCAATATAAGCTCTTGAACTCTATATATCTAGGAGTTTATAAAAAAAGATCTGCAGGTTAGGCAGTGGAAGACAATCTTCCTTAAAATGGCACTTCGCAGGTTTCTCAAGAAACACGAAACTTATGTTATATTCATAAACAGAAGAACCAAACTTACTAAAAACTGAAAAAACAAATTCAGGTACCCATAACTCAAGATTACAGTGTTTTAGGGCATCCCATATTAAAAACGGGAACACTTCAGGACTACAGCTTTCAGACTAGCAACCCAGGTTACCTTTCTCTTCCTTCTTCTTGCAGTGCAGGCCATGGAAGTGTCCCAAGCAGCCCAGATGGAACACCAAGAGAAGTGTTAAAGAGAACACCTTTCTTGAAATTTATTACGTTCCCAGTTTTGAAAACAAGATGCATTAAAATCTGTGCCAGGAAAAGGAGACTGAAAGATAGCCTTCCTTCTTACATAAAGCTTACTTATATAAAATTGGAGGCGATACACAATCATAAGTATAAACCAATATATATATTAAGTAAGTAAGTATATACCAAGGTATAAACCAATAAACCTGACCCAAGAGATTAATACAGTGAGCAGCTGCAAATATCAGCTTTTTTCAGTAGGACACACTGATTCACATATGTACAAAAATAAACAGGCTTTCTGAGGAACCAGACCCCACAACTTATGTCAGCTCTAACCATCCTGCAAATGCTGCCAAAGCAGCAAAACTGAAGGTGAGAGTTCTCCAGAAGCAGAGGACAGACAGGCTGGCAGATCTGCAGATACAAAACTCAAGTACTCGCATTACTTGCAAAATAAATACGATGGCACAGTTGTCAGATGATTTCAAATCATCACGAGATCACTTCCCAGGAAGCATTACTCGCTTTGTCAAAGCAGCCCCACGGGCCAGTATGGAAGGCAAACAGCTAAGCACATCTGTTAAGGGATATTCTGTTTAGTGTTTATCTGAAATGCTAAAGAGGAACACAGAACGGAGCGACTCCCAGGGCTTTCTCCCAGCCACACTGTGCACACAGACTGCAAAACGCTGTCCTTGTCCGTGCAATATTAACTGGGGAGGCAGCAAAGGTGGTGCGGCTCGTGAGACCTCCTGAGCTCACTAAGGGTCTGTGCAACGCAGGCACATCCGGCAAGGAACAAGGATAAGCTCTTGGCATCTTCCTGCTCCTAAACCACTGCTTAAGCCTCCTCTGTGTGCACATCACAAACATGGCTCTCAGCCATGCTGAGGTTTTGATATTTAGCTACCGGAGTTAGAAATGTCAGCAATCCTCAGATTTTACATGTACACAAACCATAGCATAGACCAGCACCTAAACGTTTTAGAGGTGGTTATAAATACCCACAGGTGTCATTGATTTTCAACTGAGTCCACGAGTGTTGGCCACTTCTGAAATAAGGTGCCAGATCTATTCTACTGAACAGATTCTCATGAAAATCTGATGAATGTAGTTGTCGCTCTTGACCTTTATGTCTATGCTCAGATTCACCATCACTGGTCTCTTATTTAAAGCGCACGTGCAATTTTTGCTTTATTTCATAGAGTTACTTTAAGCATCTTATACACATGTTAGGGTGAAGTTAGCATTCTGATCAGTGAGTATTAGATAAATATGACCCAAATCATCTGGAAGAAAGTCACGAGAAATCTTACCCTTCACTGGGAGCTAACAAAATCTAGTCACTTACTATTTGACTTACTTTAGGATTTAAATAAAAAATAATTGCTTCTCCATTTCTATTGCATTTTATCACCATCACATCACGTGAGCTTTATTGTAAACCCTACCTGCAATGTATATTCTTCCACAATTTTCCTGTCCATCCTGAATAGATGAACTGTGAAACACACCACTTGTAGATTATATTTGTTTCACATACCCAACCACCTTCCTCCCTGTCACCTCCTCCAGCCTAATTTCATTCATTTCACTGCACCTTGTAAAGGCACTTGAAAGCATCCTTATTTTTCCAAGTAATTCAGCAAAGCTGATAATATGTATATCTGTATATGTAACTGACAATTATGTGCTTTAATTAAAGCTTATTGAGCCAGTGAAACTACTTAAGTAATAAAGGTGGCACATTTAGGTGCCAAAGTGGAGAAGTTTCACTACATTTTCCCAGTGTGGGTTGATATTCTGGCACTGTGAAGGTCTCAACCTGTGTAGTCTCTGCTCACTCAGGGTCACAACTCCTGACTTAGCAGTGCTCCATGCATACAGAGCTTTTAAACTGGCAGCACTGCTGATAACTCCCTGAAAACCGCACTGATGTGTCATGTGCTCTCAATATCCCTCTGGAAACACGCACACACATTCAGGCACACGGTCCTGTGTGGAGGGTGGGCCTTGGCTGGAGGCCAGGTGTCCACCAAGATGCTTTATCACTCCCCTCCCCAGCTGGACAGTGGAGAGAAAGTAAAGATGGAAAATGACGTGTGGGTTGAGATAAGGCAGTTTACTACAGCAAAAGCATGTGCACACACAAGCACAGAGGACAAAAAAATTATTCCCTACTTCCCTTCAGCAAGTGATGTCCAGCCACTTCCCAGGAAGCAGGGCTTCATCACATGGAGTGGTTGCTCCAGAAGGAAAACATTGTAAATATCAAACGTCATCCCCCCACTTTTCTTAGCTTTTATATCTGAGCTGATGTCATATGGTATGGCATATTCCTTTGGTCAGTTTGGGTCAGCTATCCCAGCTCTGTCCCCTTCCAAAATCTTGCCCAGCCTACTGATGGAGGGGAGGGATGTTGGAGAAAACAGTGCTGACGCTGTGCCAGCCCTGCCCAGCAGTAGCCAAAACACAGGTGTGTTATCAGCACCTTCCCAGCTCCCAAGGCCAAGCACAGCACTGGGAGGGTGCTGTGAGGAAAGGAGCTCCAGCTCAGCCAGACCCAACACACACTGGGTGGGCCTTGCCC
Source organism: Struthidea cinerea (assembly GCA_013397865.1). Taxonomy (NCBI): domain Eukaryota; kingdom Metazoa; phylum Chordata; class Aves; order Passeriformes; family Corcoracidae; genus Struthidea; species Struthidea cinerea. Next base: position 116,587 of record VZTI01002787.1, read on the forward strand.
TTCCAGGATACAGCCCTAGCCTAATGCGCCAACCCTACAGCAAAGTCTTGGTATCCCACCCAATTCCTCAGTGGAATCCTGGCTCCTCTGGCTCACCAGCTCTGCCAGAGAGCCCTGAACCCTCCTGCCCTGTGCTCCAAGCAGCCAGGCCCTGATTGCACTCCCCCACACATCCTCCAACAGGCTTCTCTGCCTGTCACTCAAAGCATCCACCTGCTCCCTAATTCTTCTTGCTTAGGGCGTAGGGGAAATGAAGCAATGAAAGTAATGAGGCTTGAAGAGCACCACACAATGCAAAATCCATTCTGATGTCAGCCTGTCAAAGCTGAAGCCCCTCTCTCACTTCTCCACTCTCCTACCGTGAAGGTGGCTGTACTAGAGTGAAGTAATTTTTCAGTTAACCTTAACAGCATGCTATTTTCAGCTTTGTCTTTCTTCCCTTCTGCACTAGACCACCACAAAGAGGTATGGCGCATGTGCAGGTGAAAGGAAATGGAAACGCAGGAGTCCTGAAGTGTAGAAGCTGCATGGGAGAATTTATTCAAGCAAGCATCAACACACTGCAAGGAGTCCTGCCCTGTACAGAACAGCCTATCTCCAGGTTTGGCTTAACTCTTGCCTTCCCTCCTCCTTCCCAGCCCCCATTCTTTAAGGGGCTTCAGACCCCCTCCCAAGACCAAGTCTGATGCTACCATAGTTAGAAATGTCAGGAGTTTTGTAGTAGTCCGGTTCCTACTATTGGTAACTCCTCCCTGGGTGTGAATGCTTTCAGCCTGCTCCTTGCACACAAGTGCCACAGGGATCACTGGGTTATTTCAGTCTTCAGCTAAAGGAAAGCAAACTGCTTGTTCCTGGCAAGTAAAACACACCAACCAAAGCAAAACTACAAGTATAAGCACAACTTGTCTATCAAAATGTCCTTCTTGTTGAGCAAACCATACTTCAACCTACAAATAAGGAGGCCACCATAAATAATCAACACCACAGCTCATGCTCATTCTGGCTCTCTGCTTTTTTGCACAGCAAAAAACTGAACTCCAGGAAAATGGAGCAAGAAATAGAGACTCAGAGCAGATTTCCACAATCATTTGTTTGTACTGCTGTGGAGGAATTCAAATTCCTGTTTCCACAACAGGAAAGATTTAAAAGAGCTAGGAGAGCTACCATTTTGTGTCTGGTTTAACTGGCTAGAATTCCAGCCACAAATACGCACAGTTTATGTGTTAACACTAGTAGTGAATACTCTAAAGTTCTTATTCCTGCTGAAGTCCTGAAACCTGAAGAAAAGATCAAGACTTCATGATCTGCCCCAGTGCCAGGATGCAGACCTGTCCAAAGAATTATATAGGACAGGTTTGCACCACAGTATTAAAAATTACTTATGAGCGAGTGTATTTAAAATGACAAACATCCCACTCTTTCTTTAAAAAAAAAGAAGAGGAAGAAAAAAACAAAGAAAGCTTTTAAAAGTAAATGGGACAATTTTTTACTTGGAAGTGAATCTGATATCAAGGAGACCAAAGAAAAATCAGCTACATTCCCAACAAGGCAAAAAATGTAAACAAACCGCTGCAATTCCAGACCAGGGGGAATTCATTCTTTGATTCTAAACTGAGAGACCTGGCGGACAAATGCCAAGAAAAATGAAACAGAAGCCTGCACCTTTAAACACAACCACACCACAGTGGTGGTGTGTTTGTTTAACATACAGACAGGAGACTTCAGTCTTTGCCAATAATTTTCTCAGTTGCTGACTTCTACTGCATAAACACCAGAATTCCTGAAAAACTGGTACAACACACACAGTTTTGTCCAGTCTCCCCTCGTTTCCTCACCACTAAATAGCAAAGAAGAACTTTATTGCTGAATAGTCCAATTTCTAGCCCTCCTTTTTTTAGACACAAGCTAATTGCCAACTAAGACTATGAAAATAAAAGAAATGAGATCCATTCCAACCCATCAGTGTATGTGAATCCCATCATGTGAGTTGCCAATTGGTTTTCCAGTCCTCACGCTCAATATCTGCTGTTAATTTGCTTGCTATTTCAAGAACTTGAAGACTGTCAGCAAAATCCATGATGCATTACAAAACTTATAATTGGAAAGAAAAAAAACCCTCTGACACTTTTCTGACAGGATAAACAGAGAGTCTGAAAACACTGATCAGAACAAGGCAGAAGTACTAACTTAGAGCTGCTCGTACTAAAATATCATTGCAAATGAAGCAGAGAAAGAAACCGAGTTAGAGAAATAATTTTAAACTGATGTAAAATCATTTGGTGAAACCCCAAATTTTACACTGGGCTAAAAAGAAAAGATTGCACAAAACATTATTTTTAAAGGAGATGGCTGAACCTGTCTCTGCTTCTTAAGGTTGCATTTTCTATGCCAATTAAAATTTTGCTTCTGAAAAAGAGTTAAGGCACTTCCTCTAGAGTTACTAAAAAAAGCAAATGAAAGCCTTGGCTCCGCAGACGTGAGTGATAGTGAGGCGTTTGTTCTTGACCTCTGGATCACCCTACAGATCACATTCTTGGACATAGGAAAAACCCACTAGTATTCATTAAAAGCAACTGGGAGGCCAGCTTTGTGCTTCTGTTCTTGAGACCCGAACAAGCTACAACTTGACAAACGTGCAGGATATTGCTGAACAATGCTGCTGTTCCTGTCAGGAGGGAAGAGCTTTATTCCCAGCTTCATTCAGGATGAATTAATTTTCATCACAATGATGCAAATCACAGATTTCAGTCATTATTTAAATAATTGATTGTCATCTTTTACATTTGTGGTTGGTTCTTTTCCGTTATCCCCATAAAGTTGATTCTGTTAAACATTAATTAATTTTCACTGAATTAGCCTTTACACTACACATTTTTTCCTTCAAAAAGATACATATATCTCCAGTTAGCTAAACAAATATATAGGCTGAAAGTCCCAGATCTTCAGCTTTATTTCTCATTCTGTTAGATATGAGTGGAATTTGCTCACATACTTTCATAGTTAAAAATGATGTAAAGGATTGCTTTGTTAGATTATTTTATACTTAGAGCTTTCGACATTTTTTGTGAAATTTTTATGCAGAACAGAATTTAAAGTCCATAAATAAGCCTATTGCCTCCTTATTCATAAAACTAAGAACCACGAATTTCAATGCACACAACATAAAGTACATCAGAATACTTTTTCATTTCTTTCAAACACGCAAAAAAAAAAAGAGTTACCTATAGAGCTGATCAGCAGAACAAAATAAAACAGCAAAAAATATTCTCCCTGAACAATTCTGTCAAAATGTGGTTTAAACAAATTCTGGTTCCAGTTAACTGAAGTTCTCTGGTGGTTTGAATGCTTTTAAAGCTTCATTAGAAAACACACATTGTGAGAATATTTGTATCCAAATGTCTACAGCATACAATAGTAAATTCAGGCCATAGCATGGATGAACAATTTCAAACACAATTTAAAAAAAACCCACATATTTTAAAATAACATTTGAATTTAAGTATAACTTACACTAATTCACTTATGCATATTCAGCACCCAAAGCTGCAGTAAAAACAGACTGTCTTGCCTTACCCTTTCACACATACATCAGTATGAGTTATGCTTATGTTTACTTCACAGAGGGAGTTTTAAGATTTAAAAATTCATAAATCCATCACTGGGTTTATTTTCTGTCCTGTTTAATAAGTAGCCTCAATCTCAAATTTCCCAAGGAGAAAATGTTTCCACTGGAATCCTACAGAATTTTTTACTGCATAAACTATCAATTATTTTCCCACCAAACAAGCCAGGTTCATAGGGCAAAGTCAGAAGAAAGAGAAAGGAGGGGAATGTTTTTGTGGATTGTTATCTATAGACCAAATGGAAAATCTTCAGCCATTTTGTTCCTTCAAGGTACATCAAAGAATCTCCTATTTAAGGTGTGAAAATGTCAGTTACATTCTTCACCTCAGAAAATGAGCAGAGCTCTGAATGTGATTTATGTCCCACCCTTGCACTTTTCTCTTTCAGGGGCTGATACTCTTCTTTTCAACTTCCCTCCAGCTAATGCCATTTAATACTCTCAGAACCATCAGGCTAAATTCAAATTTTCTGCTCCTTAGAGGCTGTTGTTATGCACCACCGCACACTCCAATTGCAAATACACATGAATGCTCCCATGTATTGTAAGTTATTTTTTACTCACAAATTCTGCTAAATTGTAAGTTAGGAGGCACTACTTGAATTCCCTTAGGTCTTTACAAAGCTTTTAGATGTACCATGAGTGAATAACATGTAATGAATATGAACTGATATTTCTTTTCTGTATTTACACTGAGTTGGCAATTTACATTTTCTAGATAGATGACTTATAGCCAGCCTTCCCAGTACTCTGGCAATTACTTCTTAGAAATCCCTGACAGGCTGAAACCTCCAGAATCACATCTGTTATTCTTGGTTTGATCCCTCTTTTTTAAATTAAAACCAGTAGCTTTATCAGCAAATGAGAATTTTTTTCCCCCTCTGGAAATACTTACAAAACTGCACATAAATTGAACATGCCAACTCATCTCATGTTAGGGTTGGCACATCTTCTGGGTTAATGACCAGTGTTCCATTTCTGTGACAAAACTAATTGGGGTAAGGAGGACATAAATACATACAAAACCCCACAAATTCTCTTCCTTTGGGGTAATCTGAAGATTTATAGTAATAGAACAAGGTGCGATTGGAGGGGAGAGAGTAAAAAAATTTAAGAAGTGCTAAAACACTTGTCTGATCATTCTGCCTCAGTTTCCAGGCACAGAACATAATTAGAGCAGATTTTTTTAATATCTGATGAGACTTTTCTTTCCTCTGAAAGACCGGCTAAAAGACAAAAAACTAGTTAATTTTCACATTTTCTAGAAAATGTCATTATTTAAAAAAAAATTAAGGGAGGGCAGGGGAGAGAGAAAAAGCACAGACAATGCCACATTTCTGCTCTCAACGCAGACTGACTGATTGATCTAAAAAGCTGTATTGAAAATGATAGCCTCAACTCCACACCAACAGTTGCTCAAAACGTGATTTGACAACAGTTTTTCGCAGCTAAACACAAATGAAGCATCGCTCAAGAAAGAGAAGTCCGCACTTGGCTGGAGCTCAGTGTCAATTTCTAACAATCTAGCTTCATTTCTCATGCATCACTCACTAATCGGAAAAATCCAGTTACCAATGGATTATAGGAAAGATTAATTCAGGTTTGCCTTCCATGACTAGGTCGGAATACATATGCCATTCACTTTTTATGGCTAAGACAACTCAGTGCCTTGATGTGATGTCCCTTAATATTCCAGAACAAACATTCTAAATCCATGTGTACACCTGCAAATTGAAAGAACTTCTAAATGCAGCTGGAGACAACAGGATGACAGATTTCCATTATAGATTTGGGAAGCAAAAGAGGAGAAAAAAGAACACAATATATTGCCAGTACATATAAATGTAAATGTAAAGGTGTATTGACACAGTTCTCCATTTCAGAATACCAAACTCTCTCTCCTCCACACTTGGATGCTGCATTCTCCAGGTCTCTCCAGCAGTGCTGTAAGCAAGCTGAGTTCAGGTAAATCTGAAATAAATAAATAAATTTGGAAAGATGCCTACACTTTCTAATCACTGGGTGCCTGCAGAGGCCCTCCAAGTCTGAGCCATACACACAAAAGCAGCTGAACACAACCTTAGCAGCTCAAACCTTCCTCAGCTGAACACAAACCTTCCTCAGCTCCTCACCCTGCAGCCCACCTCACTACCCAAGGCCTTATGTGCCCTGCCTTCTGTGCTGCCGTTACAAAAAAATTACTTTTAAATGTCTCGAGGAGATGATTCCTAACCTGAATTAAGATCATCTTTCCCAATTTGCTGATATTGCAGGATTTAGAGCATTACTTTTTTTTCAGCTAAGCAATGTCAGGCTGATTTAAACTAGTAGCTAAAGGCTATGATTTAAATTAAAAGAGTAGTAGTTCAAGTCAAGAATGTGAGATACAGAGCTAGATCACAGTTTTCTAGCCAGCACTAATGCACACAATATGACCAGGAAAAAGCATTGTCAGAAGCATCAATGCATGTGGTGTCACACGAATCACCAAGGTCAGCGGGCCAAGTCAACAAAGATGAGATGAAGGGGAAAATTCCTAATACATGTATTATAATTTCTCCCATTTCTTGGTTCAACCCCTGTCATTCCTCCTTCCTCTCCTACTTTCACCTTTAAAGCAAGTCTGACATCAAAAATAAGTTATAAGCTTATAATAAACCCTTCTTATAGGTGTGCATAAATTAGCATCTCGGTACTTCTGCTGACAATTGAGAATGCCAAGCAGCAGAATGATTATCACCATCACTCAAGTTCAGGTCTCTGGTAAAGCCTGAAAGGACTGTGGCTGTTCTTAGCAAGAGAATTTAGCACGAGTGCTACTCAAGGCTCCACAGAAAGATGTCAGGCATCACAATTAAATGACAAGTAGAAAAAACAAGGAAGAACCTCCTTAGCACAAAACTGGGCAGCAATCTTTCCTGCATGGCATACTTGACACATGGGTGGAATGAGACCAAAGCTGGTTTGAAATTTTGTTATCACAACTTTACAAGCAAAAGAAAACAATGCCTAGAACTGACCAAAAATAAGGCTTAAAGCACCTGCTGCCTTGTACCCTTATGCTGTGTGGGTGTTAAATGCCACCACACCAATCTATTAGCACAGCAGATATAAATACCTCACCAGTAAACAATGTATTGGAGTTTCCCTCATACATCCTAAAATGCCACCACAGTTAATCCACAAGCACAGAGCAGGCACTGACTCCACACTTCAAGTGCATTCACCAGGCAAAACAGAAATAGTTACAGTTCCATTTGTCTTATTTTACACACATGGTTAAATAGAGACTATCCAAAAAAAGGAAAAAAAAGAAAAAAAAGGAAAAAAGAAAAAGAAAAGGAACTGTTTCAGGATGGTTAACAGCTAAGTCTGATACTGTTCTGCAGGACAATGCAACAAAGCAGCTTCATGCACGTTCAACAGGAATGATTCCTGCTGTGGTTCAAGTAATAAACAGCAAAGAAAGTTTAAATTGAGACTTACCACGGGGCACCATATATTCGGAATCCTTTAACTGTTACCTCTGAATCTTGTAAGTAAATACTATTTGTCAGGAGTGACTGAACATTGTCAAAGTCCTCTGGTTTCAATTTGGACACAGAGGGAAAGCGGTAGTAATCTTGTTTAACAAGGTCTGCCATGAATTCCTTATCAAATGTCAGTTCATGATTCCCAGCAATCACTATTTTATATTCATATGGTAGGTTTCCTGAAATAACAAAAAAGAGGACTTAATTAGCACATTTCCTCCCACATCAGCGACGCCGGCACAATAAGCAGACAGCTAGCAGTGACAGAGTGAAACACCCGAGGCCTGTGTGCATCTCCATGCTGGGCACAAGATACTGATGCTGCGTCCCCTGCACTCAGTGAATGGTGTCAAAATGTACAGGAACGGCACACAAAGCAATGTCATAACAAAGGGCCTGTACTGCAGAGTTCAACAAAACTAGCTGGTAGGAAACAAACCAGCTCCAAAGGCGGCACAGGCCACCACCGCTGAATTATTCACCTAAATGTGGCAGTGAGGCCAGAGTCAGAGTCAGCAGGCTCGAGCCCCTGTCCCCAGGAGCGACCTGCGTGAGGCACCTGGGTGTCCGAGCAGGTAGGTGACCAGACTGCAGGATGCCTCCCAACTATGTCCTGATGCTGTTGGTTTTTAAATTATGGCGTTATTTGGATTAATTTGTATTCCAGTGGCATTTATTCAAGACCTAGTCTATTCTCCAAAGCTTCAATTAATTTGCAATGTCCTTTTATATTATTATTATTTTTGTTATTACGTTTATGGCAGTATCTCATCTCTGTAAAAAGTACATAAGTAGAAGCAACCATGAAATTCAGCCAAGTAAGACAAACTAGGAAAAATGAACTGTGGTTAATTCATTTACCATCAGAGGTAAAGAATTACATGTTTGCTCCCCTCAATTCAGGGGAGCTAATACCATTGTTTGGAAGGAGGCATGGATCATGCTCACGGAGACAGATTTTTGGAGCTCAGAACAGATTTTCAAGCACTTGGTACCAGCAATCAGTGCCAGATCTTCCAAATAAACATACTGGGTGCTGAGCTCCCTTAAAAATACAGTTCCATACTGTGGTGTCTTCACAGAAGTTAGGCTCTTTTACAAAATCTGTCCCACTGTGACTTGCCAAAAATCACACGTAAGATTGCATCAAAGCTAACTGCTACTGCCTTCACAATGAGCCTGATTTCTTAGCCTCATACCTTATCCTTCATTTTGGTCTTTCTTACTAATAATCGTTTAGAAATGGTTGGGTTTGTTAGGGGGATTTTTATGCAGTTTGTATTTGGTTTTTTTTTCATAACGGCAGCAAAATGTATGTAGAAATCTATGGGTTCGTCTTCCAGTTCTGGAACTCACACATCTGTCCCAGGGAAGACAGAATCAGATGTTACACATTTCTCGTGAGTACAGTTCTCCTAAATAGAAGTGGCTTTGCTAGTTTAAAACTTGTCTTTCAACTTCTGAAACTGTTTGGGTTTGTGCTCTTTTTTAAAGTAAGTTTCAAAGTAAAGCTGTAAGTATATACAAGATTAACTTTCCCCTAAATAAGACTTAACAGGGGAACCAGTCAAGACCCTCTGCTTTTCAATATTTACAGCCCAGAAACAGGAATTATGCAAGCTATGTGTGCAAACATCATCTTTGCAAAATTAGTTAATTCTGGATAGAAAACCAAAAAGCTACAAATCCCCTGAAAAACCAAGCAGACTATGTTTTTCATAGACACCTCACGTCTGAACAAAATACAGCTTGTACATATTCATAACTCTCTGTGGTGCTGCATTAGAATAAAAGCTGGGGAGATGCAATAAATGCTCCTCTACAGTTTTTGACTCACTCCTTTCCCACTTTCCTCCCTTTCCCCATCTCTGCTACGTGCTGCTCTGCAATTCATTTTTATTTAAAAACTCTGTGTGGCAGGTACCTACAATTCCTGCTCTCTGTGACTCCTGGGCACAAGATAAAATTGCTATTTTCTCTTCTCCCAGGAAACATAAAAGATACCACCAGCACGAAATTTGATACACTTGTCATAACCATCAATCCCCCAAAACAAGCTAGGTATGATAATATTCTCAGAGAAGTAGGATGGAGAAGTTAAATTCAGGTTTCTACTAAGCTGTCAACATTTGCCTGTTTTAACAGACAAAACTCTTCATCTTACTGGATAGACGTCCAAGCTTTTCATTTATTTTGGTACACTTGAAAACCAGCACGTTTTGCTGATATTATGCCCAATTAAGCCTGCAGCATTTTTGCTCAGAGTAAATGTTTTTCTATCTTGACATTTTATAAGTAAGGGCTTACTTTGAAGACACACACAGGACATGCAAAGGCAAACTAATGGTGACATCAGTAATTATTAAAACATATAAATGTAACATTATACATATTATATAAGCACCTGAGATCAGTAGGGGAAACCCAGACAGTATTTCCTGCAATTGGTGTGAAGACAGCTGTTGATACTTTTCGGACTCAGGAGATGCTCCACTTGGTCATTTCTTGAGAGGAGGCACCGGGGAGCTGGGGGACACTGGCAGGGAACAGCCTCCCTCCACTGCTGCCAGGGAGCCCAGGACATGGCCCCACCAAGGAAAACTAAGGACCAACACCAGGACCAAGGAATGAGGCAAAACAGGCCCTGGAGGAGAGCCCCCACCTGCACCCAAGTTCATCAGCACCCACCCTTGAGCTCTGGCTCAGTGGAGCTGCACCCCACCGCCCGGGAGCTGGGGAGGAACCAGTGCTGGCTGCGGGTGTGACGGCCACCAACCCAGGCTCCCCATCCTGCAGCAGCCAGACCAGACGTGCTGCACTCTCTGTTGGTGCCCACTGCAATGTTTGCCACAGGAAGGGCACCGAGGCCTGGCCTTGCTCCCCACCCAGGTCCCCAGGCCACCACCAGTCACATTTGCTTCTTGTTCTCTGGTGCTGGCCCAGGAGCTTGCAATGAGCAACACCACCCCTCAAAAGGCAAACACATCAAAAGTTAGGACCATGCAAAGGCAGGGCAGCAGCAAGAGGAAGTCTCATTCAATTCTTGTCTCTTCCCTGAGGAAAGACTATATAGCACTAATCACAGTAATAAATTACCTGCAATCAGATTAGCTATTTGTTCATCACATTCCAGTTTTTCCTTCTCGAAAGGCCCTGTGGCATTGCACAACATCCAGTCTCTCTGACAATATTTCTAAAACATTTTGGCATGTTTTCTTTTGGCAGACCTGCCCTTTGTCTATAATCTGTTGACCTTGTGTTTAATATGGAAGCATAAACAGTCATCTTCAAAAATCTCCTACTCCGTGGTAATTTAGTTTTATCTTGACCAGATTAATCTCTGTGTGTCTGCATCAGTGCTTCCTGTACAGCACAACACACAGGTTGAAAGGCATTTCCTCATTTTCCTTCACTAAATCTTTGTTAGCTACATTTGGTCTTTATTAGTCTGATTTCCTAACTATCCAATCTTCCATCATGCATCAGTAATATTATTCATTCTAATTTATACTGTGTCTCTGGAAGACAATTAGAAGAATCCTTTTCCTAACTAGAAAAAGTGTGATCTGTTTGCTGGGCTGAGCACTTCAGAAACCCCAACTATTAACTTCCAGCATAATAACTGAATTTATTTAAAACACTTAACTGCTTAACAGATGAGATCAAAAGGCTAAAATTGCAACTACCAAAAATGACCAGGGCACTAAGTCTGTGAAGTAGAGGCACTTATACTGGAGTACTTGAAACCCGTATTTATGTGTATATACACACACACAACAGGGTGTGCATATGTGTATCTTCAAAATATATCTACTATTTTGGTTAAGATGTTTTTAAGCATCTGCTCTCAACAGCACAAGCAAGGGCACAATCATTGATCAAGAAAATACTGCAATTAGACAAGTTGTTCTCTTCTGGAAGCCAAAAGGTCAACATCACTCTTGCTCAACTAAAGGCAACGATGGTTAACTCTGAATGACTTGTAAAAATGGAACTGTTTACAGAAAGTACAGTTATGGGGGAGTCTCAGGAAACTTCTGCGACTTCTGGTGTAGCAAGTCAACCTCAAGCTACAGTCCCAAGTACCTTTGTCCCCCCCGAATGGTTCATCTTTACTCCTGTGCCGAGACACCTTCCTGCCAACACAAGGACTTGGTGGGCACAGAGCAGAGCGGATCAGGAAACTGATCCAGATGAAAACTGATGTAGCAAAAAGGAGTGGGGGTCTGTGAATCCTGATAAGGCAGAACTTTTATTGCTGGCTGCAACCACTTACACCACTCCAAGTGTCAGCTGAACAAGAGATTGACTTTAAGTATATCTATTGCATGGGACAAGGGGGGAAGCTTGGGGGACAGGGGGTTGTGTGGTGTTTTTAACCTATGTAAGTAGTCGTTTCAGTGGGTTTCTTTAGGTTCACCTTAAGCACTTGAATCCTAGGAAGCCTTAATCTGTTGAACATTTTAATAGCATGCTTCATATGAGTACAGTTTAGTCACACAACCCAAGTTCTGTAGAGCTGCCAGACATGAAAAGGAGTCTGCCTGGCAGTGAATGTTAACTGCTGAGTCCCTATAAAAATAGAAAATCACATTATTTTTCAACTACTGTTACCTGTAAACCCCACAGGGAAGTAGGGGAATGAGAAATAATGTGATACTAGCTGTCTATATAGTGGTAGAAACCTGTATTTACACACAAATGATATGCAGGTGCTTTTGATGTGAAGCTCTGAATATGCATACGCATGCATTAACTATTCAAACCACACAACACTTCCATGAAACATGAAGCTTTTTTCATGCCTGTTTCATAGCCTCATAAACCCTTTGGCCATATGCTGAGAAACAGGCTGAGAAACCTTGAAGTATAAATCTTAGCCCCCTCAAAAAGAGGGAAAACTGTACAAGAGAGAGATGTGTGTGCAAGTGAATCATCTCAAGTTTATGGTATATTGTATATGCCTGAAAAGTGCACAACTGGTCATGGAGCATTCACCTACCACCAACGCCATACACATCCAGGGATAAACACGGAACGAGCAGATCCTGTGTTGCTCCTACAGACTTTCAGTCCCCACAGCTGCAGCTGCTGAGGCCAACCAGCACAGCCCACCACTGGTCAGCAGCCGTGCAGCTCCTCCTAGAGAGGTTTCTCATGGAACGCCCTTGGCATTGCAGGGCCATGGTTGCTCTCTATTCCCAGCATTTACAGCACAATTGCAACACAGAGAGGCTCCTTTCAGCTTTTTAAAACAAAGACAGAATATCTCAAAGGCTCCTATTACTCCTTCAGCAGCAACAAGTGAGTTAGACTGCATAAGTACAGTTACACAGACTCGAGCTTCCACAGGATAACCTGGACTTATCCCACCAACAACCCACTTCAGGTACCGGGATCCAAAACTGGCTAAGAAAAACATCTTTTCTAAGATGAGACTGACCAACTGACTATTGAAAACATTTTGGCTGTTTTAATCAAATCAGCCTTCACAAAAGTCCTCAATGGAACAGCTCCAACTGGTATCAACCAACACACTGGCTGAAAACATAGCCCATGAATTTCTATTTGGTTTAGCTCCCTGTGTCTGTAGAAACCTACACAATGAAACAATTAAAAACCAAAAAAAGAGCAGCAAATAAGAAACAGAACATGCACAAAGACAGAACATGCTTCTAAAACAGTATAAAGAACTGAAGTACAAGATCTCTCAAAATCTTCCCAGTGAAAAGTATTCCACCATCAGTTCAGATGCCTCTTTTTTTTTTTTTCTTTCCCTCCAGTTTTGGAGAAGAAAAAATAAAGGCAAAACACACATGGGCAACACAGCAAGAGGAGAGGATGAATGAAAATTTAACTGTTTTGCCTTTATGCAAAGAAAACATCAGTTCGCAGCACAGGGAGAAGCAAAGGCTGAGACCCTTGAATTCCTGTGATAAATCCAAAGCTTGTACATTAAAGCTCCCCTTTGTTGAAAACACTGTTAGACACAACAAAACAGAAATGTTAGGTAAGTGCAAGCTCTGCCTCTGACCTTTCCCTCTGTAACTGTCAGGCTTCATTAATTTTCACAAGGCCTGACAGCTCTAGCGTTAATACTCACACTTGCGGATCGAGCCACACAGCAGGTTCAGAGTCTGCTACCTTCTCCTCTGAAACTCATGCATTAGGATTTCTTCCATGCTGGCAATGGAAAACCAAGTCTAAGAAACATTAAACACAAAAAACTACGTTACAATAATGCCAAGGGTGAGTCATAAACCCATGAAAGCAAGGAAGCACTGAGAGAATCTCGCCTGAGCACCTGCGACTGAGCTGAGCAGTGCCAAGGTGCTCCAGGACACAGGGCCCTTTCCCTTTCACAGGGGTTGCTCCACCTGGACAGGCACTGCAGAGCAGTCTGATGCTGCAGCATTGGTGGTGCCTAATACCAAGTGATTCCACTCATTCTCTCTTCCACAAGTAAATGTAGTGACTTTTGCACAGCGCTGGGCCAAAACACCAAACCACGTGCAGCACGAACCCTGCAGCACGGCCAGGGGCACTGCAGAACCTACTCAACTACAGGTCTGATTTTACCACACTCCAACATTGGTGACAACTCCTTGCTTTTATGTTTTTATGTCTCAACCATAACATTATTCTAATGTAACTGTTTGTGATTAATATCTTGCTCCTGTCTGTTAAAAAATGTAGCACTACATAAGCAACAAGCTTTTGTTTCCCCTCAGTGTTCCACGGCTTCCTTAGCATTATTCTGACATAACTTGTCCTGGGTTTTGATCTCCAGCTTGTTTTGAACTTCACTGGGCTACTGTTATTGAAACACCTTTATTTTTTTTGAAACATGGAAAGCTTCACTAAACTTTTAACAATTAATATATGATATTACTTTGTTTTGAAACAGAATCTGAAGTTTTTGTTCAGTCTAACCTCAAAAGCAAAAAAAAAAAGCCTCCAGATTTTGCAGCTCACAGCACTGCCAACTTTAGGTGTAAAAAGTCCCCCCAAATTGACTTTAAAATTATGAAATCTGAACACAAGCAGCACAGATTGCTTGCTAGTCCCTGGAAAGGCTTTCTTTTCAGGCTTTTAATTATGCAGCCTAAAAGATAGAGCTTTCAAGAGGAAAAAAAAAAAAAATCACGTAACTTAAATTCAAAGGAGCTGGCAGCTGTTAAATTTCTCTTTAAATTTAGCAAATTCTGACACACCGCCCTACCTGGAAATTGCAATAGCCTTGTTTGTCCCTTTCCTTTTTTCAAGTGCTTCTTGCATTAATGGTAGTTCCTGCTCCTGTCCTCCTTCCCAGGGCAAAACAATCCCATGGCTGTGCTGGTGCCATGTGCCCCCCTCTAAGGGATCCTTTAAGGGAAACGGTGCTCACTTTGAAAATTCTAAGAGCTTTTGAGGCGAGAACATCTTCTTTCTGGCAGAGCTGAAGGGTGTTTCCCTAAACAGAATTACCCCATATTTACAGCTACAGTGACACTTGCATCAACACCTGGCAGTTTAGGGTCTATGGTGCTTGTGGGCTGTAAATACAGAGAAATGCGTTCTGTTTTGTCCCACAGAACTTTAGATTTTCTCTTGCAATCAAGATCTTGATGTACCAGGGCTGACAAATTTTAGACCAATTTCAGCACATCATGTGGTTTCAAATGGCTGCGACCTTGAACTCCAAATACTAATGCTGAGAACAGGAACTTCAGCTCTGCCTTCACAGTGCCAGTAAGGCTAAGCAGAAATGTCCTCCTTGGACTTAATTTAGACTTAATTGAAAAGGAACATTTTTGGTTACTATTACATTAGGCCAAAATATAAAAATGAACCCTAATACTACCTAAATCGAATAAGAGAAAGCCACCTTTCTTTCAAAATTTTCAAAGCATTTTCTATAAATGCATCACAGATCAATTTACATGGTACTTTTGCCAATAAGCAAAACAAAATCACAGGTTCCAGTTGGCTTAACTCATATTGGAAAGCGCGAAAGCAAATGCTAGAAAATGCAATTACTGCAAACAAACTCCATTTTCTCCACTCAGGAGGGAATTTCGGAGAACATTTTATTGCCCTCAAATAATATTTCTAAAGGCATCAATACACAATTCTATTTTCTTTTCTGAGTCCCCTGCACTATATAACCTAATCCTCCATAAAGAAATTCACCAAATTTTGAAATAATATATTGGTTGTTGATATTACCTTGTGCACACACATGCTGTATCAATTTAAATTATTTTTCTCCATGAAACTTAAGAATATAAAAAAGCAACTTCCACTGCCTGACACAAACAGATCCGGACCTATTTCCCATAACATACCCTTTGTCTCTGCAACCTACAATTCCAATGAAGTCTTTTTTTCCCCCCTAAATAAATGAATAAAAGCCACCAAAAAGGAGGTCATCTTGCGAAACAATTATACAGAAAGTAATTAAGCTAATCATAATTATCACAGACAGCGTCTTGGTATTTTAATGCACATGTATTTTCACATTGCAAAAGGCAAAGGAAAGCTAAGGACAAGATTTTCCAGAAAAAGTGAAATCTTTATTTAAAAGAGAAACAAGGTTTGATATCAATTCTTAGTGAAGGAAATGAGAATTATGAATGCAGGACCCAGATATAGATTCTGCCCCAAATTCTTCTACCTTATTGACAGGGACCTCTAAACAAGCAGCAGAACTTCCTTTTCTGCCCACACACCCCTATCAGGATCCTTCCAATATCTACCCACCTCTCTTAATATGAACAAATAAATACACCAGGCAGGGAAACATATGATCACCAAAACATTTTCCTGTTTCCCAGCTCCTTGAGCTTGTTCCCATTATTTGTTTTCTCATTTTTAGAAGAAAGTCTCTGAGACTTACAAATGCACAAAGCAGTAGGAAATCACCTTCCCTCTGTCTCGCAGCCTGGTAGAGCCTAGTCAGTATTTCTGAAAAAAGTCCCTCCAAATATCTCTTTTTTTCTGTATTCCAGGAAGGTATTCAGAGCATTTCTTATGAAGAGAAAAATCTCAAAATAGACAATCAAGAAACTTCTAAAAACCATGTTCTTTCTATGATACATTATATTCTACATAACTTCTTGATTTTATACATGGGGCTGAAAGCCTTCCTTTAAAATTACGATTTTTGAGTACATTGTCGGTAAATTACAAACTGGTTGGTTCATAATTAACCAACTGTCAGTACTAGTTAATGTGGATAAATACCCCTAATGATAAGGGGAAAGATAAAAAGCAGGCATAGCAAGAATAATCACAGGGAAAATAAACTTTAAGAGAAGAAATAAGATAAAATGGTTTTTAAATATCCCAAAGGCTTTAAAAGCATGAACTACTGCCTAAAAGCAGGGCAGCAGCTTTTTAATAGCTAAGAATGTAACATTCTCCAGTGTGCTAAAGCAATTAGCTGCTTTTGAGATTTTACCCTGTGATCAAGGCTTGTGCTTTTATTTGTAAACGTTAAAGCATAAGAAGCAAGTTTGATATTCAAAGGTAGTTTTAAACATATTTTCACGTGGCAGTGCTGATGCTTGCTGGGAATCATGTCTTCCTTTTCTAAGTTGGAAGAGCAGAAATCCAAAGCTTAAGCTAAACTCCACTTCTGGAGTCCAATATCCATGTGACAACATGGACAGCGCTGTGCTCCAGAACCACCTCCATGGCTCTTTTCTGAAATGTTTATGGAAAATAAAACACAGAGAGAAAGTGCACAGAGAATGCAAACACAAATTACAGTCAACTAAAATATTCGGGCAGGTCTTTAGGAACCTCCAGTATTATTTTCTGAACAGCATGTTTAAATTTATTATTCTAAATAAAGTTAAACATTCCATTACAGTCTTTCAAGATGAACTTGGATACCAGGAATCTCATGAGCCCCGTAAGGAAATTCCTTTTAATAATCCAGCTCACAGAGAGGTTTCTTAGCTACTAAGAGAGACAGCCAAACCACTCCAGCTGTATCATGTTATTACAAGGAACCGAATTCCTCTTATGCAGGTTTTTTTCCTGGCCATCTAGAATTCCCTGAGCAGAAGGGCACACAGCCCCAGATACCTTCCTTGTGAGTTTAAGCAGAGGGACAAACACTGAACACCAAAGGAGAGAGAGAAGGAAGCTTGAAGCCTGATAAAGGTTTAGAGTGCTAACTAGGGACATTGGTGCCAGTGATTTCTGAGTTCCCTGTCTCACCCCTGCTACTGGTTCTTGCCACCTCCTCTGTTCCGCTGGCTTTGCAGAATTTCAATTACCAACTTATTATTGGTTGTAATTTATGTTACAGCATCCTAGGATCTCACAACAGATAGTTCAAGTTCAGACTGAAGTTTTTTTAAGAATCCACGTCTTTGAATTTCAGTGGAGAAAACTATGTGCTGAAATACCTCCTAACTGTCCTTCCAAAGGCAGGACAAAACAGAAACATGAAAAACAGTGTATGAAATGTAAACTCCGTTGTGCAATAGAGTTTGCATGCTTTTATTTGTGACAGAATTCAGGTAAAACTCGTGATCTTCCCTGCTCTTGTTACAAGGAGATAGGCCCTCTGCTGCTGCCATCTCTGCTCTTCGATAAGGATAATTGTAAGCCACTAACCTAGGAGTGAAATGTTTTGAAATCAAGTTAAATGATTGATTGAGATTTACGGTACTTATCGTTGTGCATTTGAATTTACAGTAACATTTTCACAAGGTGCTTGAAAATCTGCATGATGTAGTGTCTGTACTTTAGTTCAGAGAAGGACACGGAGAATTCTGGTCCACTAATAAATATTTCTCTGTAATTAAATGCTATGGTTAATTGCTGGAGCATGCGATTTTTCATCTAGTGTGCTTTCTGCACAGTAGGGCCTCTCTTGACATATCCATTTTAGCCATCTTTTCTAGCCTTTAAAACAAAAAATGGGATGAAAAACTTGCTGTGATAAGGCATGATATGCAGACTAAGTTTTGCTGAATAAAGCGACAACTACAGTTAATCAGAGCCGGTCATTAAGACAAAGCACTCAGAGAGCAGCTATTTCAGTCACTTAGACAAAGGTAACAATTTATTCCTTATTTATACTCCTTTCTGCTAAGGTTTTGCCCTCTCACCTCGCAAGCAAGCATCCTTGCTTTCACAGCTGGCCTCACGGAAGCAGTTGTTTATGAAGAGCTGTATTGCTTCCACTCGAACTGTACACACTCTGGTAACTCACTCCAATGCCAGACCCCTTCTAGCACCAGAGCAGAGGCTCTTCCCTCCCCTGTCCCCGTGC
This sequence comes from Struthidea cinerea, assembly GCA_013397865.1. NCBI lineage: Eukaryota > Metazoa > Chordata > Aves > Passeriformes > Corcoracidae > Struthidea > Struthidea cinerea. Next base: position 135,014 of record VZTI01002787.1, read on the forward strand.
AGCCTGGATGGCCAGCACTGCAGGGCATCCCCTCCTGCCTTTCCCACTCCAGCTAATGGCACAGGATTGCAATGTACAGCAAGGAGACAGCAAATGGTGAGTGGCTTTCCGTACAGCGCGGATTACTTTGCAGAGGGTTTTGCAAGGGGACATCAGTCCAGGACCTTTACTCTCAGGACCACACGTATGGCTACAGCTACATTATTTTATTCCCAGCGACCACTGAAACTTGCAGCAGGGACAGAGGAGAGCAGAAGGAACAAATTCCTTCCCCACCATGCTCAGGAGACATCTGCACAAAACCACAGCAAACTTCGTGTCTGCCTTGCAGCCTTTCTGCTCATCTCTCAGTAGTGAAGGCAAATGCCAAGTGCTGCTGAGGGAGCAGGGAGCCTTCAGAGTAACATATGGGGGAGAGCAGCTCAGGGAAAAGTAAGGACATGTGGGTAATTTTATATCATTTGCAGCTCTGTTTTAAACTAGAACCCTTTGTGTTGGCTGGTTACACCAAAAAAATGTAATGGCAACATTCAAGAGAAAAGGAGCTACTGCACTCTGATACCCAGCCTGCCCTGTAATGTGAAAGCTTCTGGTTCATTAGAAAAGATGCACATAATTCTGAGGTCTTTATGGTTCACTCACCAAAAATTACAGAAATTCAAAGTACAGAGTGTTCCTGAGCTCTCATTTCTTAATTATATTAACTCGAGAAGAGATGTAGCTCTGGAAAAAGCCGGTGGAAAAAAAAGCAGGTCCAGGACTTTATATCCCTGTGCTCTCATTTGTCTCCCTCTTCTTTGTAGTCTCCATCCTGCCCCCAGTTTGATGTTATTTTGTTCTCCCCTGTGTTGGTTTTCCATCTTGCCTCTCTCCACACTGCCGTCCCCTGGTGTGCTGCTTTGTTCCTTCTCCGCTGAAGGTACCATCAGGAGCCAGTGAGGGTTTGGTGACTGTCACCTCTCAGCTGGGGTGCAGGACGAGAAAAGAGACCAGAACAGCTCAGTGAAGTGAGGCACTGAAGTGACCTGAGCCTCAAAGCCATCACAAGTCCTGAGAAACTCCCCTCCCAGAGCTGTGGAAGGGCCACTACAATCCAGCCCTCCTGTGAGCCCAGCGCTGAGCCCAGCCTGGCGTCACGGCGCGAGGCAGCAGTGTGGCTCCTCCCAGCCCTGTACCAGGCCTGACCAGGAGAAGGTGCTGCCCGTGGGTCTTGTGCCACCTTACACAGCAGGTGCCATTATTCACTGTCATGCCCAGGATGACAGAGAGGGATGAACAAAACAAAAGTTCCTTTACCTCTGGGAAAAGTGGTTCTCTTCTTCTTTTTCTCCCCACTACCAGAGTGCCCACAAAGATAACACCCATCCTCCAAACCAATATACTCCCTAAATACAGGCAATTAAGACTTCAAGCTCTCCTAGCAGGCGTGACAGGGGCGGATGGGAGAGATGGAGTTGCACAGGTCTTTCTTTCACAACCCTTTTGTGCCCAGACACATCGTTCCAAGCTCAAATACTCAGCTTAAGCTTGCTGCAACAAGAGGGTTAATTAACAAGCTATGCAGGCTGGTTACAGCCAGCAATAAGCAGCTCTCTATTTTTCTTTAAGAAAAAAAGAAGTCAGTAATTCTTGGACCATTTATTAACCCCCTAGTATAGGCAATTACTGTAAGATAAAGGTCTGCCAGTCTTGCATTACCATAAATTGCTGGATGTTGCTTTTCTACAGCACAATAATGTCCACAACCAGTGTGAATAAATGCTGAGTTTTAAGCTTGATTCAACCCCCTCGATCAAACACTTTAGCAGGTCTTCACTCTCAGTGGTTTTTCGGCCACAAGAAAAATAATCATTTTATACAAGTCCAAAAACTCCAGGATGGTATTTCACTGATACACTGTTTTGTAGCTCAGGTTGAGGTAACCTCACATATTTCCTAACATGCAGAACTGAAAGGAGGAAGGCGGGTGGGAAGTACAAAACCCAAAGATCATTCCTGCTGTCTACTAGGTTTTGTAGTCACATACAACATAAAAAAATGGTGGCAATAAAAAAAAAAGAAAAAGGCTTTGTAATAGACAGAACACTGCCAACCAGCTCTAAATTGAATTACACAGCCTGCTAATCTTTATGATGAAATAAAATTTCTTTGAACACTACACATTATACTAAAATCCACAGTGCTTTCTCCCCAGCCCTAACCCCTCTCCACTCAAAGCAACTCCTCCACCCTGAAACCATTGTTCTTTCCAGCCTGGAATGTGATGCTCTACTAACAGATAGACTTACTTTAATTAGCTATTGTTAATATGGTGTGCACAGTGTGAAAATTTAGGAGAGAAGTATTTTTGCACTTTGTATTTTTGATGCAACATTAAACTTGCAAGTGAAGAAATAAACTGATGGTGTACAAAGAATCCATCCTTCGAGCGCTCTCCACTGAAATCATTCTCATTACGATATGTGGCTGTGGCAGCAATACTGGAGGAAGAATCTGATGAAAATGTCTATAAAAGTTTCTATTTGAGTGGCGCTCGTTGTTTCATGCCTGGTCAATACAACAGCCATAAATCTCTTTTCTGTTTCAAAGTGGATTTGTGGGAAAAGACGAATTGAAAGGAAGGATTATTTGGGTTTTTTTAATAAATTTGGTTTCACTACAGCTTGTTATAAGAAACCCGATCATCCCCTCCCCCTCCTAAGACAACATTAGCAGCCCAGGGAAGCAGATCCAATAAATGACCAAGCAATTATTGTGATTGAAAATCCATTCAAGAATTGTGCAATACTTTGCAGTGTTCACCGGCTCCTTTCTTTCATTGAAAATTACCGAATGAATAGATTAGTTTAAACTTATAAAGAGCCACTCACTCCAGAACATTATTCTCTTTGAAAACACATTTTACCTGAGCCAACTTTGCTAATGGCTGTCAAGTAACACCTTTATATTTGGTTTGACCAACCATGGCCATTTGTAAAGAGAATTTTACACTTTAGAAGCAAACACAGTTTAAAAACCCTCCGTTTCTCTATAGACCATTAGGAGATAGCAGAAATAGAATTTTGTGAAATCTCTTTATGAAGAATTGCCAGGAATAACAAGAGCAGAACAAGAAAGAACTGATCAGATATGAATGAACTTACACTGCTCCTCAGGCATAAATTCCATTTTAGTCAGTGGAAATTTTACTGCCTCAACATTCATTTTATCCAATTGTTTCTACTTTACCTTCTAAGTTATACTTTTGGGGTTCCGTTTCCCACAAAGCAACTAATGTCCGACCCAGAGCAGAGAATAAATAAGAAGAAGCAGCTATTATAAACGTGGCACAAAAGGAGAATTTTGTACTTTTTCCTACTTTTGTTTTCACATTTCACTATAGATTGCTACATCGAGAAAAACTATTCAGCCTATTACCAAAATTCAACGTGGTTGTATTTTCCCACTATTTTATAAATATAATAAAATGAAATATTCAAACTATTTTTGTATTGCTCTGAGAAGAAAAAGCAAAGATAAAATTAGTAATAGTACAGCATAAAAAGGTATATGCAAATAAAATCTGAGCACTGATGATTAATTCAGTCAAACCATACGGGAATTGAAAACTAAGTACAAATGGGAATTTAACCATGACATTAAACACAGTTCGAGTTAGAACAAAAGCAAAGGAAATATTTTTAAGTAGTAATATGGCAATAAAACCTAAATAATCTAGGAAGAAGTTTCTTAAAACTTTATGGTAAAGACAGAGTGAGATACATAACCCAGAGAACTACTAAGTAAGTAAAGAAACCACTGAACTCTGAAGATTCTAGATTTCGTGTTATAAAACCTGGGGTTTTTTTGAATGAAACGGCATCAACGTGCTCCAAACTCATAATATTCAGCATCTAGAACTCCTGAGCATGCAGACACACCAAAGCTGTGTGTGCAGCGCACCTTCAGGTCTCTGGCACTCTCCAGTTCTCGAGTGGACGAGGCAGCTGATCCACACAAAGCCCTGATGATATCAGAGGGACAGAGAATGCCAGCTCCAGCAGCAGAGTCACCTGTCCTCAGCACCAGCTCAGCCTCTTACCAAGATATCTCCATCCCATCCTAGTGTCTGAAGCCTCAGGAAGCTTCTCCCCAGAGCCATCACAGAAGACAGAGTTGTTTTCAAAATTAGACTAATAGATTTTCCAGGGAGTTGCTTCCCCCTCTCCCAGAACAGCTGTGCAAAACTCACACATACTTATGGGATTAAAGCTACCTCAGCATTTTCTTTCACTTGCAATGAATGCAGTTTTTTTTCAAGTGCTAAGAGTTTTGTTTATCAAAATGGTATTTTATGTTTAGTCAATTATTCATTCTAGCTATAACAAGTAGAGCAATATAGAGTTCAAAATATGCTCCAGATGGTAAAAACACAAATCAGAAATAAATCAATTTATAAAAAAGGAAGGGATTTGTTTTTATTGCCATAATTTTACTTTAAAATATTCACAAGCTTCCTTCTGGTTCTAAATTACCCCAGAATACTCTGAGCTAATATCCCTCTGAATCTGGAGAAATTTAGAACTTACTAGTTTGGTTTTTTTATAAAATAGTGTGATGTCAGATGCCAAAATAATTCACATCAGAAATATACTTTTACACAGCAAAAGCCCCCAAGAACAAACACTTCATCACACTGAAACTGTTCTCAATGTACATTAGTAAAAGGAACACACTTACTCTAAACCCTAAATGAACCATGCCTGGAGAGGAGATGAAGCCAGATAACTAAGCCAGACCAGGGAGATTGAGAAAGGATAAAAGTGGAATGTGACCCTGCATTTTTAAACAGTGATAAGAAAAGAGTTTGATCTTGCTATTATACTATTCTGGAACAGTTAATTTTTTTTCAAATTGAATTATGCTGTCTTCAATATCAAACACATTCTGGCAGGTGTCTGGCTTAACAGTTTTGAATACGATTTCAAATTTCCACAGCACTAATGCATAAATTTAAGTGTAGACTGGAACCAAGTGTCTGTCCATAGTTCTGAGAGCAACACCACATTTCCATTTTGTCATCTATTCCACGTAACAACTCCAGCAGCAATTCCAAGGGGATGCTGCTATTTCCAATAACTAATATCCACACAAAAATGAACTTTAAAATAATTGGCAATACTCTGCTGAGGACCACATCCACATATGCAGAGTGTAACAAGAAAACCTCTGCATTAAAATTATATAATCATTCTTTTCTTCTCACTTTAAGTAACATGATCAGGAAACTACAGCACAGAAAAAAAACCCCAAAAACCTGGGCTTTTTTTTGGCTCTAGCAACAATGTTTACACTAAAGGCAAGCATATGTTACAGGTAAAGAAATATTTCTTGCAGTACAAACCCATATGTATTTTCCCACTAAACCATTCACAAAGTTTCTATAGTCATTACCCCAAAGAAAATTAAAGGAAATAAACATTCAAAACAAAAGCATGGCTTAAAAAACATGAAACAGTCGAGTTGCTAAATCCTAGAACAACTCAGGAAAAACCTAGCTAAATTCAACCTTCAGCTCCACAGACAATAACCAGCAGTAAGTTCACTCACTGAACTTATCCAAGTCTACCACTGCAAGATTTTGCCTAGCTCATGCAGTAATATTCTTTATAATAGAAACCCTGCATGGGGGAAAAACAAACAAACCAGAACCAAAAAATGAACACAGTATGATATAACCACTAAACAAAAAAGTACAAAATGGGTTATTTGAGAAAAATTTCTAAACTGAATTCAAATTATTCACACAAGTAAGGATATGCACAATCAGGCCCATAGTAACTGAGCAAAATAAACATTTCAACTCATTAAAGATCTATCTGCCTGAATTTATCTTTGCTTTCTCTTCAGATCTTACGAGTTATTCAATCACTTCCCATCACCCAGAGAAGGAAATATTGCACTATGAAGACAGAGCTATAATTAGATATTCTTCTATTTCATTTCACATATATGACTGAATGAGAATGGATGGGAAAAATATGAACAGAGATAATAATAGTAAGTAGAAACATTCAGTAGAAAATATATTGGGCACAGAATAACATCTCAGTTCTTCCTCAGCACATAATGCTGTGTTTACTGCAAAATTAGTTAAGTAATATAAGAGATTTTTAATGAAAACAATTATAAATTTAAAATAACTGTGTTTAAAGCATTTAACAGTCCCTAAGGTCAAGTGATTACAGCAGTTACAAGACCCGAGGGACATGTTCACACCAAAACAAAGTGAATAAATTACCTCAGCCAGTGTATGTAATCACTAAGTGACCACAGAGGTTATTCAGTGTATAAGCCCAGATGACTTCCATGCAAAACCAATAATGAAAATGTAACAGCCAAAGGGAAAAAGCATTTAACTAGCAGAAGTTGCAGGAAGGGCTGCAACTTGGAAGAATGGGAAAGAGTGTATGGAAAGCAAGTTCCATGACTTGACTGTCGAGACAGGGAAGAAAGATGAGTGTAAATTAAACGGACAGACAAGATGCCAAACATTTTTCCCAGGTGAAAGACCCAAATTGTTGCAAAGGGATTCAAGACTCAAAAAATGTAAGACTGCAGAGCTGACAGCAGTGCTCTCAGCCCTATATAACTCTGGCATATGTAATGCCCAGTGAAGTACAAGCAAGGCAGGAGCTCAGAACAATAATCTTTTAACTTCCCCCTTAGTTTTACTGCCAGAAAAAACTTATGGACAGTTATTGTGTCTTAGTTACCCCACTATATAATTCTAATGGAGGCAAGACCCTGTTTTTTACCACAGAGTAGGTAAGATAAGCTGCAGAATGAAACCCAGCTTTGCTCTGGCTTCTCTCCCTCATGACATAAATGATGATACAGATGCCTTGTCTTCATTACAGCTTCACAACGCAACTGCCAGTGGAGAAAACCACACCCAAGAAAGGCAGGAAAATATTTTTCTGTACAGACAACCTTGCATTTGATGGCAGTTCTCAGCGTATAGCTTTGGAATAAGGTTCCTACCAACTATGGTGAAAAAAGATGCCTCCCACCACTCTGAGGCAGCAAAAGGAATCCTGCTTGCTCCTGCCTGCCACTGGTATGGATTTTTTTAACCACTGCACATCATCATCTCACATCTTTGAATGCATAAAATCTTCACAATACACACAGTAAATAATAACATAGTAAATGGTAAAACACAATTAACACATTTTGCAGATAGGAGTCTGAAAAAAAGTGGCAAAAGGACACGGCTGACTTCAGTGTTTTGATTCCTGGTGAGGATGCACTGAAGCAAGTATTCACCAACATTCCCACAGGTGAATCAATCTGCTGTCTCGCCCTGTGCCAGGAACCTAATAACTGGTATTATCTCATATATATATATATATATACACACACACATATATTTATACATACATATATATATATACATATATATATTTATATGAGAAAATGCAAGTGGGCTCTGTGCACGTAAAAAAAATTTTCTCTGTATCTGAAATATGAAAGCCTGAGGCCAAAGCCAGTAGGCCCTCATATAGTCAAAGCTTCCAGTTTCAGTGAAACTGACTGCAAAATCTGCTTTCTCAGATAAATACTATACTGTCTTCTACAAGAACTATGCACACATGCTAAGAAAGCTCCCTGCTAAACTACTGAGGCTGGAACACAACCTACTCAAAGGGTTATAATTCTTCTGTTGGTATGTTAAGCCAAGGACCTAGGTGTTAAAATAACATCATCATGAAACACCTGTTAGATACAAGGAATGCCTAGTGGCTGCCAAAAAGATTCCCCACGGAAGGATGAAAGCACCCTGGCAGATTATTTGGTTTGGCTTTCTGCAGCACTGAGTGTTTTCAAATGCCAAGCACTGGACACAGGCTCCGGCTGTACCAAGACAGCATTTGTCAAATTACTCAAGGGCCAAAAAGGAATTCAGGTGGCCAGACACTGCTCTTAGCAATGCACTCAGGGTAGGCTGTGGAGGTCTGTGCTCTCCAAAAGGCAACTCCTCTTCTGGGGCTGCCTGGCATCCGCAACAACGGAACCCTGTTGAACAGCAGTGCTGCCCAGAGTTCCCTGAGGAATGAAGCTCAGTGGGACCCACCCCTCACTGCAGGGAAGCTGAGATTCCCAGAGCCTTTCCCTTGGCTACTCCTCACCTGCTTGTCCTCCTCCTGCACAACACCAACACTTGCACGGGATCCCACAGAACACTCCAAAGCGGAGGGAGCTGATTCCTACTGTGTCTCTTCCCTCACCCCATAACATATCTACCGACTTCTCCTACCACTTCTAAATTCCCATTCCTGCAATTACATGCCCACAAAAAGGATAGTTTTGAGCTTACCAAATCTAGTATCACTTTCTAGAAATAAGAACAATAAAACTAAGTTACAGCGATATGATTAGAAAGCCCCACTCCCACATGCATAGCAATAAAAAGAAGGAAAAACAGTCATTAAAATAGAGTTGTGGAAATCAGAGGAGGTCAGGTAAAAAGAAGAGTATGAAGAAAATACAAAGAAGGATGACAAGACAGACAATGTAGAAGTTCTTCTGTTTAAAATTCCTTTTGTAAATCCAAATGTTCCTTACATATCTCTTGAAGGGTCAGCCAAGGAACTCCAACGCAATAAAATGATTCTATTAAAGGCACATAGAGATGCTGCCATCACACAGCACGCAAGAGAGAGAGCAGTAAAGCCTGATGATAAAGCTATGCTTCGAAATATTTTTTATATAATACTGTAAATTCATCCTGATGTTTTTTGAAAAGCAGCTGCTCAAGTCACCTTCAGCTCTGGGTACTTCTAGACCAAGAGGTGACACGGCAGTGCCCAACCAGCCTACCAGTGGCACTTATAACCGGAGCATCTCGCACAAGTTCCCCTCCTTCGTTTTGGTTTTCTGCTGTTGCTATTTAATTGCCCTCAATTCCAGCAATATGCTGTCAGGGCACTGCTGTCAAATACAGCAGAATATGAAAGGTATTCCACCAAAGAGATGCTGGCTGCCCGTGATCAAAGTCAAAATGCCAGTACTCCAACTCAAAGGGGCAGGCATGTGAATATCACCCCCAAAAATATTCTCCCCTTGCAAACAGTATTATTGATTCTGCCACGCTGTGTTGTGGGAAGAAGGACTTTCATCATTTCCAAGTATGTTGTAACTTCCAGCGCTGCCTTAAGTTATAGTACACCCAAAATACAGTGAGCAGCAGTTTTGGCTGTGGATATAAAACCCCCCAGCATCAACTAATGGGACACTGTACCCTTTGTATGAGGGGCCACCACCTCCTCGGCACTCCCATAGGGCTACACCGTTCTTGTTGTGCAATGACAGAATCTTTTCCCCAAGGTAATGCAGAAATACAGCAAAGTCTCTAAATTTGTCTTAATTAACAGAATTATACTGAGGCTACAAACAGCACATCACATGAGGACAAGTGAAATAAGGGTGGGGGAGATTTTCAAGTGCCCTAATTCAATTAGGAGGCAGTGACTGACACTTGGACAGGAGAGGTTAATTGGGGTCACCAAAACGCAGTAATTCCTTACCTAACCAGTCATTAAACTTCTTAACCTCTGAGGGCAGTCCCAGTTCGGTGAAATCGCCCGTGTGAAGAAGGATGTCCCCATAAGGCATCTGGATGCCATCTGTTCTGGAGTGTGTGTCTGAGACGCAGACAAATCGCGTGTGGCCCGCTGGTTTTGGAGTGTCATATGGGATAGGGTCGACCCTAAAGCAGACACAAAGATCTCGTAACAGTTACAAGGTTAAAACCCTCACATCTATTATTTCAGATATCAACACACATCTCTCTCCACAAAAGCGTGCACACACACACACACACACACATCCTTTGACACACACCATGCTCTGCAACAACACCGCCAAAAATCCAGGAGGGACCACAGTGCTGCTTAAAAACTTACCTGGTAAGAAAGGAAGATTAAAATATACACAAGATACGGCCACTTTCTGATACTAAAGTTTATTTAAACATTGGAAAAATGGATTTAGGAGACTTTGAATTGAGACGTTTTACATAGTGTGCCTTATACACGAACAGGTACAGGGGCCGTGACATAACAGGTCCCACAGGTGGGCCAGGAACTGGCTCTCACCTGAGCTGAGCAGCTTAGCAGCCGATTTTGTTCAAGGACATAGGTACTCCCACAGATTCCAGCACAGAGTATTTGTTTGCACACAATAAGGTACATTCAGGAGTGCTTTGATGAAGGCCAGAAACTGCAGAACCAAGCCTAGTGACAACTTCCTAAACTCATACAAAATCCTGAGCTCATCTTCCCAGAATCTATCAAGTCAGGAACTGATGTGCTATCACACTAAGCAACCACATATAAAACTTTTTTTTTTTCTCTAGCCAACAGTGTTAAAATTTTTCAATTGGTTATTTGCAAGCTATATTTAGTAATTTGATCTTATCAGCTACAAGTGACCCATCATGGAAGCTTGGTCATTTGGTTTTGGAGTTGTTTTTTCTTTTTAATTTAAGCAGAAGAGAAAAAAATAATAGATAAGATTAATGCTTTATGCATACTTAGTGGTTAGAAGCTTTAATTTGCAACAGAATAACTAATACAAAAGGCAACCCATTGCCTACTTTGGAATAGCAATTATTTCACTGCAGAGTTACCATAATTTGATTTGCTCAACACTTGAATAGCACAGCATCTGGATTAGTACTACAGAAAATCCCATCCCAGTTCCACAAAACTTCAACTCATTCCATTGATGTGCCACTTTGATCATGGCTAGAGCTCAGCTTCAGCTAGAAATTTTGAGGTATTTAGGAGTTATGTCAGAATAATAATCCACTTATGTCTCAGATTATCAGACTAGTGAAACCAAGATCTAACTACTTTAAAGCATCCAAAATACTGCTGTTCTAAGACTTATTGGGACAAACTGGCACAACAGGCATTCAAAAATCAGTGCCTGAAAGTAAAAATAAAATTAAATAGGTTTTCTTAGTTTTGCTCTCCACACTGAAAAGAAAAACTAGTACACACCACTGTGAATTTGTTTGTCCTAAATACCCACATTTATAATGAGATGTATGATCAGTAACAGAAAAAAAAGCACAAACCTAAGAAAATACTAACTTTTGAAGTATTACGTTAGTTTACTGAACTGTAAATTAAATTAGCATTTCGTTTTTACTATACACTGAACTGTGTGAAAACTTCTACCAGTGCCTTGAACTTCAGCTCCCTACATGGTGAGAAAGACCAGAAGCATTCCTCAGGGTGCAAATCAGTTCTCTGCTCTGGGGAGTTTTAGAGTGGTTCCAGAAATCAAAGTCCATATGGCTGTGGCCTGGTCTCCAGTGGAAAAATGTCCCTGTGAATGTACCTGCTAACATGATTTTACTGAGTTAGAATTTAACTTTGTTAGAATTTGATAATTATATTATATTAATTATTTATTATATTTGTTAGACTATTAACAGCTAAAATATTAGTGGGGGAAGCAGTAGGGGGGAGATATTTATTAGACTGCATTTTCCGAGGCACCATAATTAGGTCTTCCCAATCAAGCTGTGTTTTTACCATAAAAGTACCATACCTCATTGACATGAGCCACTGCATTAATTTGCAAAATTCAGGCTCTCCAAGATAATGTTTACTTTAAAAACAGCTTCTACTGCCAGCTGGACTGGAGGGAAGAGACAGTTTGGTAGATAACTCTTTTGGGGGGTTGTTGTTGTACCTCCTGTTCCACCCACAGCACCAGGTACAGTGACCTGAGCCATGCAACTGGCTGCCACTGCAGAAACCCATGACAAAAATCTAACTCCAACAATCCATGGATTTATCCACTCAGCAAGGGTCTGAAATCCATAAGGTTATTATTCCAGAGAAAAATGAATCTGCCCATTGAAATTGCACTGGCAAGCTGGGCAGAACTGCAATCAGAGGCTGTAGTGCTTTCCTACATGGTGTCTTCCTTCCAAAATATGGAGGTCTCCAAATCATTATTTCCCTACTTCCAAGCATGTTTACTCCAGTCAACACAAAAATGAGCACCAGCTTTCACCACCACCACACAACTTGTTCAGATGCTCTCTGCGTGAGCTATGACCAGCACTGCCAGCCCCGGGGAGTCCAATTTTGTTTGTACACAGCAGCTACGCTTCTGCTATTCTCTGCAGTTCGCAGCCAAACAAACCCCGTTCTGCTTGAGGCAACCCCTGTTAGCGTATGACACCGAAATCTGGTTTAGGATTTTTCTATTCGTGCAATGACTTACTTAGAAAATTCTATAATCAAAATTCATTAAGTCCCTGACTCTTCTTTCTCTTCTTTACAAACACTATGATGTTGCCAAGTAACCTTTTTTATACATCTTAGCTGCCTTCTCTTATTCAGTAGGGCTTGCCTACTAAGTATTTGAGATACTGAAGGTTATTGTGCTCAGTCCATCAATTTATCTTACTCCAAATAGTGCTTCAATAGAAACTTAATAAAAGTGGTGTTATTGCCAGTCCTAAAGGCTCAAGTTTTCTTTTCATCCACAGCTACGGCACGGCAAACAGTAATACGAGAGTCTCCTTTCCCACTGCATCCCCAGAGGACTGGACTCTGCAGGTGAGGCCCTGCCCTTTCACAGCTTCTGGTGACACACTGCTCACCAGCAGGTTCTGGGCTGTGAACACCAGCCGTTCTTCCCGTGCTCTGATCACCTTACAAACCAGCAGCTGGGCATTACACACTGGCATGTCTAAAACCTCCGTGATAGTTACGCATCTGACCCTTACTGCAGTTCCACAGCAGATAAAATAATTATTGCAGCCCTGCCCACCACCATTCTGCTGAATCAGAGCACGTACCTAAGAAATTCAACTCATTCTTTAGCTTCGCTCCAAACACAGTGTATCCAGCTAACCTTGACACTCTCCATCATCACCAACACTTTATTTTTTTCAGTCTTCTTGATCTGGCAGACTGAAATGCTTCACAGATTATTTGATTACTGCATTTGGAACAGCGTGCTCATGGAAAGATGCAGTAAGTGGTATTTCAGACTAATTTAAAAGTTCATATATTAGGACTAATACAGTAAGCAGGAAATAGAAAACAAGATATGTTGCACGTTAGAAAATCAAGCACTTGGCTGTTTTTTCAAAAGTTTATGTAAGACCCAGAACGAAATCCCATAAGGCAGTTGAGCAATGACTGCTTTGTGAGATCATGACAGTAATGTAAGATCTGTCACATTTAATGCATTTATGACAAGGGTTCAGGAATCAGAAGGGACAATGTAACCTTCATACACTTCTATAAGAACCTTGTTTATCAGGTAAGTACTTGGCTTTACTAAACTGCCCTTACCACCAGTGGTTCTCGTTTAGAGTACCTCAGCTACAAACCTCAAATTTACAGTTCCTCACACACTGCTGCAGCTGCATGAAATGACAGCATTATCCAGGCTCTGATTGGGCTCGCTCAGGTATCACTCAGCAGTCCCTTCCTCCAAACCCACAGTTACCACGGCACTTCCAAGACAGTGGGTAAGCCGGGGTGAGTGCTGCCCCTTGCCCTGCCAGCCGAGCACACAGCAGCCCAGTGTTGCTCCCAGGGACTGCTCCATCTTGGGGTTGTACTCTGTCCTCACCCATCAGACAGCAAATTTCACCATGGCTTTAAAAGCAGGGGATTAAATAAGCAGGAATGAGCAACACAGACGATATTGAGGGGGTTTGAATAGCAAGGTAGTGGGGGTTGAATTCAGGAACTCACAGAAGAGGAGCAGCTCGGGCCTTTCACGTGCACAGAGGCAGAGGACTTGATTTAAGATGTCACGCTATGGAACAGACATGTTAACTGTGTATTTCAGCCCAAGCCTACACCAGTTACTCATAACGATGTCTTATAAATCAGCAGCGTTAGAAAGCTCCTCTGAGACAGGCAGGGCAGTGCAGCCCTCCTACAGACACAGCTGCAGGCACAGCCACACGGGGACCCTGCTTCAAAAAAATTCAGAAAATATACAAGCACCATTTTTCTGAGAGGAGTAAGTTTTGATTGTAAAGGATAATTCTGCATGGGTGAGTTCAAAGGCTGAAAACAAAGGTCCTGAGCTGGGTTAGATGGTCCCTGGGGAACGCCTGTGGTTGGAGAGCCAAACCCCACAGCCTGTTCACTGCTCTGCTCTCTCAGGTTTTGAGCTATGCAGACTCCAAATCCCCTCTTAGAGAGGGACTCCCAAGAAACCAATTCATCCATGAAGATGGAGTAAAAATCTTAAACACTAAGCCAGGAAAAATTTCCAGTTCCTAACATCGAGTAAATCACTCAGATGAATGCAGCACCTACGCTGGACAAAACATTAACAGATGCTGAAAATGCCTCCTCCAGCCCCACTCCCCACACCTCAAATCAGCATTATTCCTGCTTACAACCCACCACTCTGCATTGCTACAGGTGAACAAGTCAGCAGGCAGCACAGAAAACCACATAATTTTCCTCTTCCCGGGCTCTTCAGATGCATGAATAGTCCCATGACATACGGGGCCCATGTCCTTCCCAGACTGTGTCACATCATATGCTGGCTTTTCATCTCAATAATTACTCCACTGGGTATATCTGTGACTGAATTTGTGGGTTTATTTTTTATGACATCTAAATTAGTATTCATTATACATCCATTTAAGCACAGACTTCAAGTCTGTGTGCCACATAAAATCCATGTGTGTTGTAGCACTTACTCTGCTTTGGGAGTCACTTGGAGACATCCTATCTAGTAACTATTCCATATTTAAAACACATCTATATAACTAGCTTTTAAAAAGCATCCTACTCCTACTTCCTGTGAATAGTCATCGTATTTATTTACGGTTTAGCTTCCTCTTGTAAAATTTCATACTCTTCTTGTTACTCCTATTTTCAAAATTTACAAACCAAATACTTCTTCAAAGAGCCAATTAGCTTGGTATATTTATCTTAGGATTAAAATACAAATATTTTCTGCAAAAACACTTTTAAAAGCTTGTTTCTTAGTGCTGTTACTTCCCTGTCCTCAGCTAAGGCAATGAAAGACAATTTTTTTGAAATGGGAAAACAAGAGCAATATATTTTCTGTATCTTCAGGTTTTTCTTCCTTTGAATTCATACCTCTGTCTCTACACATGCTCCCTCTGGCATGGAAAATTCAGGAGAAAAGAATGGGATTTCCTGTGAAAACTGCTTGCTACGGTGCTTAATGTATTTGTTTCTGTATCCAAGTCTCACAGCTTTGTTATGTTATGACATTTGTTACTGCTCTTAGAGCCAGTACCAAGTCCTGGAATAGGGCGATCATGTGAAACCTGTGGCTTAATTAATATTGTCAAAATTTATCAATAAGTCTCTCAGCTGAAAAAAAAAAGCATGAAATGCACCTGCATGCCCGGCAGCATCCAAGAAATGGAATGAAAGATGTGTAATTGTTCTTATTTAATAAAACAAACAAACCAAACCTCAGGACTATTAGGCCAACTTCGTAATTCTCGACTGAGTGTTTAATGCCACAGACTAGAAAGACTGTATCAGACTGTAAATGTGTCTACATTTTGAAACAAAAGTTTAATATCTTAATTTACTAATCTTCAAAACATGAACATAAATGCAGTGCCATTTAAGTTCCCCTGTCAGAAAAACATTTACATGCCCATACACATAGAGCTGATTTTGTGATACAACACATGCTGAAGACACAAAGCCAAACACTAATTTCCTCTCAATAAACAAAATTAATGCCAAAATATAGTATTGCTTTAGTTGGCCACTGTCAGCCATTAATTGTTTAAATCATACATATTAATGCTTTTGTTAGCTTGACTCTGTCTTCCAGTATGGTTAAACACCAAGCCAACATCTGGTTTCTTCTCTGAGTAAAAACAAAGGGATGAAAATACCTTTCAACACTCTCACTGGCAGATTTTATTTGTACAAGCACACATATCTAAGAACAGACTACCCCAAATCGGCTAGAAAGTCCCACCTCTTCTGGAAACCTCCATGTACATGTGCCACCCACCAAAGCCTTAGAGGGTTCTGGAAACTGTAAAACAGAGGTCTGATATTTATTACAGAAATGGCATTAATTGTGTCTTGGTGCAATGTGGAAAAAAAAAAATAAATTACATTTACAAGCCCACAGGAGGATTCAATGCACCGCTCAGCAGCTTACTGCTAACGCTTCCAACAATTATAGCTGCAGGGAAATGATGGATCTTTTTATTACAGGTTCTGGAGCTGTTTTACTTCCAGTGAGATTTATGAGATTAAACAGAAAGGACCTATATTACCCACTGTCAGCATTTGGGCAAATTTAAGAAAACTCTCCTTTATAAGGAATTTATAATAATACATCTTCTCAGCCTGATTTAAACCTCAACTAATTAAGAGTCCAAATTCTGCTAATCCCAGATTCTGGTCAGTAATAAAACCAGAAAGAGCTAAAATCCAGATTTTCCATGGTGTTCTTTGAGGGGCAAATAGTCAGCTGGTCTTTTCTGAAGTACCTAACCTCTGCCTTTGATATTAATGGGAATTCAGAAATGAAATTGCTTGAGCACTTTTGAAAATCCTATTAATCATCACCTTGCAGAAAAAATTTCTTTTTAGTCAAAAAAATACCTTCTAAAATTTAGCTATCAGTGGCTTTCCAAAGCTTAGAGAAGCAAAACAGAACTGAAAAAAAGTATCGATACCAGTATCAGCATCACTCTAAGGCCCAGACAAAAGTTCCCTTTAAATAAAGTAGTAAACTACCATTCTTATGCTGGTATGGTTCCAATTCATTAATTGCACTTTTCCCCCATTCTTTTGCTGCTGTTGTTGGGGGACTGCTATAAATTATGTCTTCCTCCCACCCTGACAGAACTTATTTACTGGCAAAACTGCACGTACTAGGAGGAAAAGTTAAGCTCTCTACACTGATTTTTATTTCCCTACAAATAAAATACAAGCTAAACAAACTATAATAAAATATAAGCTATACAAACACCAACTCATGAAATATACTTAGAAAGTACAATCTGGCATCCCAAGTTTAGATCCGATTTTAATTTAAGGACAATGAAGTTTGAAAAAGACACATTTTGATATCTTTAGCAAGAGTGAGGCTAAATTATGTGTGGTATTCCTCCAATCATTTCCACTGCAGGAATCATAAAATGGGCTGGATTTACTTCTAGGATGGAAACCACAGAGAAGGCTTTAGCCCTTGTTTCACTAGTACAACAGTTTTTCCAAAATGTAACGGAAAAAAATGCACCCCAAAACAAGCAGAAGCAGATCTCCAGGACAGATTACATGTAAGTGGTTTTGCTCTAACTTGACATGCCATCTTCCTCAGAAATTAGGACAATTCTGATCAGAGGGACCAAAGTCACAAGGTTCTGTCAAAACAGAATTGTATAAGCATGTACTGCAGCATGTATTCCATTTCTGATGCCCATTTATATTAAGAATCAAATCTGGAATGTCATAACATGTACAGAATTCATAAGCATAATTCGTTATTTTTCCTCGGAGATGATAAATTCAGCAAATAGACAATAACTCTTATGTAATAGGGAAACCGGGCAACTGGACCTGAAGGTGCATAAAATCTTGAGAACTCATTCTCTTTAGAATTTGCTGTTAAATCTAAAATCTGTCTTCATGTTTCAGAAACAAATACTCAATGTTTAGATACCCACAGGGTTAAGCCCAGAGTGCTTGCAAAGACTCACTTGGGGCTGGTTCTGATTCTTTCCCCCCAACACATATTTGGTCTAAGGTATAGTGGCTACTTGAATTTTCGCTGATTTCAGCTCAAGAAACACAAGTGTTCTTCTTGAAGCCACAAGTTAAGTATACAGTGCAAGTCAGAAACTCTGCCCTTAGCCTTCTCAGCCATTTTGCTTTCTGACCTGCAGGTATCACCCTCTCCAAGGGAGCAGACGCAATTCAATCCCCATGCAAGCGAAGGGCTAGCCCTCTCCTAAACAGACAGCTAATCACAAGCCTCTCTGCTGCTCTCCCTTATGGTTTGACTACCACAGGGGTGATGGAACTGAGTCAAAAAAAGCCTGTTCGAAGGAGAAACAATTCATGCTGGGCAAACACCACCAGTTCCCATTTTTGAGTTACTAAAGGCATAGAATGCCACCAGCATGCCTGTGAAATTGTCACTGATGTTAGTAGGAGATCGGCGAACAAACAGACTGGAACATAGAACTCAAAGAGAAATTTCCTAGCAGTCATGCAGCATGACATACTATTTTAAAGAAGTAATTTGGCAGACATCGTATGTTATCTGCAAAATGAATTTGTGTATGTGAACAGTACAAAAATCTGTCTCTGTTAGGATGTACATTCTCTCCTGCATCTGAGCTCTAACAAACTTCTCGAAGGTATTACTCATAAAATGCTTCCCATCAAAACCCGAGCATCTAACGCTGTGTTCCTACTAAATAAAACCCCTCATAATAGCCATGCTGTCTTAAAAGGCCCTTTACCACTCAGTCTCATGTATATGAACTATATCAGCCCTTGTCAAAGGCTTCTTTTCATTTGTCTACCTCCTAAGGTTTAAGAAGCTTTGTACAGGGAAGATGACAATATATAGACACCATTTAGCTCTCCTTCTAAAGTTAAGTCCCAGCGTCTACTAGGAATAGAGAGGAGATTATTGACTGCCTTCTGCCAACACCAAAACACAGATCTCTACTCAGCACCCAGGTGAACACAAAGCTCAGTACCACATTAAAATGGTTAATTGGAATTAGGTAAGCTTTCATGTTCTGTAGTCACACAGCTGGCCTAATAATTATATATTCCTAGAAATTCCATTGCAACAAATTTTGACACCAGTTGTCTTAAGCTCAACTTGAACTCTAGATCTAGACTAGCGAGAGATCTGAATCAGTCCCAGGGTGTATAGAAAAATACACATTTATCTCATATAATTTTCTTTGTTGAAGAGGAGGAAACAAAAAAAAAAACCCAACCAAAAAAAACATAAACAGAAAAAAACCCCCACCTAACTGCCAAAAAACAATTTCTGCTCTTAAGATATGCTCTCAAGCTTTCACAGAAACTTTGCTGGTGACACAGAAATGTAGAAGACAACTATGGGCTTAAAATTCTGCTGGAGAGAATTTAGCACTTTAATCTTTCTATCCTTTATCTTTCCAGTGCAATTGTCTTCATTACAGCTAACAGTGTCTCCCTGACACACATCTAACATGAAATCCAGTCCCAGACAGAACTGGATTCAATCAACAGAACGCCACAATTCCTTGGTGACTGGAGAGGGCTGCAGTGCGCTGTACCACAGATACTGAAAGCAGGTTCTTTTATTTGTAAAACACTGTGCCAAATACATTCCCAGCTAAAAAAATTCTACCAGATAGCTCTCTCCATCTTTTCTCCCTCTCCAGTATTAAATAACTTATGACAAGGAAACCTCAGGTCAAATAGTATACGTTCCACAATATTTCAAACATTAGTTCAAGTGGGAAAAAGCTCGGTAGATAAAGCTGTAGCAGGTGGGGCAGAAAAAAAATCTCCTGTCTGCACTAGCAGAAAGCTGCACGAAGGTAACCCCAGCTGGATATACTCCCTGGAAATGCGCAATTCATTCTGATTTGCTTTCTCCCCCTTCTTATTTTTTTTCAAATCTCACTTATCATTCAGCGTTCTCATTCATTTTCCATGAGTACTTATATATGACAGAGGCTGCTGAACTCAGGACAATCATCTTCTTATAGAAAATACAAAATATCTCACGGATAAAAACCAGCACTGCCTATTTCAGTGGCACCATCACTTTAACTTGACTGTGGCATTTATTTGACACACATCACGTTTATACAATATTATGAGAAGCAGTGCTGCAAATACAATCAGGAGGTTTTATCAATAATGTAGTTAACAGGCAGAGTGTTTGTGGGCAACCACAGTGCTACAGGTTATCTAAGAACATTTGTGTTTTGCTCATACTTCTATAATAAAAATTAATGATTTAAAAGTCTTCAGTGGGAATATCCAGGACATTCATATTTATCAGAACCGCTACTGGCTTCTGCAGCAAGCAATTATTCTTATTGCATTAAACCGTTTATTTCCAAAGATGTATCCCCAAAAATCAAATAAATCCAAAAATGAATTATAGTCAAGATAGAAATTTACCTCAGGGATACTTTTAGAAAACTCAATTTAAAAACGCATTTACTTTTGCCAGTAACAAAGGCAGGGGAAAAGAGGGAAGAACAACAGAATCATTTTGCTTTCAGTGTCATCTGCAAGACAATTCCAAAGCCAAACAAGCTGAAACCTCTCAATATACAGCTTCTGTCTGTGAATGGTAGTCAGGCGTCGTCACCTATGACCCGGAGGTTGTTGCTAATTGTACAGACCTACTGAATAACACTTAATATGCAACAGAATATTGTTTTCAGTATTGCCCTTGAAAGCTTTGAAAACTCGCTGCTTCCAAATCCATATGTTGAGCACTACCAAACTTTTAGTTGGCGTGACAGATGTAGGAGCACACTGCAGAAAGTAATTTCTATGTCAAATACAAAAGGCAAATAGTTGCAGTTTGAAATTTAGAGAAAGAACATCACAATGAGAAGCCCCAGGAAGGAGGCAAACAAGCTGCAAGCTGCACCACATAACATTTTACGATACAAAATGAGATGTGGGCAATGTAATTTCACTTACGTGATTCATTTTATAAGCAATGCAAATGCAATCTCACTGATTACGCTCCAAAACAAAAGAGGGAATTTCATTACTTCAGCCAGTGCAATTAGACATGCAAAAATCACAAAACATCCTATCTGCAGCAGAACAAATAGAAACCATCATTTCACATTTAGATGGGAATAACCAAGGTGGATGAAATGCATTCTGTGGTGGTGGGTGCTGGGGAGGCATAAACTGAATTGTGCAGCATTTAAGCTCACACAGTCTGTGGTACATACAGACTCATGCTCAGAGATTAATTCCACCAAATTTGTCATAAATGAGTGACAAGGTACCTCAGAAACCCCATGACATGAGGTAAAAAAAACCCCAAACAACAATAAAACTAACAAAAAAAACCCCAGTCATCCCTCCCCCAACAAAACAAAACACCACCAAAAAACCACCCCAAAACTGCATACCCATTTTTTATACAAGAATCTGTTTCAGCTTTTATTTATCTTCTGGTTTCTTGCAGCTTGAGAATAGAAGGTTACTCTGAAGTAAGTCAGGCTGTGTGAATTAAGAGTACCATTGCTTTCCCTATATGGCTCCCTGGGGAGTCTATTTATTAGGCACAGGCCTGTTTTCTGATTTAGCTTAAGCACTTTTCCTAGAGAATATGACTGTCCACACCAAGAGGAATTTTCGAGTAACAGCTGCAAAACAGCCTTTTTCTGTAGGAACTGTCTTGAAACAGTTGCCCTAAATGGATGCACAGTACTGATTTTCACCTTCATATTCCTCTTAGTACTTGCAAGGATAAGAAAATTAAATGTTTTTAATAGGTATTCCCATAATAAAAACTTCAGAAAAGCTTCAGCTTCTTGAAAATTAGCAATAAAACTGAAACTGATGAAACCAAAATACATAAATAGATGGAATGTCAGGGCACTCAGCTATACTAACTTGGGTGTGTTGCTTTTTGTTTAACAATCGAAACCACTTTTGCTTTGACTAAGAATACATGTAAAATTGCACCCACCTACCCACCCACAGTAATATTCTCAGCATGTAAATGAAATGCAAGTTCTTCTCCCTTTATCCATTATGGAGCAGGAAAAGATACCTTCCAGGGACAGACTACAACAGAATTCCGCAGCTCTGCAAGGCTATGGGGAAGTGCAAAGGAAAAAAAAAAAAAATGTTTCTATGAGTTTGCAGCAAAAAATCATTACTAAACATTCTGTAAAAGATACAACAATTAGGGCAGTTTGCAAGGAACCAGGCTAATGCACTAAATTGCTTAAGGAGACGAAAAAGAAAAAAGCGTGCAACTGTTAAAGCCTGGGAACAGCTGCCTTAACCATTTCTTTCTTTACATCTGGATCCACTGGGCTGTTATTTTTCTTTACATTTATTTCTTTACAAGCTATTTTTTCTGCATTCTGGCATTGCCAGTGAAATTTCCAGTTGCACAGCACCAGGGCTGCTTGTGCTCGTGCTAACTGAAGTCAGTAAAGTCAAAGTTCACAGTGACCATAATAGGACAGGAACGTGAGCTAAGTGAAACTACTTTGTTCACATCAATACTGTTACAGTCACCTATATTATACAAAATTAGCAGGTAAGTTTCTCAGTTCTTTGACTGAAGTGACTAATTTCCTGCAACCTTTCTCCTCCTTCCTCCCTCCAAACATTTCGGCAATCGAGAACAGACTTACAGACTGTTTCATAACAAATACAGCCCTAAAGGGCAAAACTGGCAAGATACTCCAGTCTGTTCCAGAAATCCCTTCTGCAATTCATTATTCCATCTAGTTCTACTCTACTGGTTTACTCCAGCCTATAAAATATTGAGCTCCTTTATCTTCTACAGACTGTGAAGGCTTGAGACTAACTATACTCCGAAAGGGCAAAATCATCTCTTTCTAGAATTAAGAAGCTCTGGTCTATCTACCTTCTGGAAAATCAACTGCTCTAAATCTTTTCTCATGAAGGGCTTTGCCTGCATGATGCTATAGAAGCTGAATGGAGACATGCTCAGAGGCTTTCCAGTAGCGACTACTTTTGCCTAAGAAACCATCTCTAGCACTTGCTTTTTTCCACTGGTATTACCTACAGTAACAAGAACCACATCTATTCCTCTCCTTGTCAAATAACATGATAGATTTTTTTAAATAATGATAACCTTCAACTGATGAAGAGAATACCATGCAGTTCCAAAAAGCTATGCTCATCTCACCCACACAAATGACATTTTCTTGTCTGAAACATCACGATCTCCCCAAAGACCATTTCTCACCGAAGTAATACTTTGCTGTTACTATGACTTGATAGCTGCATACCCTTCACAGTGTGTCACCAAGAGAGCAGCAAATACAACTTAGTTTAACAAGCACAGGTGCATATTTTTTGCAAAACAGCAAAATCACTTCACTTAGATCGCTGACATTCACTGTGTCACGATACCTGTCCTTATAAGCCACTCTGTGCAGACACCCTCCCCCCAAACACGATCCAGCAGTAAGCTGCTCTGCCCTTGACCTTTGCTAACTAACCAGGCCCAGGGAATAGCATGAATTACAGACTTGCATTTGAACTATGTCTCAGTTCGAGGCAACCTGCCAGGTGTATGCACCACCAGCCCCCAAGACATCAGTAAGCAGGGGCTTGCCTTGCTGTGCTCGACCCAGGCAAGCCAGCTATCTGAAGGGAATCTAACCTCACAGGAATTCAACAAGGTCTCTGACTTGTGGCATGTGCCACTCACTTTTTCAGTTCCCAGCCTGATGGCAAAAATGGAATTCGAGTCTAAGCATGATGGGATCATGCTTATATGTGGAGGGATGAGTGCAGTGTGGTACAAAGGGAATTCAGCCCTGGGATGTTACATCTGGCCTGCCACCAGTTTAACAGATGTCAGAGCTGCACTCTGAGGCTACTACAACGTACAGCCACTTTTACAGTTCCAAGTCAGTATGGGAAGTGCTGCTGACTCACAAACTATGCTGTATTTTTCACACTGCTAAGCAAAACAGACGAAAGTGTTAACCATGAAGACCTGTTGTGAACTGGATTTTCCCCGATCATTCTCAGCATGTGGTTCTCTTTTTTATGAGTGTCCCACCAAGCTCTGACTCATGGGAGATAACATCTTATATCAGGAAGCCTATCAAAGGCCTTTACCATCCAGTCCATTCACAGATCTGGTAAAGGCCACTATTCCTTCCTCTCCTACTAACCCAGAACCTATATCTGGAGCCTATAAACAGGTGGCTGCTCACACCCCCCCCAACCATCCATGTGCTCAGTCAAACCTCCTCCCAGCCCCGTTCACAGAGCAGCTGCTCTAACAACTGCCTTGAGCCAGTCCTGTGAGTCAAGACTTCAGGCGTCACAGCCTAGAACAGAGGATTCACACGACAGCCATGCAGACCCAGGCCTAGATCTCTGTTCTCCTGTGTTCCATCTGCCCCTTCTTGTGGTGTGGCTGCTGACTTGGACTAGTCCTGGAAGCTGCGTGGCCCCTCCACGAGTGGATTCAGCTCACCAGATGGGCACTGAGTATGAGCACAAGTGAAGCAACAGCAGCACCAGGGCACGGCCGCCTCCTTTCTGCAGAAGCTACACACTGGATCAACACAGCCATTTTCCCAAGTGTTAAGTGGGGTGGGTTTTTTCCTATTAAAGCGAAAATAAGAACCTCCTTGGTCTAATGAGAGTTTTCTCTATTTGCAGACACAGTTTGATCTTGCATTGCATGTTCGACTTCCAGATGACTCCTTCTGTTAGAGGTGGTATTAGGCTTGGATGGGAAACAGGCTTCTAAACAGGCAAATTAAAAGCAAACAAAGTGAATGAAGAAAGAAAAAAGGAAAAGCAAATACCTTTAATATATTTAGATAATAAGAGCCCTGGCTGCAGTTTCTTAATTGTGCTACAGGGTGTATTTCACAACCTTCTTTGCACCTTCGAGTCACAGCATCTCAGTCCTAACCCTCCACACGTCTTCACTTCTTTGTTACTTCATTTTTTTTTTTATATCTTCCTTGAACAAAACTGTATCCTCACACGGTCTCATGTAGTTACTTAAACAGTAAAAGCACCAAGTGACCACGCTATACACAAAAAACCAAACTACGCTCTGCCCAGTTTTACAGACTGCTTTTTCTTTGTTTTCCTACAACCATTTCATTTTTTCCTGAGGGACAGGCTGACATGAATGCCACATTAACTGCCAACCCCATGAGAAGAACATTTCAATCACCCATTATAACTAAGAATCAGGCCTCTAAAGTCCCCTGGCCAGGCTGTTTCATGCCCTTCCAGTAACCCTGCAGCATGGCTATCACTGCCACTTCTTATCTTATCGCCTGTTCAAACATTGTCTGCTAGGGGCAGACAACGAGCCAGACCTAAACAATGATGTTAAATGAAGACTTCCTCCCAACGTGGTCTTGAACTTCTGATGAAACTGATCACTCCTCAGCAAGATAACAAACCCTGTTGGGGGTTTCAAGGCTTTAAAATCCAAGTCAAGAGAATGTAAATAGGAAGCAGGCTTCCAAAAAACAGCCAAGCTCTCACTGCACGCAAAATTCTCGCTGGGCATCAGGTAACCACCAGCTATATGTACACGTACATACACAGACACGTGTAGAAACAAATAACAAATATAAACCATGGGGATGTTTTGATTCCTTTGTTTTTTAAACACGGGGGGGAAAAAAGCTCGGTCAAATTCTCTTCTGTTAAAAAAAAAATAAAATAAAATTAAAGGAGGCTTTTTTTAGCCCATTAGGTTTTAAAACACAGCTGAAATGGCAGCAACTTTTCCAGAGCAAAGAACTCAATATTTTTTAATACCGTTAAAATTCAGACAACTCTGCACTAGAATTTGATGCTTGTTAGAGAAAATAAGTGTTTCGATGTTTTTATAAGAGTAAAAAATCCGAGACATATGAAACAAAACAAAAAAACTTAAATCTTGGAAGTAGCAAGATTTTTGCCTCCATACTTTATCAGAATACTTCCTATCAAGAATATAAGCTTTACCATCACAATCTGTGTCATTCTTAGGCAGATCTGTTAACATGATTAACATTAGAAGTACACTAGCTGCACTGAAGTGCACATTTGGCCTCTATTCAGATTAACTGCCCTTTCTTCCAGGGAGCCACATGTAGAAGTTCTAAATGGAGATTTTGGGTTTTCAAGGATGGAAGATATCCTGTCCTGCCCAAGGCCCCATTCATTCCATCTGCAGTGGGACCATGCCCACAGCTCCACCAAAGCCGCAGCACAGGGAAGCTCCAGAGTCACTGTGGGGTCCCACCCTGGAAGAGAAGGGAGCACCCAAGATTTGTAGCTCGTGGTTGAAAGAAACAACGAAAGTCATAGAAAGGTTTATTAGTAATTAAACACTTGGCATGGAAGTTGGTATGTTAGTCCCCGACCTCCTTGTAGAAGCACGTGGTAGTGGGTTTTGAATAAAGGGGTAGAGTGAAGCAGGGACGGTGGGAGAGAGGGAGAAGCAAGGAGGGAGGGAGAAGGAGGAAGGGAATCACTCAGTCCTGGCTCCATCATTGATCCTGCAGTGTCCACGGCCCTGCAGCACATGTGCAGAACAAGCACACGCCCCGGTCTTATTCTTATATAGATTATAGATTTGTATCGATTTCTCCATCCTGGAGATAAGTTTTTCACTTTCTACGCAAATTAGTTATCACGCACAGTCTGTTCTTCCAGACCTTTCTGGAAATGGGCTGGAGGACTTTGGGGGTGTTTGGTGATCTCGTTCCCCCCCTACAGTCCATGCCCATTCTCAGTGTCATTCCTGTGTTTGTGTTATGCTTATCTCCAGGAACTAGGACAAGGACATTTGTCCCAGGAAGGTGCTGCCTACCACCACACAGCCCCCTTCTCCAGCCACATCCTGTTCCTTCTCACAGTATGTTATTACCAGCAATCCTTGGCTGTTACTCCCAACAACCCTTGGTTGGCTCCACAGCCATCTGACTATGAGTGTTTGAGACATGCACCTCAGCCCCTTCTGGGCTTCCAAAGACCCTGTCCTACAGTGCAAAATGGGGCGGTACTTTTGCGCTCCTGCACCAGCCAGCGCCTTGCAACACCAGTGGACAGCTGGCAGCTCAGCACTCTTCACACTTCAAAGCACAGCTCTGGCCCTGCAGAAAGTCAAATTCCCACTGATTCCCCACAGGTGCACTCAGGCCCTTCAGGATGTGGAAATTATCTCATATTATTCTTGTAACCTTGAACAATGTTGGGAAATTGTTTATGTCTTGTTTGGAAATTACACAAAAGTCTCATGTGGGTTCATTCTACACTTGCACTTCACCTACAGAGTGAACTCTAAACCGTCTGACACCACAAGACCCATAAGCCAGCCATTTCATAGCTGTCTCGTGAAGGACCTTTGCAAACAAACTGCTCTCAGCCACACGCTAAACAAAGGGCCATTTCTAATCTGTGCAGGGATACAGATCAATAACCTCACCTTTCAGCAAGTGCCAACCTCCGCAGCTCCCAGTCCCCTCCTGCTGTGCCTGGTTCCTGCTCCAGGCTGTTGTGCCAGTACAACTGTACAGGGACAGATGGTGAACAGGACTGGAGAGCTGAACGGGGCATCATCCTCCGGGGATAACTCCGAATTCCCAGTTATGCTACACGCACGACACAGACACGCGGGCGAACAGAGCAGCACTGCAAAGGAGCGAGGGCTACTCCAGTTAGCAGCACCACCACCCCAACCAAGCAGGGCCAAAGAGTTCTCATAAAACCATTGCTTCACATGCTCCTTGGCATCATGAATTCAACACCAGTGGCTTGAACCACACGGGATGTTACAACAGAAGTCAGTTTGAGCAGCCTAAAGCAGCCCCAAGTTGCAGCTCTTTGTGACACCACTGTGCAAATCAGATTGCTGGCCCAGTCAGGAGTTTAACATCACATCTGAAGGCAGTGGCAAGCCTCGACTAGGTGTGCAAGTGCTTTTATCAGTGATTAAGCCACACAAAACAGACAAAAATACCACAGGAAAAGAAAAATTTAAATATTTTTCCCTTTTTAGCAATATAGTTCAGTTCAGGAGAATATTTCATGGCACCTTACTGTTTCTGCAAGGACAATGAAGGCAATCTCAAAAATCTTGATCCCATAGAAACTTGTCACAAAACTTCCATGCACAGATGCTGCATTTCACCACTTCAAAACGTTTCCCCAGGAACAATTACAAGCTGGCCTTTCAAATGTATATGATGGGGCACGTGGCCCAGTGAAAGCACACATTACTGAAGTTCTACCCTCTTTATCATTTTCATAAACATTTAAGTCACGTGCTGCAGAGCAGCATCACTGAAAGCTCCTTCAAGTTTCACTCCAAGAGAGTCGCGATCAGCCACTTTCTCACTAAGTGCAGGAAGCAGAAGAATGAGAAAGCAAGTAAAGCTGTCAATACAGGGAATTGTCTGTATGCCATTCCTCTGTAAAAACACGGGCACTGTAGAACCTTAAGAGGCCTTTTCAGACACCATGTCACTACTAACAGTTAATATAACAGGAAATTTTAAGTCAAATACTGTATTAGCCAAAACTACAACAATAAATAGCAAAGTTACCATGCCTTGCATAAAAATGAAACCCTAATGAAACCTAGAGCAGTTTGTTGATACCATGTGCAGTCTAGGCTACATGCATAATGTAACAGTGCAACTGCTAACAGCAGGCTCAGAGAAGATAATTTACACTTGTTTTTATGGACATGAGGAACTGATCTTTGAAGTTGTCCCTAATGAGATTCTGCTTGGCCCTAACAGCATCCTGAGAGAACGTGCTGCTTTTCTCCCCTGCATCCGGTGCATATTTATGATGCAAAATCCAGACCTATTTAAATTGCACATGTGGACTGGTGTCCCCCTGTGCCATCGCAAAGTCAGATTCTCAAAGTGGGGGAAATACCTACTAAAATGTATCAATTTAGCTTCAAGTATTTTCTGTAATTACCCGTCCCACCTTTACTAAATACCAAAAGATACATGGGTGTTAATGAATATGGTTCCTTTTTCCTTTGTACATCTGACCTCCTAACTTGACTTGAGCTGCCAGGTCAATTGGCAGCTGTATCACACACTGCAGAAGACACATCCAAACTACAGTCATAAGGCTCCCCAGAGAAAATACTAGTGTGGCTGTGCAATGGATTTCAAAAACACAGGCAGCAGCTTAAGTAAGGCAAATAGGAAAAGGTTTTTGCTGTGCCCTGTGCAGTCACTGCTTTAAGACTACACCCACCTGTTCTTAAAAGCCCTTTCAGTTAAGAGATCTGCAAGAACCATTGAACCAGCATCACTAAAATCTCAAGTTGCAACTAATGCAGTAGCCACAACACCACCTACAACTACAACATGCTTTGGTACAGCTATCAAAACCTGGCAAGGGGGGAAACACAATATTCACAGAAAACAGACCTTAGCCCCGTCACGCTCACAGAACACAGGGCATCACATCTGTAGTGACACAACCCTTCCACAGTACTGGACTAAAAATGACTGCAAAAGTTGGACAAACATTTAAGAAAATTTGTTTAAATGCTGCCTGATGTACCTTTGGTATGTGAGTCCCCGGAGCAGTGCTGCTAGCAAGTGTCATTGCCCACTTTGGGCCAGGGCACTGACCCACTCTTGGCAACAAATTAAATAAGGACAGCCTAGATTTTACCCTCTCTTCCATACTTCTGCCAGATACAGCCATCCATGTACTATGGTTTGTGATTATCACTGCTGCAGGTCAAAGTATTCAAGTAAACTAAGTGCAAACTAAGGCAGTTCAAGAAACTTTTTCATGCTCCATTCAACTGCTTCTTCCCCAGTATGACAGCTTTTGGGAGGGTGCTAAAATCAGAAGGTGGGCCACTCCAGCAGCTCCCCATGTAGCTGAAACATAATATTACTTCAGTTATACCATCAAAGAATCAACATTTTAACTCTTAATTTTCTGTCTTTTCCTGTTTGGAAGATAGAGAGGGGGTAAAAAAAAAAATCCACAAATTCTTTGAACATACCTGTCAGCACTGTCCATGCTGTATGAATGCAGAGCATGTTCTTTAAGATTAGATGACTCAGAGGACAGATAGCAGGGTGCCTGATTTTTCATTTAGAGCTCATTATCTAATAACACACTAAACAAATAGAAATTCTACCCCACTGACAGCTGTTTGGTGCCTTAAAAAAACAACAAAAAAACCAAAAAAAAAAAAAAAAAAAAAAAAAAAAAAAAAAAAAAAAAAAAAAAAAAAAAAAAAAAAAAAAAAAAAAACCACCAAAACCCAAAAACACAACAAAATACCAGAAGGAATTATGCTTTAATTCCTATAAACAACCAGCATGGCCATGCTTCCGTGCAAACAACTACAAGGCACAAGTCTGGAAGTTCAAAATCTAAAAAACCTTTTTGTTAGGTAAATAATAAAACACATACAAACACGAAAGACAGATTCCAGCCCTGCCACCACAGCAATACTGTGATATGTATCACACTGCTGCACTTCACGGTAGGGCAGGAATGTCTTTAAACACATATGCAGGCAGTAAAATCATAACAAAGTAAATATGGCTGCAGGTGCAAGGTGTGCTAAGAACTACACCTCAAGCCAGCATCTTCAGTCTGGTTATTTCTGGGTACTTGAGATCATTTATACATTTCTCAGCTTCTATTTATTCTGTGTTGGTCATCTCCAGTACATTCCTCCTGCATTTTATTGTATAATTGTCTGGACCCAAAGAAATGGCACTGTCTCTTTATAGACAGATATGCAGAAAATTGCCATGTCTTATTCCAAATCTTCTACAGGACCCCATATAATTGGAACTAATTAATAAAAAAAACTCTACCAACTTCCTGTCTCTACTTTTTTCAGTTTATACCTTTTAACTCTTCACTGAATGATTCACAAGAGGTCTTTCTCATTCTGTAGAATGGCATCTTAAAAAACTTCTGAGAGGAACACTCACTGAAAATAGTGACAGTATTAAATGATGGCATGAACTGACTATCAAGGAAGCCAGGTGATCCAAAATTATTTTCAGCTTCAATTGATATTTCTCTTGACAATCTAGACTGGATGCAAGGGTTCTTTTCAGGAAAATATGCTCTGTAATAATGATATCTAAAATGAATGAGCCAGAACACAAAACCAAATCCTAAATACAGACCATTTTAATTCCTTGAGACCAGGGATTTCCTTTCTATTCTCACTCAAAGAAAATGAAATCTCCATTCCACATTTATACATTTTTAAACCAACCTGTCTTCTTGCAGGCATAGAACTCATGGCGATAGATAACTAACAACAAATGAAAGCCCCACATGTTAAAGGTCTCTGTTTTGCTGCCAAGATGATGTATCAGGTTCTGAGAGGAGCAGTGTGTGTGATCCTTCCATTAACACCGCAGCACTCTCAGAAAGCAGCCATGCAGACTAGCTGAGCAGAACACCACCAAAGGTCACAGTGGAGATAAAATAAGGGGGGGAAAAATCACACACCACCCCAAGGGTTACCATCAGTATTTTAATTCTCAGAGGGTGTTTGAAATTCCTATTACAGCATTTGTTCTGTGCAGTCTCATTACACATTTCTAGGAGAAAAACTGTCTTAAGAACTTTATGCAAACAATTGAAATAACCTCCAAAACATCTAACAATATGAATCATAACTCTCTCAAAGACCCAAAGAGGGTACTTAAGTGGAAACTTTCAAGGTAGAGAATAGCAATGAGAGCAGAACAAAATTAATTCTTCTTGCACACATGCCTTCCTGTCAGAGCTGCAAACATCCCTGTTTAACAAACAAGATGATGGAAAATCAAACTAATGTCAAGAGAGATATAATCAAAAGGAAACAATTATATATAAAAACTTTCAAGTAATTCAAAGATTACACCTGGGTTATATATAATTTTTTTCATGTGTAATTGTGTATTTATTTAGTTTTAATTTATTCACTCCCTTCCAAGAGGAAAAGTGAATGCTTGGATGACTTTAAACTTACAAAATAAACACACCACAAAAAACAAAATTTCCCTCTTCCTTAATATCTGTCAATTACCATAATTTTATATGTACATTGCTAAGAACCAGAGAAAAGAAGTTCTTGAAAGAATCGTTGCTTAAAACCGAGGGAGCCACTTCATCTGGCATTTTTAAGTGACGGGTCCTGTCCCACTGGAAGCAACAATGATGTCACTAATCACTGCATTTTACAAGTATAGGACAAGGCTCCTAGTTATTAAATATGCCGGACTACATGGAATTCTAATTCTGAACATCATTTTCCCCAAAACTACTACTTCACCGGTCGGTCACAGGAAAGCAAATAACCCATTGTTAATGCTCGCTGCTGGCCAAAAGTGAATGTGCCTTAAGAAACAAAGAAGCCTAGAGTAATTAAAAAGTAATGACTTTTTTCTTTGTGCTGCCTATATAAAAGGAACGGGAGGGAAGATATACTGGACTAGCACCTTTTCCTTCCCATAAACTGATGCAACAGCTAAACATTTAGGAGTAATGTGCTGACCTTTGTGCTCACAGCCACTACACTCAATTCCTTATACCAGAGAAATTGTAAACGTGGTAAATAGCAAGTTTCCTGCCTTACAAATACATCAGATCAAGTCCCTCTATCACGCTCCTTTCTCCTTCCCTCCCCCATCCTCTCTCCATCTGCTGCCCTCCTGGGAAGGGAGCGCTACACTTAATGGCTGTGTGCTTTTAAGTCTAATGTGCTGGATATAAGTTAATGCCCAGTACAGTAAGTGGAGACTCTGCTGCAAGGAAGCCTCTGGTGCTGTTTTCTCCCTGTCCAGGAGAACCTCTGTAGCCCTAATGTCAGGCAGGATGAAAGGAAGAGAGGGGCTGGGAATATGAAATCCACAACCTGTGACAAAAACAAGTCCTGCAAGACATAGCCCAGTAATTTAAATAAATCTTTTGGTAAAAACAGGAGACAGTTGGATTTTATTTGTCACTCCCCTCAACATAATGATCTAAATTTAGAAAATATGCCCATTATAAAATAGGGCATATAAAAATAGGGGCAAGCATCTCCCTGTCAGTGGAGAGGACACAGGTGAACTCTGTTGACAGCAGAAATAAAACGGGTCTGGTCCGTCAGTTATGAAGCGGACACACGTATTTGGGGGTTATGAGCTGACCTGCTCCCCAGCCACCTTCTCTGCCCCACTCCAAAGGCTGCAGCAGCAGTAGCAGCAGCACCAGCACTGCTCATCCACCAGCCCTTAGTGACAGCCAAGAGCAGCAGATCCTGCAGGATGCATACAGCTCGTGTGCTGGGAGAAATCTCCAGGTTTATCGAGGTTATGACCAAGCTTTATGGTCAACTCTTCAGGAGATAAATAAAATGACTGCAACGCCAGGTACCTAAACTTTATTGTTTGGAATCCAGACTTGCCGTTTTCTGCTCCAGCCACTTGGTACTGCTCCAGGAATGTTACTGGGTGCAAGATTATCCTACCCTAACTTTTTCTTTGAGAAAGGCAGCAAAATAAAAACCATTAAATGAAGTCTAGTCACATTTACTACAGGACAGAATTGGTTTGACTTCAGTGTTTTAAATGCACACATGTTCGCTGTTTTATTTTATGTGATCTTAATTTGCTGGGTTTTTTTTAATACCTTTAGCAGTTAATATATTGGTTTATGTTGTGGTGGACTTGGCAGCGCTAGATTAATAGTTGGATTTGATAATCCAACTTAAACAAATCCATAATTCAGCTACAGCTTCCTCATAATTAAAAACAACCACACAGTAACACAAAACTTGCCCTTTACAATGCACAATCTAAAAATTGTGACCTTAATGGCCCACATCAAAACTGAAAGTAAATGGGTAAGACTTGAATTTCCAAATCCCATTGAACAAGCCGTTTGCATCTTCTGAAATATCTGCTATGAGATATGTGCATGTATATATGCACTCAGCCTTAGCTCCTTCCTCTCTTTTGCGCTGCTCTGCACGTTCACGTTACAGAAAAGACCTGAGAGCCGTACCAGGCCCTCTGCAAGCAGAAACAACCTCGATCAAGTCCACAAAACTACAGCTGCATGTGCCAAGTATGATTCAAACCACTGGAAACAAGAAGTCATTGCTCCAAGGACCAAAACTCACAACTTGCTGGAAAATCCGCTCTAGGGACTTGGGAAAACCTGGTGTGAATTACAAAGTGAATGATTTTCCCCTGCAAGACCGAGGGGACTTCCCACCCAGCACTGGCACTCCCCTCTCCCTGCCGGCATGTGTCACTTGAGGGGATGCAGGTAACCCCAGCAGCAGGCTGGGCTGTGCCTTCCCAGCAGTAACTTTACAAGCCCACCGTTCAGAGATGCCTCACTGTACTTCTGCCATGCCTAGAAGCATTTATTTTCTCGAGTTACATCATGGCATTTTACAGAATTCAAAACCAAACTGTTCAAGTTTGGGGAGGAGACACACTGGCCCTCCATTTCTGAATTTTTCCATGGATACCAGTGTTAGGCAACTGACTCCAAAATTAAGCCACCTCTGCACGCTTCAGATCAGAAATGTAAACTCAAAAAATTACCAAGCCAACACTGAGTACAAAAATCAATGTCCATGACCAACACTTGATCACTTCTGAAACAGTCTTGCATCAAACATAAGCTAGCTGCATATAATAATTTAACATATAACATAGACATCTAAACTCACACTGTTTACAGGGCTCTCCTTCTGCTTATTTGTCCAACAAAAAATTCTAGCAAGGGTTTGTAAAAGCAAAGAATAAGATGTGTGATAGGTAGCTGCAGCACTTTCCTTGGAATAGCCATGTGTCACAGGGAAAAGGAACATGCTCCCTCATCACTGCTCTCAGGGGAGACCGGCCTGATCCTGCCACTAGGAGAAAACCATGAGCCAAAAATTCTCCAATGGGATTTGCAGCATGGGGCCTGGAAATTTAGTTATTAACTCTCTGTTTGGAAATCTATGCTCTAGAAGTTGTTTCACAGGACAGATTGTATTCGCACCCTTCAAGCACTAAATAAAAGCAGGAATCTGCTGCTTCCACAACAATATCCCTACCGCCCTGATATTTTAAAAAAAGAAATTAACAAGTTTCCAGTGACAGTACAACATCCTGATTGCAATATATATATATCCATCTTTTTTGTCAAACTACTTCACAGCAAAGAGCTTCCTAGGTGAGCAGCCTCCCTCCAGCACAAGGTACTGTGGCAGGAGCCATGGCTGCAAAAAGCATTCCTGGTCAGATCCCACCACACATCTCCCACAAGGTAAAAACACGCTGTGTGTTGTACATAAACATGAAAGTGCAGGTCAGCTGTGCCTCAGTATGACTGACCACTAAAGAACCATACAGGTAACACTGTAGTGCAGAATCAGACCATGTAATGAAAATTTCCTTTTATAGTCCTCAGCTACTGAGATGGGGCCTTACAGACACGAGTGCCACCTGAAGGCTCCTCTGCATGATTAATACAGCACAAGAGAACACCAACACACATGAACACAAAAACCTTTTTCTTTTTCTCCCTCTCAGGGTTTACCAACAGCAGGCAGACTGACTCTGCAAGGCGTTTTAACAGCACACTTTCACAATGAAAATCTTCACATAGTCTTATTTCTGCAAGAAAGGTGAACAAATATCCCCCTCCTTCTATCCTTGCCCACTGCTGGATCCGTAAGCACAGTGCCAGCTCCCTGTGCTGGCCACCCCTGTGACCCTCTACTGGTGAGGCTACACCAAGAGAGAGATGACTGCAAGTAGCTCATTGGAAAAAAAAACCAAACAAACAAACCAAAAAAAGGCCCCATAACCAACCAAAAACCCCACACCACTACACGGACATTCCTAACCTGGACTGCTCCAGTGTCACAATCCATACAGCAGCCTCCAAAAGGCTGTGCCAGCGCTCCTGGGGAGGTGGCAGAGCGTGTGGCACAGGGGCAGGAAGGAGCAGCTGGGGAGCAGCAGGTTCAGCTCCCAGGCCTTTCTTTATCTCAGGGATCTTCCCCCCTTCCAGCCCCGTGAGCGACCTCCAGGCAAAGCTTTTCTCATTCAGACAACACGTGGGAGCTGCAGAAGGCTGATACCTCACACTGAGGGATTGATGGATTGATTTTGATAGGCACAGAGACTGCGCTGGCAGCCTGGTCCCACCAGCACAAGAGGCAAAGGGTTTATCACCAATTGAAACCAGACCTGGCTTCCGTCTCAGGGCAGGGCAATGTGGAAAGACAGTAATAATAGGGCAATGGTGACAAAAAATTATTTTAAACCTGTCCTACATTTATAATAATAATAGTATTGGCACTTTTACAGCATCAGCCTTCCAGAGATGCCAGGCCACTTTTTTAAAGGTAGCTTGGTATTATTCCTTTTTACAATGACAAAAAGAAAGGCCAGAAATTTAATCAATTTTTCAAGAGTGCTTAGCATATTATGACTGCACTGTATAAACACAATACAAGGGGCCTAAATTTGAATTTTAATTACAAAACTGTAATTCCTGAGCCTTACATCACCACTGTATGGACACTTTGAGTATGCTCCACACTCCAGCATCCCAAAAGGCTCTAAGCATAGCCTCTTTAAAAAGTTATTTTCATTTTACATGTAAAATTGAAGTTTAGAACTTATGTGATGCTTAGATTTTTGCACAAGTAACTTTGAACAACGTAAAATCAGTAAGATGGTAGAGATCTTCACTCACACAGACATACACAGACATGCACAGGCACCAGCAAGAGAGTTTTCTTAATGACAATTAAAATTGGCATCATTGCCACACGGCTTCCATTGTTCTGTGGCAGAAAGACCACAAACACCACCAGTTCCTGGCCCTCTTCTGGAGTGGGGGACTGTTAATTTCAGGACAGTTGTAAGGGTTTTCACCTCCACTGTCTCCCTGCCTGTATTCAGCTGGAATCCCCACCAGGCACTGCAGGGAGAGCTCAGCTGCCTCGGGGCAGCTGCTGAAAGGCTCCTGCTCTTGGCTAAGGAAAAACAGGTTTGTTTTCCTTCACACACCGGGCTGGGAACTGCTGCAGTCAGTGAGGGACCAGCCAGGGAAAGGAGACTAAACCTGCACCAAGGTAAGCTGATTGTGAGCTGTGACCCAGGAAAAAATCCCTGTAAGTGCACTCATTCGAAGTATTCCTGTTTTCACAGCCAGAGCTTTAATGTCACTTGATTGTTTCAGAGAGTACTGGTTTATTTATTTATTTATTTATTTGGAAAAATAAGTAGTGAAAAGAAACCTGGGTGGTCATGGACTGTGTATGCTTTTGTAAAAAAAAAAAAAAAAGTGTTATTAATGGCCAGAGCAACAATTTCCAGCAAAACCACAACTCTGTCACACCAGCATCAGCTGAAACAGCCTGCACACGGGGTACAGCTGACTGGTGCAAGACTGAATCTCTTACTATCTCAACCAATAATATTACATGTACCAAGTCCACTTTTCTGTAAATGTCAAATGAGTTCATATACTGCTAATGACAACTCTTTTCCCCTCCCCCTAAATATCACACACCTTACATGAAACAAAAATTGAGAATATTGCAAATCAAATGCATGATTTCCCACTAATCTCAGTGGGAGTTTATAAAGCCCATTAAATGCAGGATGGTTTCCCCAAGGAAAAAAAAAAAGCAAGATCCTCCCTCTCAAGGTTAGTAGTCTAATAAGATCTCTGGGTTTTAACAATGTAAGGCTTCATCACAGTTGGAAGTTTTTTCTTCTATGATCAAATAGCTGTGTTTTTATTTTACTATTATTATTATTATTATTATTATATACACACATTTACACACAGACACTTACGTACTTTATTCAACCATACATATATTTCTACCAATATAAAACTCTGCTTATACTCTTTGTTTTAAAATTAGAATATTCACATGGGGGATTGCTCTAGTACAGAAAAGGCAGTAAAATTATATAGTTACAGATTGAAAAATGTATCTCCAGGAATGAATAAACTTATTTAGAAGACTTTTGCTCTGGCACAGAAGCCTCTATCTTTCTATTCCCCTACTACTGAATTTAAACCATAACAAAGTTTTAACATGCATTCAAACTACCCTAAAAACAGGCCACCAAGCCTGCTGGTGAGACCAGAGGAAACCTAATGAGCTCCTCTAAAAGGCTCAGCCTGCAGCAGCTCAGGCTACAGCTGTTTTATCTTCACAAAACTGCCTCATCCTCACCAGATAGGCCTGTCCAAAGGGGCATTTTCCATAACAGATACACAAGGTTTATTACACTCTTCCCTTTTTTTTCCTCTGCAAGTAAATGGGGTGTTGTTACTAAACAGGAAGATTCTTCTGTCTGGTTAAAACCTAAGTAAGTAGTTTTTCATTTGAATTTGTCCCCAGGCTGCATCCTACTGCTGCTCACTGGTATTGTTGGTACCACTGCTAAGCAGCCTCATACAGAATATCTCAAAAGTCTAAACAGGCTTAAAAGCTGGTTTGGTTTTAAAAAACAAACAAACAATCAAACACACACACACACACACCACCCCTGCAAAAAAAACCAAACAAACCCTCAAACACACACTTATACACTTAAGGAGCAAGAAGCACTTCCCTCTTTAAGTCACAATTCTTGACAAAAAAAAATTGAAAGCATGAAAACTTTCAGAAGAATAATAATCAACATGAAGCACAGGGAAGCATATTATAGTTGTTATTTATTATTTTGCAGCTGCCCTTGAAAGCAGGGAACTAAGGTGATGCAGTTAATTAAAACTAAGTGAAAGTAAACATTAATTGGACAAAGCACTCAAATACAAACACTTTATAACATTCAGAAAGTAAGCGAAACCTGTGGGTGGGAGCATCTCTTCAAGATGACAAAATAATATTTAAAATTACATCCCTTTATGCAAAACAACTGTGCAGCAAAAATTGCCTTTAGAATACCTGTTCAAACATTAATTAGTCAAGAAATAAAATAAAAAGGCTGGACAAACTGATTCAAAAGTTATACTGACAAAACTGCTGTTGCTGCCAGCCCAAGCAAAGGGAGCTGTAGTAAAGACACTCTTGTTTACCTGACAGTGCACTTAAACTGACTAAGGAGTGCCGGTATAAAAATACATATAAAGATAACTGTATCCCAGCTGATTGAACTACACGACACTGTCACATGAAAGGCACAAAATGAAAGTGGGAGAAAAAGCCCAGGACGTGTCCCATGAACAGGCAGAGTACTGGCAGTAGTGCCTTACTCACCAGATTTATGCTGGTGGCATTCCATGGATTCTCCTTTACTCTGTGTGAAATCAGAGTTAGGCCCAAAGGACACAAGAATTTGTAAATGGCTCAGTGTAGGCCAAGAACCCAGTTCCCACCTTTGCACATGAAGATGCATATCCATAAAGAAATTACTTCTAAAAACAATAATTTCTTTAGCAAAAAACAGCGTCCTTAAGCTGCACCCAGCTACTGATTTATGGCATGCAGCAGGGTCCTGCAGCAATAGATTGCCCTGCTATTCACACACATGTCACAAAATTCAGCTCCCATATTGCTTTACTCATTTCTCTTCATCCCATGATGTTTAAAATAAATTTTTCACTAGAGAATAAAGCCTCTTCAAATTCCCTCTTAGGTTAAAAAAAAAGCCAAACCCACAAAACAGAAAAAGAAACCAACAAACCAGACACATGCATTACTTTAAAAGGCAGCAACAAAGAAAAGCAGACTGTAAAACCAAATCAAATCAATCCTGGCAGCTGCAGCAACGTGGCACTAACAGAGATATAACAGGGTAAAGAGATCATGGTTTCTTTGTTAATACTGCTTTTACCAATCTTCTGTTCAGATTTCTCACTTGATGACAACCTCTTTCAGAAAAACACACAGAACTTTCATTACAATGCATTGAAAAGACAAATACAGACTCCATCTGAATCTACCACGTAATCCAGACTCCCCTTTCCAGAAATAATGCTACTGTTCTTACATCACACAAACCCTCAGCATACCCATATCTTCACTTCCTTGCTTTCCTCTACCCGTCTGGTAGGATCCTGTCTTTTCTTTCTCCACAGGTTTTCTAAAACTCACCATTTGCTACGCAGACCATACCTGAACTCACCTCCTGCACTTGAACATTGCTGTCTCTGCTTCCTCTGTGAGACTAATTAATTTCCAGTTTTTCTAAATGTTGATCTCCCTTTCATGTGCCACAGCCTCCGCTGAAACCAAAATTCTGATTTTAAGAAAGTTGCAGTATTTAAGTTAAAAATTATTTAAAATACTGTCACTGTACTGTACTTTGAAGTTTCAGTTTCTATTTCAACTATACAATTTTATGAAACCAGAAAATTATCTTTCAAGACATCCATCAAGTTAGTATCATTTAAGAGATACACTGTCCCTTAGAGGAGTGACTATATAAATGTTTGTGAGATTTTTAAACAAAGCATGAACAATTTTTACAGTGTTGAACACCACACTTAGTCCTAAATTCAGCTCCCACTGAAGTCAATGTCAATAGGAACGGGTTCTTTAGAACTGCTTTCTGATTTTCTTTTGTTTGCTTTGAATTCATTCTCTAAATAAGATTTGTGCTTAATGTCAGTCAGAAGCACAGCCTGGAGTGCAAAACGTGCTACAGAAATTTGCCGATGAAAGGTCTGAAAAGTGACTCAAGACATGGAGATGTTTCTAAAATCAAAGTTACATCATCGTGGTAGTAATAAATCAAATCAAATGTAATTAATGGAAAGTTTTTCACCTTGAAAAGTCAGTCACATGCACGACAGACACTCTTCAGCATCCTTCCTAAAGTTGCCTTTAGGAACATTGTAACCACATGAAATCCTATTAGAAGGTGCTGAACTCCTACATTGTGACTCTTCCGGCAGGCTTCTACATAACAAAAATGCAATGAAGTACCATACAACTTTCCCCCCTTATTATGCAAAATCCTTATCAAATTCAATAGTGTGACATGGTTCAAAATCCTGCCTAACAATGGCTCGCAGGATGTCAAGAGATGTCGGCTTTGTTTTAGTTTCACGTGCTTTTCAGTCTATTAATGCTAAAAGAAAAAGAATCTTCACATAAATAACCGATAAAGATCAAACCCAACTAAACAATGGGAAGGAAATTCAGAGTTGAAACTGGTAGTTAGCTCTCTGCTAAGCAAGCAGCCCATTGTGCCTAGGTGCTGCGGGCACAGCGACCCTGGGTGCCACAATACCAGGAATAACAAGGTGAGGGAAGGAACCTCCAGCTCCCCACTTCCCATGGTTTTGTTGGTTCGGGCCAGGGCTGTTGTTTAAAGAGAGTATTTGTAGCTCCTCGGAGAAGCTACCGGGCAGCCCCCGACGCCTTTGTGCGGCAGGTTGCGAGTGGAATGTGGAATGCGGCACACGCCAGCATCGCAACCAGGAGGACAAAGGATTCACTGATCAGGGGGGACAATTAGTCCCAATTAGGCCTATTTCGCAGCTGAGTGTAAGCGCTGGGGGAAGGGAGCTTAAATTTTAAAGCAATGGGTCCCTCAGGCGAGTTGAAGAGAGATCAGTAAAGTGACAAGCTTGAGAACACGGGGCGAGTTCCAGCGAGGTGGTGGCACCGAGCCCCGGGCACAGCCACCTCCAGGAGAGGATGGAGCACGGCTTCTCAGTCCTCAGACACACCGGCTAAGAAAGCCGATAACCATTTCGCCTTTTAGCTCCAACGACTAACTAACCAAATTTCTCAGTTTTCAACCCACTCCTTGAGCAGCAGTCCTCCGTCCCAGCACAGGCAGGCACACAGCAGGCACACAGGCAGGCACACAGGTCGGGAATACTCACATATGCACATGTGGAGGCTGGAACCGGCTCTGATTGATGTTGTAGTGTGTAAACGCCTGCGTTGGGTTGGAGCTGTACTCATCCACCGTTATGGTAACTTTGCCTTGTGAAGGAATTCCATGAGCCATCCTTCCTCCTTATGGACATGAGCAGCTCACAGCTTCCCAAGGCCAGGAGCAGGGTAGGGCATTGTGGTCCGGGCAGCTCCCGACTCCCAGCAGCTCCGCATCAACTCTGTGACCTCTGCCAGGAGAGAAAGACAGCACACGCTGCTATAAGCCACGAGATGTAAACACACACAGACCTATTACTCTACGCTATCCTGATTTCCATTCAGATTTGAGATCTTTTTTCTACATTCTTGATGTACCCTATAGCTCCTCTAAGCATTACAATTCATTTTTTTTTTTAATGACCTCATCATCCAACTCCATCATCATTAGACACATCCAAAGGATGAATGCTTAAAGTAAGGCCTTATCTTCGGGGGGTGGGGGAAGGGGGAATAAAATATCTGTGTTGAAAGCTTCAGTTAAATACTCACCATTTCATATCCTTTTAAAAAACATCTTATGTTAATTGCAACCACGAAAATTCGCGAGTGAACCCAGTTTCCTGAAGGACAAATGACTTTCCACAAATATGCACACTTGTTTTCAAGGTGCTGTTGTAGCTTTAGAACACTGAGCAACAACTTGAGAGACTTACAAGAAACTGATGTAAAGAACATGTTACAATTGCATAGCAAAAGGTACACCCAAATACCTCTGAATCAAAGTATTTACTTGTCCAGAGAGAGGCAAGTATCTAGGCAATGTTCACAAAATATCCATTATAGCTCACTAGCATTGAAACTGGTTTGGATTCACTGTTACCAGACAGTAATGATTTATCTGACAGACTTAAGCGCAATTTTACGCATAAATACTTCTGCATAAGATGAAAAAAATAGGCTCTTCCCTCTCTATCATCCCTATCTTTCACTTCTTCAGTGTGCTCTTAAACATATTTTGCTTTAGGACTGGATGTGTACTGTAATATCAGCATAACCCAATAGCCAGAAACCTCCCAAACACGCTCCATTGAGTTTCTTGCACAAAATCTGAGCTTCGATTTCTTCAGTCAATAAACTGAGGATATCTCCGCTGCCTTCCTTTCAGAGGGACTCTGGAAATTGATCAGCTGATGTTCGAAGAATACTTTCAAGATGAGCAACTTTTTAAAAGCCCCGTTTATGAGGCAGATCCTCAGCTGGGACACACTACGCTAGCTGCAAGGACTTACATGAAATCATGACACTTGGAATCCATCGATATTCCTCCCTTCAGTTGCCACACGCAAGAGTGGACTTTTCATATCTGGAGTACATTTTACAAAAGTAAATCA
The DNA here is from genome assembly GCA_013397865.1 of Struthidea cinerea. Taxonomy (NCBI): domain Eukaryota; kingdom Metazoa; phylum Chordata; class Aves; order Passeriformes; family Corcoracidae; genus Struthidea; species Struthidea cinerea. The sequence goes on from VZTI01002787.1 coordinate 178,000, forward strand.
GTGCTTACTGGGAAGACAAAGAGATGTGAAAGAGAAGGGAACGACTTGAGCCCTGAGCATCAGACTAAGCAACATTTTTCCAGTGCAATTTTCCTGGACTTCTCTAGCTCCCAGATAGAAATGTGCTTGCCATGTGTAACATTAAACATTTGAAATCTTTGATTTGTATTCAAAATATATTTTTAATACAAAGACTAATTTCCAGTTTGGCATGAAGCATGATGAAAATGCTCTGCAAATGGCAGATGGCCTGCTATAGGCCATTTATTTTACTATTTTACCACCTCAGGCCTATGTAGGCTTCCATATGTTAGTTGGGTTAAGACATTCTGCAACCTGCATTCCAGTAACTGGATTCTATCCTTCATCTTCTTTAGCATTCCAAGGAAAAAAGTATATCACAAAAAAAAAAAAAGAAATATAAAGCACCAATTTAAAAACTCACTAGAGATGGTAGAGCATTGTTACTGTGGTTATGGCCTGATCTTCCCCTGTAAGACCTAGTAGACCTCTCTTGTGAGAACAAGGTTGCAGCAGCAAAAATAAGCAACGGTGAGCTTTGCTGAAACAAATCTTTGCTGTGTTAGATGTGATCTAAGATGCTGCAACAACAGCTCACATAATGTAGTGGTTGCCACACCAAGTTTGCAGCTGTTTCCTGAATTTCCTTTAGAATTATATTTTAGTGTTATTTTGCATAACAGTAAAACACAACACCTGCTTCAAACTGCAGTCCTGTTCCAAGCACTGCAATTCTTTCGAGATAGAAACTACGAAGAGTGCACAACACAGAGCAGCGTAATTGCCCTGTACTGAAAAGTAAATACAAATGAAAACATCTTCCTGCCAGAGAAATGACTGTCATTAACGAAAATGCTGGCCATCAGAGCTCCCGGAAAAAAAAAACCTAAGAGTTTTTCTTTTACACTGCAAGAACTTTAGAGCCTGTATATATTAAGAAGTACTGTGAAAATTATATGTGTAATGTTATTTTTTTTCTGCAATTAAAAGCAACAATATAAAACAATGCATTAAACCAACAACAAAAATATGCTTGGGCTTTCAGAAAAGCTAAATGACACTGTTTTCAGCAACCCAGCATAAGAAAGGTCAGAACATTAAATTTCGTATTATAGTTCACTCATGGAAGAAAAATCTAATTTGTTCATGAGAAAGAATTATACATAAAGATAATAAGCATTTTTTACAATGCTTTTAACAGTCCATGTTACAGAAAGAAATTACAACTAACTGGCATAAAACAAATGACAAGAGAATACTTAAATAGCTGCATTAAATACTTTTGACTCCCAGTAAGATTATAAGTGTGTAAGATGCAATTGCTTCCCATTGTTCTAATCTTTAATCTTAAAAATAAATCTCTGCTTAAATTAAGACAAAGCTTTTAAAATGAACAGCCTTTTAAAATGAAATTCAACAGCAAATGCCAGACTAGGGGTTAAAAAAAAAGTATAATTTGAAGCTGGCTTCTGTGACAATTCTCTTACTTTCCATTTAGTACTCCATAGAGCACTCCAGCTCAACTATCACAAGTATCTAATTATTACCTTCTTTACTGTGAACGTCTCTGAAGAAAATAGAAGAAGCTGAACATTTCAAAACTTTAAAACAAATGTATTTTAGTCCCAAGATTAAAAAAAGAAATTAAAAAAGACTTCTTCGAGTCACTACCATTCTTCTTTCTCCAACTATGAGCACTACTTGAAGGTTACACACAGGAGACGAGTACAAAAAAATAAAAGTTGCATTATTTTCCCATCTATCAAGTAAAACAACGTGCAATATCTTCCACACTTTTCGAGGCAGTTTTAAATAAGAATGACTATATTAAAAACCTAAATGATGATCTTTCAGCATGTTGCGTTTTCCCAGATACAGGCTGTTATCCTTTTCCACTGTGGATTTGTACCGGCAGCAAGACAGGAGATGTGCCATTGTACACATCTGCTCAGTGTTACAGGTATAAACCGGCACTTTTTCGGAACAGGGCTGACCCAAACTTAGGTGCAGCTAACTGTAAATCTGTACACTGCTGCCCTGACAAAAAACTGCCAGGGAATCTGTACAGGTAAGTCATTTAAAATGTAACGTTACATTGCACGGAGAGCTACTCACACGAGCTCTGCGTACGTACATGCACACGCAGGCACGAGAGAAACTCATTTCCCCAAATAAAATATTTACGCCTTCCTCATCTGAATTTCAAAAATTTGCCTCTGGCTGGGCTCCGGCTGTAGCAGAAAACGCTGAAAGGCAGGAGCTGGGAAGGGTTAACGCCGTGTCAACACCTTCTGTTGATACATCCACTATCCCGGCGCTGTTACAGCGACACGGCACGCTGCACCCGCCCGGGGCGCGGGCACCGGCCGCGCCTCAGCCCCCCGAGCCCCCGGCACTCACGGTGCGCTCCCCGCGCCCCGCGGGGATTCGGCAGCGGCCCCACAGTCCCCGAGATGCTGCGCTGCAGTTTGTGGACAACTCCGAGCTCCAGCTACCCATCGAGTCCGGCGGAGGTAGCGGCGGGGGCCAGACCCCGACACTCCCCCGCCCCGTTTCCC
>VZTI01002788.1:22040-99651 GCA_013397865.1 Struthidea cinerea
ACGAGATCCTCACGGCGACAAGCTCGTTCCCGGAACTGGCACAGCAGGGCGAAGCAGGCACAGGCAGGGAGACAGGACCACAGGGAAGAGGGCGCGAAGGCGGGAGCAGAAGGGGCCAAGCTGACCCTCCAAGTCATTCGCCCCAAACGAGCCCGGAGACACTTCAGAGACAGAATCAAAGAAGTGGGTATTTGCTTTATTCGGCGCGTCGGGTGTGTCGGGATCGCGCCTCCAAAACACACACACCTGGTGTTCTCTACAGCACATTACTAAGGGTTAAATCATGAATATTCATCACATTCTTTGGGACAGGTGTTGTTATACAAATTATTTCTCAGAAGTCACTAGCATCATTAGCATACGTGCCACGCATGCGCTGTGTGTCCTGGTGGTTGCACTGATGAAGGCCTCTCCTCTTCATCAGGGGTCTTTATGATGAAGATAAATAGTCTTCCTCATAAAGCCCTTTTCACCTTTCTCCCCGGGGCATTTGAGGAATGATTCAGCGGTTTCTGAGACGATCCTTGTCCCCTCTATCTTGACAAGATTAGGGCGAATCTGGCTTCTTAGGTTTTGGAATTAACATTTGCTGTCTGAATTAACATTTGCTGTCTCTTAATAGCTAACTGTGCTTACATGAGTTAGCTATTGACTGCTCTTTCTTCACAAGCAACCCAAAGCACAAAGAAAAGGCAGCCCTCGCGGTGTTGCGGCTAGCTGCTTCTATGTGCCCCCAAACTCCTCCCCCAATATGGCTCCGCGTTTTTGGCGGGAATTTTTTGCGGAAATTTTTCGCGGGCATCCGGGTACTTGCCCTCACCAAGCACAGGGAGCGTGTGGGGGGAGCGGGGATCTGCTCGCAGTCTGACCATGGAAACCTTCCCTGCCTTGCCTGGCTGCCGGGTGAAGCTTCTCTGGGCACAGGGCAACACGGTTCTTTTATAGGAATTTTCTTCACCTCATTTGTGACATATGTTGAGGCATATATATTGGTCCCTCTCAGACCCTTACAGTGTAGCCTTAGCACCTTTACCACTCTGAGAAACTTTTGGCATGGGAAGAATTTCTCTAGGCTGAAATGCCTCTCACTTTCTGAGCTGAATAGTTTGGGGTTTATTTTTTTGTTCATAAAATGCTTTAAAATACCTTGGTTTGAGTTATCTGTGGCTGGGGAATTGTGAACATTTTTCATTCCTGAAGACCACTTCAGATGCTTTGCTTGTGCACAAATAATTCAATGGTTGGGAAAAAGAAATCTTGGCATGGAGATCATCTGCAGCAAGTAACAAGACTGTAGCTTCTTAAACAAAGGAATAAGAGGGCCAGAAATAAAAAAAAAAAAAATTAAAAAAAAAAAAAGGAAATATTAAGGCCATGAGGCTGGACAGTCTGTTTCTCCTAGAAGATGTTATGACTCAAAAGCTGAGACAGATACCCAAATAAAATGAATACCAAGAATTATAATAAGTATTTACCAACTACTATCTTTCACTGTTTAAGAAAGAATTTTCCTGGGGCAGGTTATTCAGTAACCCATAACAGCCTTTTTAAATCTGGATGTTTGTTTATTTGTTTGTCTTTTTTATTTATGATTATTTTCTGTGTGGTGTTGATGTCTGTGATTTTTTTTTTTTTTTTTTGAGTCACAAAGTCTCTTTTCATGGGAGACAGGACACTGAATCCATTAGCTCTTTTTCTGAGCCAGTAGAATGGGTCCTGTGTTCCTCTATTATGCATTATCTGATTTTCTTCATACGGATCTTCCAAATAAAGCCAAAATATGGAAAAGGATGCACAGTCACCTGTGGCCTGCAGGGAAAACCAGTCAGATTTTCACCTAGGCTTTTCACACTTAAATGCTTTATCTAAGGTGGCTTGCCTAGGTTCTCCCAGGATTCAGTAGTGGGATGTATGCAGTGATCTACAGGACCTGTCTTGGACAGTGATGTCAATCTCTGTTGAATCCTCTCTTACTCTTGATGTTTTTGCCATTGATATCATCACTGCTTGAGCAATTTGCACAGATTAAACCATTAGTGATAGGAAATCCATTCCAAAACTTGCATGAACGTATAACCAACACTGACGTCATATTAGAGGATGATAAGAAATGTGGATGCTTTTTGGAATGCCTGTGAGAGAGGGGAAAGGGGAATAAACATCAGGGACAAAGAAGAAACTTAGGTTAAAAGGCATTGTTGGCACAAGGGTATCTGGGGATAAATTGGCGATGAATAAATGTAGGATGGAAAAGGAAAGAACATTCCTGACCAAAGAAAAAAGTTAATTTATGTGCATAACATAGATCTCCCAGCCTTGTAATATGAAGATTGGGAAAAAGAAACTTAATTCTCTTTTAATTCAATAAATAATGAAAGCAATTTTCAGATGTAGTACTTGCATTTTGTGAACAGAGAGTCTCTACATTCCTGATTGTGACTGATTGTGTAAGAAGAATTTGGTTCATATAAATTTATTTCAATGTATTTCACAAATTTTATGGGAATTAATATTTTGTCTTCATTAATGTGAATATTTATTGCCGATTTATTTTATTTCACTGTTTAAATGTTAATATAATTGCAAAAAACTCAGGCAGAGTACCATATTACATTAACAGAAGTAAAAATTTTGACTGAATTTTTAAAGTGTTTAAATTAAGCTAGTGAGGACTTTAAAATTCAAAATCAGGAGCTGGACTATGCCCAAGCCATCAAGGCTGTCAAGCCAGTTGGAAGCTCCAACTTTCCTCATGGAAGGATCTGGATAGCTGTCATATACTATGGCATTTGACCATTGCCCCTCAGGGTCTCCAGGCCTGCAGGGGGAAGAGCTAATGAAAATAGGAAAATTGTGCTTCAGATTAGTTTCTAAGAAAGACTTGGGTTTTTAAGACTCAAAGGATCATGGGTTGTGTCATGACACTCCTGAGAAGTAACATCTGTCAGCAAATCTTTGCATTGAACTGCAAGGTACAATGGAGATAAGGTGAGTAGCCTCACATACCTCAGACTGGTTAAGAATAAATTTAGGCTTGGTTCTACATATCAGTGTAGAGATCTTGCAAGATACAACATGAAGAAATGACATCAGCACAGTAAACCTGGGCAAAAAAAATTGCTTTGAGATGTGCATATCAAAGTTACTGAGAAAAGCAAAATTCTTAATTCCGTGACTTTTATGCATGACAATTTTGCAGCTCTATAGCTTCATTGCTTTGAATTCATTATAATTTGGATGTTGATTTTTATAATGTTTTCAACTGCTATTGTTTTTTGAACCGAGTTCGGATGCTCAGTACACAATCTCTTTTCACTGCAGAAACCATAACAAGATCAATCTGTGTAACTAACATGTACAGGAAATTAAGATAGAGTTTTCATAATTTGTGGGCTTGCATACAAATCTCCAATTTCTGAAACACAGACAGCACTTCCCTCCCTCAGAGCTGAGGATAAAAGCCTGTGAGTGATTCTGAGGTGCTAAAATATGATGGAGACAAGGAACAGATAAGAATCTTGGTAGATAGGATAGACAGATATAAACACTAACCCAGGATAAGATTTCAAGCAAAAATCTAATCAATAAACATATGGGCAAATGAAAATGCAAATGAGCCACAGAGGTATAAATGTTCAGGAGGAAAGAAAGGTTTCTGTAATACTTACCCGTATTGCATTGACTTCAAGTAGCCCTTAAGTGGAACTGACGGTATTACAAACACAATAAGCACTTCTAGACAAACTGGAATAACAATCACTTCAGGAGCCTGGAAGCATTCACAATTCTGCTGTTGTCAACTCTTTCAGTGGCTTTAATTTTCAATGGTAAGCACAACTCCTATATAGTGTTGTCAAAACCGCAATGAAGTTATGTCATTGAATATTAAAGCGCTGGCCTGCGGAATGCCAAATACAGAGATTTGAATTTCATGCTCTCTACTAAACATCAAGACAAATATGTCTAATTTCATAAAAACCTCACCAGCCCAGAAAGGCTGACAATCAGGCCCAGTGTTGCCACTTTTCCAGCTGAAAAAAGGAGTTTCTACTGTAAAAAAAAACCTCTTCCCATGATATCAGAGGAGGGAAGAAGAGGCATGGAGTTAGGATTTGTGGATGTAGCGTGAGATCAGGAATGAAGAGGCTGGGGTACTAAAGGGTACTGTTCATCACTGGACAGAAAATTCACATTTGTGTATGAAAAGGCTTTCCTTGCATTGTTCAGAAGAGTTTGGGAGGCAATTCAAGAATTGGATAGGAAAATTGAATTATATACCCAAAAATGTAGGAGATTCATTTGCTGTGGAGTTTTCCCAATTCCAGCCTTGATTTGTAAGCCTTGGTGGTGGCTTGTTTGACAGGAGGAGCAACACACCTCTGCCCCCTCACCAAAATCCAGTAGGTTAATTGCCTCCCTTGTCCTTCCTGCCAATGCTACCTTATGCTCCAACACATACTCAGGGCTTCTGTCTTTCCCTGTCTTCATAAGACTAGAGGTAACCTGTGGTAATCCCTTGGGAGATTATAGTCTCTCTGTTAAACTTACTCAGGTCTGAAATGAGCTTTTCCCTTTGGAGTAGGTTTTATTCTGTCTTACAAACAGTAGTGGAGGGCTCTGACCACTGGAAGGACCTGTGGAGCCATATGAACATGAAATTCCCGGTAACCTCCAGACTGTAAATGCAATTTTCTTCTGGGATGTTTTCCAAAAGTTCTTGATTTGACCTTGAAAGTAAAATTTTGTACCTGTTTTTATTGGATGAAATATGTCTATTCATGGAATAGAGACCCAAAGCTTACCAATTATACTCAGATGCTCAAAATAGTCTGGACACCGATATTCTGGACAGAATGAGTTCCACACTGAAGTATTTCTGGCAGGCAACAAAAAAGAGAAAATTAATTGCTCAGTCTTATTTGGCCTACAGTTTATAGATAGCAGTGTGAAGTGTTCACTATTCTGTATTTGTGCTCTGTGACCTCTCCAGCATGAGACTGACTGAAATCCACCAAACTCTTTTCACTAAAGTATCCTGAAGCCTTGAAAATTAAAAATCATTCATTACCCTGACTGTATTTTTAGTGCCTAACAAATAATCAACAATTATAATAATTAATGTTTTTTTTTTTTTGTTGCTCCATAGAGAACCAAAAGCATATTAGAAACAACACATTTCTCCCAAAGTTACATTGGTTTCAAGATATTTCCCTCTGATTACTTTATTTCCTTGGGGGGGCATTTCTGTGCTCACAGAAATCTTTTGGATGCTCAGTTTTACCAGTGCTTATGCCCTCTGAGATCCTGAATTATTAATAATACTAATTATTGCAATTATTTATTATTAGATGAAGGATAAGAGAGTTTCCAGCAATTCAAAAAGCACAGAAGAGGATGTAAGCCTTATCCTGTAAAGGCTGTGGTTGAACTTTCAGACCTGTATGCAGTGAGAAGCCCCTGAGAATGAGGACTTGTACTTAGCAAGAGCATCTGCTAAATGGACATGGAAAATAAGTAAATATAAAGACCTCATACATTGCTGGACTTCTGACTCATAAGGTCCCACTGGGGGGTGCTGATAAAAAAAAAAAGTATCCAAGATTTTGTAATAATCCAGAGTACAGACCACTATCTGGAGAGGTCGATTAACATGTGATAATTTCTGTCTATGACCTTTATCTGTTCTGGAGGACAGAGAAATGCCTGGTCACAAAGAGGAAGGTGCTCTGAATGTTTAACCATTGCTCATAGTGTGCACTGCTATGCAAGTTTTCTGAGCTAAAGCAAAGATAAGAGAGATGCTTTATCTGCAGATGCAGAATCAGAGCTCCCAAGCCAGTCAGAGAGGCCAAGTTCAGATACCAAACAGCTTAAAGTAATGACCCAGGATGGCACAAGGTCACCACACAGTCTGACCAGCACAGCGCACTGCCCTAGTCAAAAAGAAAAGTTCACATCTTGCACTTGCAACAAAGACTTTTGCTGCTATGTACAGGCCATAGCGAGGCCTTACTTGGAGTGCTGTGTCCAGTTCTGGGCTCCTAAGGACAAGAGAGAGATGCAGCTCCTGAGGCAGATCCTATGGCGGCCGCTGAACATACCTTTATGTTAAGGTGACCAAAAGGCTTTTCCCAGGGTGCAGGGTTCTGTTAAATTAACCTATCCCAGTTTGAATTCCCCGGTTGGCTGCTGGCCTTGACCCCTCACCGCTCCCCCGGGGCTCTCCCATTGGTCCCCGCTCCCTGATCCCGCCTTTTCCCCGGCCCCGGGAAAAACCCAAAGCTAGCCATTGTTCTCGGATTTGCCCCTGCGACCCTCGACAGCGAAGATGCAATGAACTCTCCTGCCGAAATGCAAGCAAATACCCTTCCTGACTCTTTGCTACTGACTTAATACTGAACATGCCCAGGCTTCTTTGGGGGCATGCGGGACCCCATGGAGCCAGAAAGGATGGGATTTGATCCAGTGGGGGGCTACAGGGATGATTAAGGGCCTAGAGCACCCCTCTTTTGAGGGAAGGATGAGGGAGCTGTGCCTGCTCATCCTGGAGAAGAGAGAACTGACAGAGGACCTTACCAATGTCTGTCAGTACCTGCAGGGAGATGTCTGAGGATGGACCAGGATGGCTCTGCTTGGTGGTGAGACAAGAGCTGAAGCAGATCTAGACAAACTTTTAAGTTTTTATGATTAGTCTTTTCATCACTGCGTAATTCTGATTATATAATTTAAAAGGAAATTAATTGCTCTTCATACAGAACTGGAAAGCAAAAGATGGTTGCTGTAGATCAAATATCGTGTCTTCAGCTTGGTCTAAAGCTGGAGAAATGCCACCTGCAGTGTCCCTGAGCAAATCACATGAAGAAACCAGTGACAACACAGACAGAATCATCTCTGCAACTGTGGCAGTGGCATTTGCAACTTACAGAAGCTTTTAGGTATTGCTTCTCCCTTCAAAAGATGGGCATGCTTCCCCTTTCTGACAGATGCCTTCTTATTCAAGCTCACAGCAAGTGATTTTTATATCTGAAACATACTCAATAGAATAAAGAACAATAGATGTACAATTGGAAACAGATCCAATCCAGCAATCCAAAAGGCTGCTTTTGAACAACATCTGAACCGGGAACTTTTTAAAAAATTATTTACTTGAAAAACCAGTTCAGAAAGAAAGATCTGTTTTGTTTTAGTTTGTTTTGTTTTTCAGATGGACTTACTCCCACTTCCCTTTATGTTAAAGGAGGAGCCCTGTTTTAGATTCCAAATGCCTTAATGGCAGTGGAGTATGTATTAGATGCAATCACAGAAAAATAGCATTGCAAGGGGTCTTAAGAGGGTGTGTAATCCATGTAGTTCTTTCCCCAAGGCAGGATCAACTACTCTAAGCCATTTGCAAGAGAAGATTGTCTATCTCTTGTTCTCAGTAATGACCAGTGATGTATTGCAAAACATGTACTTACATATATTACATCAGAATTCGGAGAATACAGGCCAGATTAAAGTCTTACCAGCTGACACCGTGCAAACTCATAGGAAGAAGCAATTCCAGTTCCAAACAACCTTCGGTCTCAGCAGAAAAAGCAGCCAAGGAAAGAGAAATAATGTGTCATCGTGGTTATTTTATATGGAATTTCTAACTTTTTAGCATTAGCCTAATCCATCTTGTTTTTTTATAGCTAATAGCAAACCTCCAGCTGACCACAACTTGTGTTAACAAAAACCACTACATATTGCACAAATAATATGCCGAAAAGAAAAAACTCCCTATGGGACTCCTGTATAACCCATCTCTCTCACACGTTCAAAATGGCAACAAAGACTTCTATACCTAGTGGAATGTTTTTTTTTTCTGACTACACATTTGCAAAAGAAAATACCGCCTTTGAAAATAAATAATAATTAGAAAAGCATAGCACATAATGGAGTTTTCCCAACACAGCAAGCAGCTGCGGAGCCAAACAAGCTTATCCACATTCCCTGAGTGATGGTTTATGTTTTGACATTGACTAACTCATCCATGCTCAGGGCACAAGCACTCAGACAATCTCCATCACCAGTTTCCCATTAGAAATCTTGATCTCTGCTGAAACAAGCTCAATTCCCTTCATTATTTCCCAGCTGACAGACGGCTTGAGAGGGAGGATATTACAAGTGTCAGTCTCTTTGCCTCCGGACAGGCCATGGATGACACAAGGAGAGAAACAAACAAATAAAAAATATCTCTGTTTGTGTGGTAACTTTTAATGTGTTTGCTGTACCACTATGCTTCATTCATTCTCCCAAAACTAGTTTAGCAGGATTATTTTCTTGGAAATCCTTCAGCGAAGGTGTTCTCTATACCCTTTTTCTCTGAATTTTTGTCAGGCTCTTTTCACAGAAAGAAGGAGGCAGCAATCCATCTTGAAGAGCTATTTTGTTATTAGGAGGAGTTACAAAGCCCTTCAAATTAGTAATTTAATAAAATGCAGCAAATATTTTTGAGAAAGATGGTGGTTTTTTTACTAAACAAGACAAAGAAGGAGAAGAGGAGCATTAATGTAGGCTTTTCCATAAATATCTTCAGAAGAATCATTTTATCTGTATTAATAATGGCATTGTTTTGGCAATGAGCGTTCAAGATCAAGATCCATATGTTAACAAGAATTGCCATAACTTCTTTAGCCATGACAGAGGTATGATGTTTTGTGCTAAGAGTTAGTCATAAACATAGTGAAAAACAGTCCCCGACCTGAAAATTGTACTGTTTGAAGGCAGAAAATAGGCAAAATTGAGAAAGAGCATGAAGAGCAAAATGAAAGTGTGTTTTCCCCTCAGTATCAGTCATTTGAGAATACAAACTGGTCCTAAACATGCATGTAACTGTTCCCTCATTCTCTGGTCTCACTTCAGTGTGTTTGTGGGTTTATCCCATGGTTTTCTGTGTGGAAGTGCCCCAGCACTGTTCTTAGACAATACCATTAGACGTTAATTAAACGTTTGTTGGTCCATTTCTTGGTGACTGAATGCCATGAAATGGCTCTCATCCACATTGTAGCAATTTCTTAGCTTTTAAAACATGACTTTAACTGCCTACTAAGAACAGTCCCTAACCCATACTGGTTGCATGCCAAGGAATAGCTCTGGAGGCGGGTAATTGTCATAATCCAAACCCGTATCTGGAGCTGTTCTATTTAGTAGTATCAGTAATCATCTTCTGGTGTCCATGAATGTTCCCAGGCAGTGTTTTGCTTGTTAAGGTAACCATTGCCTATCTGTCCCCTCAGGGGAGCTGTGTGATGGCCACAGAAAGAACATCACCACACATGTGAGTTTTATTAAATGCATATGAGTAATACCATCTGAGAGGAAAGATAATAAAAGGTTGGTAATGTAGGGATGTCACAAAGGTAGTTATTGCCAAAGAGGATCTGTAGCTTCTGGAATGTGAAAATACGGGTATGGACCACATTAAAAATTAAAAAAACTTTCCCTTAGATGTTAACATTCACCATTTTGAGGAAAATTTTCATTAAAAAGCTAATCTTTTTTTTTTTTTTGAATATAGAATAAAAGGCTCTAATCACAAGTAATAGAAACAAAACACCAATATTCTGGCATTAAAAGATGAGGGAAAAAAAAAAAAAGAAATGCAAAAAAATAAGGTAAATGATGAAAAATAAAATAACTCATGGAAAACCAAGGGAGGATAGGTGTAATGTCTCAAGAAATCTAGTAATGACCTGCTAGAGGATGGAGGAGAAGGAGGTGAACTTTGCTTTATTGTGTATTTCTGTAGAGTGCAGTAAAAGAAAATTCTACCATCTGTCATCTTCAAGAATTTGGCATGCTATGACATTGGACAGGTTTGTTCATACTTCCAATCTGCTGCTCGCTCATTTCTGCTGAACAGTTTTGTTCTCCACTTCTCCCACATAGTTTTTATTTTTATCATTATTGTTATTATTTGGAAGCTGGATTATGTTCCATTATTCTTCTGTAGCTTGAATTCAGCAAGCTAAAATAAAATAAAATTATAGTAATAAAAAAAGAACAACCTACCAAAAAAAAAAAAAATTCTACTCTGCCTCCATTACCTGGCTCAATCTTCCATTTTGATTTTTCCCGATGTCATTTAGGTATAATTTTTATGGTGATTAAGCTTTTCCAACTCACTGTTTGGGATACAATAGTAAATGAAATGTGTCATAATGAACATTAATGTAACACTAATTTTTACTGACATTAAAGTCCATAAGTAATGTTTAAGAAATTTATGTAAGTAGGTTATATTTCCTATTAGAGAAAGTATGTTTCTTCAGGATATAGCAGGAAAATGTCTGTCAGAAGTTACAATTGCAAATCCAAAAGACAGAATTTCCTTGCTGTATGTCACAGAAAACCCTAGATGTGCGATTTATTTAACCCATCTGGCCCAGCTGGGTGATAATGCGGACATCAATTCTCAACTGATCTCCCATCTGGAGAGATCCCTGCCACCACTGTATGCTCCAAACAGAGGCCCCCAAAAGAGAAGAGCTTACCGTTTCTCACTGACAACCAGGAGGACTTGGACAACCATTTCAGGGTAGAGGTTGACCTTTTCTGTAAATACTGGAGTAGACACATCCATTCCTAAATCACATCAGGAGAGCCAGGTTCCTAAATTGGCTAGATCAGAGCTTTGATAGGGAAAAATTTGTGGCCTTATGGTCCAGGATACAGATTAAGTTTCCTTGATTTCCTGATGTCCCAAAAGAAAAAAAAAGAAAAGGTGTTTAATTCCTGCAGCCACTTAAGCTTTTGTTAGAATTTATCTCCTACTTCGTATTCCAGATATCCAAGATTGATGCGTCTTCCTATTTCAGTCACAATTTAAGTAAAAAGCAGACGTTAGGATTGTCCACATGGCTTTCAGGAGAAATTTTAGAATCAATATGTAGCTTCAAGAGGAAAGAGGTTGTTTGGTAGGAAAAGTAGAAAAAGGTCCAAATTGTGAATTGCAGAATGAAGAATGTCAAAATACAATACATTTAAAGTGTATTACTAAAAGACCATTTCACGGGTGTTTCAGTAAAATATGTTTTCAACATTTTAAAATTTATTTATGGGTACGATTTCTTATTGGTATAAATTAGGACAGTTAAAGCAACTTTGGTGAACTGAAATTATTTTAATCATATAATTAGATGAGGATCTAAATTTGAGGGAAACAGACATTTGTTCAGATTAAGGAATACTTTGTATGGTTTGATTTTAACCTGAAGGGAAAGGACAAGGATTTGGGATTATCAGGAGAGGCAAAGCAAAACAAGAAAAGGATTCATTAGGCTAAGAAGCAGATAGACCTGCAGGGAAAAACTTGAGACTCAAAATACTGAGAGTGGTGATGACTCAGGGGAGTTATACTAGACTTGGAGCAGTGAGTTTCATAGCACAGTTTGGCCCACGGCCTGGAAAGAGTCTTCTTGCTGTCTGTCAATGTTCAAACGAATATTCTTCAAATTTAGCACTCTCTTTATAGTGTCTTCCATCTGGGGATCTGTAAGATCAAGGTGTAAGAGAGATCAGAATTTGGCCAAGTAGTTTATAATTCAGGGGAAAGTGCTTCTAGCCTGGTGACACATGCTACGTAATCAATAAATAACAGTATTTACAACATCTGTGTGAAGAATTGTCTTGGTAATTAAGATGTAAGTAGACATCTTTCTCATAAGTCAGGTTTAACAGATCAATTATTTGAGCAATAATGATGGAATGTAGATTTTCTTTGGTTGGTAGGTTGCACTTTTTATTTTTTTGCTTTGTTGTGTGGCTTCGTTTCTTGGTGGATTTTTTTGTTGTTGTTGGTTGGGCTTTTTGTTTGTTTGTTTGGCTTTTTACGGGGGGTTGGAAGGGGTGGGGTGACTTGAAATTGAAGTTAGAAAATGCCATTTGTGGAATTTCCAGGAAAAATAACTGACTTCTAGAAATTTCATCCAGTGAAAATGGATAAAAGCAAAGCAGAGAAATTAAGAAAAAGCACAGACTAAGGAAAGATGAGGGTAAACACCTTGATTTGCCATAATCTCCCCTGTAAAGAGTCTGTCTCAACATCCTTTGCGTGCCATGGTGCAGTATTTGACCCACCACTGAAAGTACAGAGGTTCTCCCCATTGTCTGTATGAAACTTTATAATCTCAAATAATCTGATCCGCAAGTCATTGCGTATGAGCCACTTCAGGGACTTCTAACACACCTCTTGTTCTGTTCCTTTTCTCTAATCAGCCAAAAATCCAGTGAAGACAAGTAGCCTAAGAGAAAAAACCCAAACAAACAGTACTTTTTCTTTCCCTGGTGACCTTCCTAGGGAAGCGTGCCTGTCTCCAGGTCCAGCACTGAGTGTGACACCTGTCTCATAAGAGTCAACCAATCTAGAGGTGCGTCAGCACCATTCTCAAGTTTCATACAAATGCTCTCACTCGTGATTTGTAGATGAAGTTCAGAGAAGTGAACAAAGTAAACTATTCATTAAATACAGGTGGAGAAAAAGGTGAAGAGAAAAATCTTTCCTTGTCCATTCAGGTAGTGAGAAGAAGTCATGACGCATGGGATTCATATACTAGGAGGCAACTGTCATGCTTCATACCAGGATCACTTTTCTCATTAAAAAAACCCTTGTTGTTCTGACTGTGACAATACTTGGTTGGCCTTTTGTTATGTTCTCATCTGCTTCTGGTTATCTAATCACTACCCATCAAACTGCACTGTCATGATCCACTACTATGCATTTTTTTTTTTTCACTGTGGGTCAAGGATAACAGATATTTTTGATTGCATCTTATTTTCTTGGTGTCTTGAAGGGGGGAAAAACAAACAGTTAATCTATTTCATTTTACTGATCACCATCAGGAGTTCTGGATGGGTAATTTTGTGTCGTTACTCTGTCCCCATCTCATAAAGTTTCATTTACTGCCTTTTTAAACAAATGATGACTCCAAATCTATTTGTCACACAATAGCTCTCAAACATGCCAAACAATAACTATTACTATTCTTGGCTTGTTTGATCCAAATGGCATTTGCAGACATTATTCCTCCCTTCTCCTTGATATGACTTGAATAGAAACGTTTAAATAAATAAAGCAAAACCCAGAGCAAAGCTCGAAAACAATAAACCAACATACAAGCCCTGGAAAATAATCACAAAACAGTGCCTGTTACCATTATAAGTGGGGAAATCCAATTATGAGATGTCAATATTGTTCTCCTTTCAATTGCTTCAAAAAGACTCATATGTGTATAATTTTTAGGGTGATTTCATTGGCTTTGCCAAAAAGAGACAGAAATTATGTAGCTGAAAGAGGAGTTAACCCCCAAAATTCTTCTTGTACCTAAACATGCAAATACGCACACACATACACAAACACACACACACACAGAGTGGTCGATATCAATTTTCAAATGTACTATTGATTTCACTAGCCCTTAATTTCAAGACAAACAATAGTTTCTTTTGTAATTTCCATGCTGTTGATATAACTGCCATCATTGCTGACCTGTATGTTGTCAAATAATATTGATTGGGTATGAAATGGAGCAAGAAGGGACTGGCAGCAAGGTGTGTGGTGGGAGGAGTGAAGGCTATGGGTGACTTTTCATTAACTAAAGGAATAAATGACAGGGATGCAACAACTTTATAGTGAAGTAGTTGAGAGCTCTGGGTCCTCAGGCTGGACTTGGATCTCCATTCTGAATTTTGCACTCTTCTCTGTACCTCTGTCCCTACCCTCTCCCATGTTGGATTCTCCTATCTGTTCAAACTACAGATTCATGAGAGGTTTTTCAGCTTGAATTCATTAAACATATTTCTTAATTAAGCCAGGGAAGGATGCTTTTTATGAGCAAACCACTGGGGACTCCTGAGCCACAAGTTTTCTCTCTGCGCTACCAGTGGCTGGTGCATCTGGAATCTTACTTCCAAATTGCTGACAGTTCTTCATGGTCCTTTTGCACCACCTTCATTCTCCAATGTGTGGGTTCAATTTCTTTGTCTGCATTTTCCTTTAAATTGCACAGTTTTTATGATAAGTGATTGAGTCACTTCAAACAGCTCTTATAGGCTGTTGGGCTGCAGGTACATTTCTGAAAGTGCTGCCGCTGTGTCAAGCACCATAACTGAAGTTGCACAGCCTACAAAGAAGGCAGCTTCAGGACTAGACTTCAGAACTCATTCAGGTGGCTAGAGCCTTTACTGGGATTGTCAGTCCTAAGATTTACTTTGCAGGACTTCATCCAGTATCTTGTGCTCTCTAAATCAATATTAAATCCAAAGTATCCTCATAATCATGTCTAAACTTGGAGTTATGGATATTTGAAAGAAGCCTCTGGCTCTCACGCAGAAAGGAGAATATTCATTCACTTGCCTAGACAACATGCTGACTGGTGTAATTATATTCTACCAGCTCAGATTTCTCCTGCATTATCTGCTGGCTTTGAAATCATTCTTAACTTCCTGTCCTGAGCTGCTTTGTAGTATGGCTGTGTGTTTTAAATCATCTGGATCAGCCATGTATCTGCAGTGATGATACCACAGCTGACTCACGTATTAGTGTACACACCTCAGCCCAATTAATCTTCCTCCAAGGAAACTGCATAAATAACATCTTATGACTACATGTTGTCCAGGATCTTTCATACTAAAACATTTTAGTATGTCTTACTAGGCTATATGTACACACACATATACACATTTATGTATATGCACACGGAGTGAGAAAGGAAAGGCCAGTAATGCAGTGTCAGGATCCAAATTTGGGTCATATCTGAAAAAAAATTCAGCTCCGAGGTATTCTGTTAGTCTGTGCATTTATTTACTCTAGCATTTCACTTAACTGACTTCATTTGGATTCAGGAGAATTTAGATGCAATGTACCAGGTCAATCTATAGCATAGATACGAGCCTATGGGTAAAATCCCAGGCCCCTTTGGAATCATTGTAGAAATTCCCAAAGGACTGAAAACTCCTTTCTGTCTAGGAATCATTCCCTTCGGCACGACAGTGCACCCCTCACTGGAGTGGGAAGCAGCTGCAAAGCTTTAATGAATGAAAAAGAATATAATATCCAGCTAAAACTAGAGTGGGAATTATAAGTAGGCAAATCAACCAGCAGTTACTCAAATTTAAATCTATTGAGGATGCTGGGGTTAATGACTAGTTTATGCACTACATTTCCTTCCTTTAATATTATTTTAATATTGTTGTATTTTATTTTAATTACATTCAATCTTAGCTTTTCTGTTACTTTATAGAGGAAGCACATTTGTGCTCGCTAGCTTGGAAAAAAGCAAGAAGCAAATGTCAAACTTACACCACCACATGGGATCTGAAGCTTGGTTTAATTCTGGTTAAGACAGATCTAAATTAAAAGTACTTTCCTTTCCCTGTGGACCCCTTATTTAAAGATGACAGGTCCCCAAGTGTGTATGTTTTTGAGACTAAATGTTTTACTGAAGGATCACAAGCAGAGCCCAAGAGAAAAGTAGATAAAAGAAACAAATAGATGTAATGGATGATTTCAGATACTAAGTCTTATTTGAGTTTCCCACCCTCTTGAAATGCATCTGTTCCTCTTGTTCTTTGTGAGGAGGTCTTTTACCTTGCAGTCTGAGGACAGCAAACTAACTATAAGAATCACTTGTTACACGGAGAATTGCAACATGCATGGGGAGAATCTGTTGTGGAAGTAACTGGTCACAAGACTTTAAATTGTGCATTCTGGTGAATGAGAAAGGAAATCTTGCATAACCTCAAAAAATCATTACTGTGTTCTCTAGGGATTTACTCACTTAGTGACAGGGAAATTGAAAAGTATTCTGGAGACCCACCAAGGTAAAAGTCTCAAATATTAGATTTTGGTAGCTAACTGCTAAAAGAGACTATTTAAATTTTGCTGCATTTATACAAATGTGTGCCAGTAAGGACAAAATGGTTACAGAAATAAAGTAGATGTGAATAGCAATGTGAGAACGAGGCTGTTCAAATCTCCAGAAACATCTGACAGTTTGGGAAAGAAAGTTCTATGGACAAATTCATTTCCCCCAATCCCTTAACTTCATGTGGTCGATGAATGGCATTCCTTCACAGTTTTATCAATAGAATGTAATTCTGGCCAGATCAGTCTGTCAACAAGGAACAACATCAAACCATTTTGTCCATGTAAATAAATCACTTGCTCTGTACTATTTTTCTTTCTTTGTGGATGAAAAAGGGCTATTAAAATGCCTTCTGCATCCCTACATAAGAATGGGGGAATATGCTTCATTGTAGACAAAGCACATAGTGCAGACAAAATTGCCATCATACAAAGAACTAGAGGATGCAGAAGATGTAATAAAATGAATACAAAGAAATCTTTGATTGTCCGGTGCCTGATTTACAAAATGGATCTGTGGTAAAAGTGATGTTTTGTGGTTCAAACATTGAGCTCCCTGATACAAACACAGTAAACACACACAATAAAATCACAATGATTGTGTTATTCAAGGGCTTGAGAGGCTATTGTCACCCTTGACCGATATGTAAGAAAGCTGTGAATGTTCACTTCAGTGGATATTCATAGTTAAATGGTGTCTGCTTCTCACAGAATTTCTATATTTCTAATTTCTCATGAAAGAAAAATTGTTAGGAAGATTCAGTCATATAAGAGAGCATGTATGGATTGATCAAACGTCTTTTCTGCATTGTTTCCTCAAACTCAGCACTACATGAGGACACTCCTTTTTCCCACTCACAGATTGCTAATTCCTGCCCCTTTCCATCTACTTCTCAACAACCTGTGGCCCCATCAAGGGAATCCCAGGGGTCAGAGAACTTTTGCTTGTACTGACCAACTCCTTTACAGTATAAGCTCTGTTTCACAAAGCAAAGAAATGTGGTAGAAGATTAAAACTTGGGATTTTTCCAAATGATATTGTTTCTATCCAGAACCTTCACTATTTCGGTTGATCCAGGTTTGTGTACTTTCATATGCCAATGGGAACATCTTTGTCATGATCTGGCATTCTACACGAAGGGTGATGGGTAGCTATAACTGTCTTTACATCGTTGTAGGTCCACAGGATTGGGTAGGACAACATTTTACAAGCTGTGTCTTATGTCAAACAAGGACAGGGATATTGGGAACCTGTTTTACTAAACAATAAGCTATATGTAAGCACAGAAAAACCAAAACAAACCCAAACCAAACTAAATCAAAACCAACCAGTAAATTCATCAGGACAATGACTTTCGCATCGTTAGATAAACCAGGACAAGGATTCACCAGGATACTTGATAAATCACAGAAGAAATAGAGCTAGTAAGTCAGCATGTGCACAGGTCTTTGGACGATACTTGTTCTCAGTACCAGGAGATCTCGGGTACTGGGACTCTTTGAAATTCATTTTAACTCTCTACGGGGCTCTAAAACTTCAAAGGGTGCAATGGCTGGAGTGATGAATGCAGCAGGACCAGGTTTTACATCAAACTGCAGCATGCATTCAGGGTACAGGGAAAGATACAGGAAAAAAGATAAATATTTGAGTTAATGTTCTCAGAGCAGAGTGCATGCAAACTAGTCAGTTGACTTAAAGCTGCCTTTCTCAGGAATAAAGGTGCCTAATTCTGGATTGCCTGAATGATTGCCACCTTGTTCCATTCACAGCCACAAATGCTCTTTCAAGTTTAGCCGAGCCGATAGCTGTAAGCTTGCTGTAATCTCAGTAGCTGGATCACAGTCTAACTTCCCTCTGTGTTTATAGTGATTTAAATTCAGACCTCCTCAGTTGTGGATGACTGTACTAGCTTCAAGACAATGTGTTGTTTCATGCATGGAAATATTATATTTGGGCTCAGAATTTCTCAGAGGTGTTAATGAATGGAGTGAGAAAGTCAAATGATCTGAGAAGGCTTCAGGCCAGCCTTTTCATTTTAGCTAGGCTGCCAAAGAAGAGCTTTTAATGACATTCCCTAGGTAAAACACGCTTTTTGGTGCCTTCTTAACCCTTTCAATATTTAAAAAATCTGTACGAAATGAAACTGTTTCTAGCAGAGGACTTGAGCTCTAGCCTGTCCAGTGCCCATGCTGTTGAGCTATAGTGGTAGGAGGTTGGTGTAGGACAGATTCTTATGGGCCTAAATGTTGTACGATGGAGAATTTGGACCCAGACACTTTAGTGATAACAGGGCAAACACTAACCACAGACTACTTCCATTAATCTAACTCTGCACCGAGCAGCTGACCACTGAACGCTGGAGGCTCTTAGCCTGAACCAGCTGTCCCTTAGACAAGAGCAAATATATCAGTTGCCTGCAACCTGGTTGCTGCTCTGGAAAAGAGCCAGAGTGGGGTGGGGGAAGAGCAAATGATCCAGACAGTAAGTCAGGCAGAGGGCCTTCCACTCTGGATGATTGGAAGGCTGTGCTCTCAGGGCAGGGACCCTGGGGAAGGATAATGGTTCCCTGTACCCCAGTCTTCCTGCCTCTGGATTTCCTGGTTATATTTCTTCCCCTCATTTTCCACACTCCCCCATGTTTGTTAGCAGGTGTAGTTAATGTGAATACAAACTGTAAATTCCTTAGAGGTTTTTTTTTTTCCATTTTTGTTGTTACTGTTTTGCTTTGTTTTGTTGTTGCTTTTCTTTCTCACATCCCCAAAGAAACATCAAAGTACAAAGGAAAGAAAGCAATACTGAGAACAAGAGTGAAAGCCAAATAAAAAGGCAGAGAGGAAAAAAAAATACAGAGAGAAGAATAAAAGAATCTGGTGGTGGCCCTGCGGAACTTTCTTCAAGGGGGTTAGGCTTCCTTCAGAGAAAGTTTAGATATATGTTTGTTTGTTTGCATTTTCAAATTGGGGCTGTTGGTACACGTTCAGAGGAGAAGAACAAAAGCAATGCAAATTTCTGGGGAGGTGATCAGTGCAGCAGGCTGCTGACAGGGCCACCTGGCTACTGCAAGCAGCCCATTGCCCGCTGTGCTCACCTGCTTAAATATTAACAACAAGGGGGAAGGTGGAAATGTATCAATTAAACATCAGGACTATCTGAACAGGAAGATGGATTGTTTTCAGGACACAGTGCAGGCAGTCGCATCCCCTGACTTCTGATCCTGCCTGCCAAACCCTCTGAATGTTAACCTATGCTAACGTGGTTTATCTCCCCGCTCATCCTTCCCTACCAGAACGTGATTGTGACACATAAAGGGAACGGCATTAATTTTCCGAAGGTGAGGAACAGAGATTCAATATTAGCCCAGAAGCAGACCTGCATTGACTGCAACTCCAGCCCAGAACCTGGCATCTTTCTTGACATACTCCTATTACCACAAACACCTGGATTTGAAACATCCACTTATGGGAAGTGTCTCGAAATTGTGGCACATTTGGTGAATTGGCTTAAGAAGAAGTTAATCTGAAAAGTCTAAAGAAAAGGAATCTCATGCACCTGGATGGGTG
This sequence comes from Struthidea cinerea, assembly GCA_013397865.1. Lineage (NCBI taxonomy): Eukaryota > Metazoa > Chordata > Aves > Passeriformes > Corcoracidae > Struthidea > Struthidea cinerea. Next base: position 41,488 of record VZTI01002788.1, read on the forward strand.
ATGGCTTGCAGTTGTGTGCAGTGCTACTCAGGCAGTGGGAAGCATACTGTCACCTAGACAAATTCACCCGCAAGCTTGGTAGGCATTATGGCAGATGGCCTGAAATAAGCTGAATCCTTTCAGCTCTTACTAGTACCTTAATTTCATACTGGCCTCATTTTGGTTTGAATTTCAAGAGATTTAAAGCAGAACATTTTTACCTCTTCAGCTGGGCCATATAAAATACTTGCTGACAGTTCAAATCTGCAGATAATTTACTCTACCCGTATTTCTAAGAACTAATTACCTGTGTGTATAAAATGATGAAATCTCATTATATTTTCTTAAAAAAAAAAAAAAAAGGCAAACTACCATGCATTTCATTACATTATCCAATTACTGCTGCGCTTGTACAGTATTATGTTACTGCCCGATCACAGGCTATTTACTGTACAGATGTGTTACTTTAATTAAACAAATGTAACTAGTCATACAAAGCAACAATAATTCAGAATGAAATTCTCAAGTACTAGCCATTGATCCTGAGTTTAGTTTAACCAGTGAAGGGTGAATTCCGGGTTTTGTCTTGCAGAAAGATTGGTTTTTTGGTTTCCATAAACTTTTTAACTGCAATGATTGCTTAGAGTTCCTTCAAATCAAAGCTGACAGTCTAATGCTGGATAAAAGGCTTTCATCCTGAATCAAAACCTAGAATAACGTATTTTAAATTATTGTGATTATTTTTTCTATTTGCTGTGGTGAAATCAGATAAAGAAAGGATGAGTGAAAACATGAAGCAGAGATATCTGAACCAAGAAGATGAAAAACAATTGGAAAGGAGAAGGGGAGCAAAGAATGACTAAATCGGTTGGCCAAGAACCCTCCCTAAGTCAGTTACACAGGAGATGAACCTCAGGTCTCCAGAGGCCCAGAGTATTGTTGTACCCTCTTGACACAGCTACAAACTTACAATCATCACATACAACCAGCATATCAACTGGGAAAAAGTACTGTTGACTTCCAAGAAGAGTCTCTATTTTAGAACAGATGAGAAATTGGACAATAATATGCATTTGCAAAGAAAACATACAAGAGGATTTTTTTAAGAGATTGAGTAACATTGAGCAGTGCTACTTCTCATTGCAAGCAAATATCTTGGCATCTTGGTATTGCAGCCGAAGGAGGAATTCATAACTCTGTATAAGGGTTCAGCTTGATAATGTACTGATATTATATATGTTACTTATTTAACAGAACTTATCAAATCAGAGTTTGGACCATCTGGCTTTCAGGGACTTCAAACCACTTCCCAAAGTGCAGTTCTGTGTTAAGTCAGAAATGCTATGACAAGAAAAACCCCTTCCTGAGCTGTTTGCCACAGCTTCCCACAAAGGAACTGCAGCAAAGATCTAAGAATGATGCAGCATTTCTAAAAAGAGAAACTTGCCACTACTCCAGTGGCGTTGGCACCTCCTGAGGCTGTGTGTGAGTGCCACCTGCTGACCCCTGCCATGGGGAAATGAAGCGGAACCCATTGGTCACCTCACTGCTTCTTTGGGCCTGCAGATGCTCCCCACTCCATCGAGAGCAAACCTGTTACCCCTCCCTGTCACGTAACATATTATCTAAGGAAGATGCTTTCCCAGTTACTCCCATTTATTGCCTTACCTGAAGATCTCTCGACTGTACAATCACTCATCCACTCTAAGATGCGATGATTTTTAAGCTAAAAGCCTCTTGCAACGCCCAGCCTCTACTTACAGTCTTGACATGAGCCCAAAGGTTTCCTTAGGTCCTAGGAACACAATGTCTGCTAGAGCTTCCTGTAGCTGGGGCGTGCCTTCACAGCACAGCGTCTTCATAGTGCCACCTCCTTTTTCTTACATCATATGGAAAAAATTTAGCACAGTGGGACACCAAAATCTATGCATCCTATAAATTTTGCTTATATAATGCATGAAAGATTTTGCGGTAATAAATCATCAACCTGAAGTTGAGTTTGACATTGGACTTGTCACTGAATCATTCAGTGACTCAGGTCTCTGTCTATGAAAAGGGGAATGGGATGATTTCCTCTATTTTCCTGATCTGGGTAGTTTGTGATCTTGTTAAGGCAGGCACTTTTACTTTTTATGCATTTCTTACAGAATCTGCCACAGCATGTTCCCTCTGGCATTGTGAGGACTGCACAGCTTCAGTACATACAAAAATATGGTAACATTAATTTAAAACTCTTTGGAGGACTCACATAATGCTGTTTTTGGAATTTCTTCTTTTTCTTTTTTTTCAAAAAGTCTTCACAAGGGAAATTTCACTCAGAAAGAACAATAGATACTAAATTAAGCTGTGAGACCATTGGGAGAGATTCAACCATTTCCAGTAAATGTATTGATATCTATATGCATGATCTAGCTACTGTGGTCTAGGATTGACAAATCAGGAAAAGCAGAAAAATTGTCTTAACTTACAGAAGCAGCAGTATCTCACCTTGGTCACAGTCCTTACTTGTCAGAGTAAATATTCCTGTTTCAGATTACCTTGCTTTTTGGATCATCCAGAGCCTTCCCCACACAGCACAGGGTCTAAACCAGAGCAGGGATTTGCTATCCTTGTCCCACATGCAGGAGTTAAAGGCCAGAGAGCTGAATGCACATGCCCAAGACATCAAATACGTCCAGGCTGCCGAGAACGAGAATTGAACAGAGACCTTCCCCGGATTACACTGCATAGAGACACACACGCACCCTGGGCCAGCAGTATTTAATTCTGTTGGTCCTCTAATACCGTGTGATTGTGTTTGTACAGAGCTGAGCCCAGGGGAGCAGGCTCTGCCTTTTGGCTGGGCTCAAAGTCTGGGGCATGATGACACATGACGTGCATTTGTGCAGGTTTTAGTTGGCCCAGAACACGTGCAGCGAGCGTGCTGACTGCAGCCCCCAGTGCACAGCATCAGCACATCCCAGCTATTAAACTTTGGACACAAGATCAGTTTTTAAGAATTTGCTTCTTTAAGGCAGAAGAGGAAGACAAATAATAAATTTCTTCCTAAAAAGCCACAGAACAAAGTGAGAAAGGAAAAAAACTAACCCTCCCTCCCTCCCACCTCCAAAGAGCAACAAATTCCTGCCCCTGCAGACACCACATTTCCAGCCTTTAAATAAATAACAACAGCGAGGCCAACCTTTCCATCTCCCCTATGTAAGAGGAGAAACATTCCGGCTTTGCCACATGTCCTGTAATTATGGGTCGAACCCCTGTTCACAGGGGTATCGATCTGCTGCTAGCTGAGTCTAACTCATTAGGTATTCCTTCATTGTTTCCTATGCAAATTAAGTTAATGAGAATTAGGAACATAATGGAGCCCATTCACCGTTCTAGTTGGTGGAAAATGGGTTTGACTACCAATTTTCCATTACAGCTGTTTTGTAATTACTCTGGAGCCCTCTGCATTCTAATGGAGATCCTGAGCTGATCTGACAGTCGCTTAGCTTTCTTTTTTCTCCTCCTCTCTCCCATCTTCTTCTTCTTCCCAGAAAAAAAAAAAAAAAAGAAAAAAAAGAGGAAAAAAAAAGAAAAAAAAGTGAGATTTTTTTCCATTAATGCTCTGGAGTTTGATTTCTACTGCAGTTAAAAAGGAAAAAAAAAATCGAACAAAATCCTCTTTCCTTTATTTTTCCCCCCTGGAGTAGCTTGCCCCTTTCTTTTTTCCTGAAGTCTGACGTCAGGGTTACTCTGCTTTTAGTGCTGGGGTTAGTTTGCCCTGGGGAAAAAAAAAAAAAAAGAAAACAACAACAACAACAAAAAAAATAAACCGAAAGTATTTTGGATTTTATTCTTTTCACCCAGGTTTCTGAAGGAAATGAGGCTTATCATGGTCAAAGAGCCCACTCATCTCTGCCTATTTGTCTGTCTGTCTCACTTTACAGACTGATTAGCTCATTTCAATCAAATTTAGCTGAGGGTTGGAGGTGTCAAGGATATTAAATTACTATGAGCTTCAGAAAAGAGGCATCTGAATAGCAGAGAAACACTCTATGAGCACAGCCACTAAAGACAGGCTGCAGCATGAGCCCACTCTCATTAGACTCGAAAGAGCCCACACAGAAGGAATGTGGTTTTGAACATCTCAGCCCCAGGATCAGGGTTTGCACCTTCCCTGACACAGCATGGTCTAGCCATGAGACACAATGCCATCGAAAATCAGGCTTCATTAGTTCTGCTGAACACAGAACGAGTCGTTTTTAAGCCATCAAGTCTAAAGCTACATTTAAAGCTGCAAAAGAAGTTCAAGGCTTCAAGGCTTTAAGCCTTGGAAACTACTCTCAGCTCTTTCTCTGCAGAACATATATTATTAATCATCTTAATTACAACAGTGCGTATGGGCCCATCAGATAGGGGAATCCACTGTGCAATTAGGAACTGAATAAAAACCAAAGAATAGCTGGTCCTGGATCTTTTAGCCAAGACACACATGAGACTGGGGAGATTTTGGAAAGTGTAGACATAGATATGGCAGTCATGGTGTCCCATCAAAGCTGTATCTCATCTCTGTTGAGGGTGGGAACAGCTACCTTCAACTCAGATCTTTCTCTTCATCATGAAGTTCATTGGCATGCTGGAAATATTCTGAATACTAATGGTAAACTGCCTTTTATTTTTCTACTTCAGAAGAGAATGGCTGGCATGTGATCCTGAAATAAAATTAATGTAATTCTGAAGGATGATGTAGTAAAGAGCTTTCCTATTGTTTTCGCACAGAAAAGAGAAAGTTACTAACACCAAAAATATTTTTGCTATTAATAACAAATTTATATGGACAAAGATCATAAGAGACTTAGGCATGTTCTGGCATGCTGCTGTGCTTAGAAAAACAGAGGTAGTTCCTCTACATAGGTCTTACAAATTTTCTCTTTGGGTTTCACCTCAGCTCTAGGGCTCTCCTGGCGTTCAATAAGGAAACTCAAAGGAGTAACAGCTCCAGATTCAGGGTTCACAGGCCACCTAGGAAAGAATAAGCCCAGGTTGTTGTGAGTGTTTACCAGTCCTTACTTCAAAAGCTGGGCACGTCCAATCCCACGTGGTTTCATTTCCAGGTACTGCAAGATGCATACAAGACTTGTTTGAGTAAGCAGAAAAATCCTGATCTTTCTTCATGGGAGTAAATTGAGACTGAGAGTTAAGAAAGGGCAATGACTACAGGGAAGAAGGCACCAGGAACACAGCTGGATACCCTTTCTACAGGACCAAATGAACACAAAGTGTGTTCTGCCATTTGGATTACAAGAGAGGTTTAATTGAAATGCACAAACCAAAAGGCCAAATTCATGTAAAATTTAAAGTCCATTTTTTATTATTTGACATGGGACAAATTGTAACTTTATATTGCCTTTAGATGCAATTTTGTTCAATGAAATTATATTAAGCTAAAATAAAACACACCCTTTAAAGTGTTAAGATGAAATATTAGGACTTATTATGGGTGGAAAGAGATTTTGATTTCTCTAATAAATACCAAGGAAAATATTTGGTGGAAAGTACAGCCACCTAATTTGCATTAATACAAATGAGAACTATTAAGTTTAGCTGATTAGCATATTCATATGTACTGTAGGCACCACATTTTCAAAATAGTCTCTGATTACTAACCTAAAGTACTATATTTAAAAGCAAAACTTCTGAACCTCAGAATTCACAGGTCATTATATTTGGAACATGATGCAAGAGCAAGCATTTTGCAATGAAAATAAAGTGGAACAGTTAAATTTTAAAATGTCAAAATAAACATGTACGAGACAATGCTGATTTTTTAGGAAATCTTTCACTTTAAATGGAATATCAAAATGGAAGAGAACATTGTCAGGTGAAAATAAAATCACAAAGACAATACTGATTTGGTATCCTATCAGCATGGCATCTGGACTTTAAGAGATTTTATCCTGATAACATTTCAAGATTATGGGAAAAAAATTACCTTATTTTCACATGAGAGGCAGGGTAAATGAACATACACTCTAGCAAACTGCTGTGGTACATATTTTCAACTATCTGAACTAGCAGGATTATCTTAATAGCTCTGTCAACTTCACTAAATCTAGTTATATTTAAAGATCTCACACATCCTAAATACTTTGATATATCATGATGTAAAATACTGGCAATTTCAATCCTACAGTTACCATTCTAAGCTGCTCTTTTGTAAGTGTAATATAAAAACAAACATTTTTTGGCTTAGGTTGCTTTAATTTATCTCATTTCATTATCTCCTTTTCTTCCAGAATCAGGAAGGTTTAAAGAGCCCTTGCCCTATCATGAAGAAATAGAGGGGGTGAGTCACTCCTGTGATCTATCCAGACCCTTAAGGAAAAGAACAGAGAGAAAAAATACTTTTTTTTCCTTTCTTTTTTTCCCTCCAATCATATTTAATGACAGTGCTGAGCTGGGGTGGCTATTTCAAAAAACTGACATGAAAATTCCTTGAAAAGTATGGGATGCTGACCCTCTGTTCTCTGCTTTAAGTTTTCCTTTGAAAAAACTGAATAACTACTGGACTTTCATCAGTGAAAATATTTTATAAATTAAGAAGAGGCTTCAGGTTCTGTGCTGGACCTTTTTAATTGAACATGCAGAACTTAGGAATAGCGAGTTCCATTTAATTGTGAGCTTCTCACATTAGCATATCATTAAAAAATTGGAATTTCAGATCTGGTTGCCCTGATGAAATCCTAGTCTTGTTTTAAACCTGTGATTTTAATAGGAGCTCGGGAGATTTTCCCCTTCCTTTTTAAATATTATTTTATAAGGCAATCATTTCAGCATTCAATTCCCCATCATCACTGGTTTTTGTCTGTTTGTTTTTTGATTAACAAGGAAAGTGAAACAATTTTCACAGGGCTACTATGGGTGCATTCAGCCACTGAGATAAGATTCGCCACCAGAGATTTAACCCTCAGATTTGTATTTTCATCTCCCTCTTTACAATAGTTATATTCAAATCTGGCAGTTTCTATCCGAAAGATTAGACCTCCAGCTGTCATAGCAAATTTAACTCTAATAGAATCTTAGGCAAAAATAACAACAGCAACAGCAACAAATTGTCCACGAGGTAATTTTCATGGTTCCACTTCTCTGCCCAACATTTCTGGAAACTGGATAAACTGCTGATAGAGAATGTGAGAGTGAATCACTGAAAAGTACTTCAGAGAAGTCCTTCTTGGCAAATCCTATCCCGGATAAGGGAATAAGAATTCACAGTAAGAGAATTGCAATGAAATCCATAACACCAAAATGTATCCAACACTACAGTTGATGCTAAATCTTCCAGTGGGGAAAAAAAGCCCCAAAACCAAAACCAAGACTATTGATAAGTGCATATTACACTGGATGTAGCCAAAAACCTACAAATGTGCATATGATAAACAAATTAGACACACTAAAGGGATCTGAGTGTATACTGATCACATTTTCATAACATTTGTACACCGTTACACCCATCCTCACATCTCACAGGTGTTATCATCCTTGCTTTGCATTCACTGAGTCACAAAAAAGCATCTCTCATTCAGTCCTCAAGGCTTAAACAGTGCCTTCCTTCCTTTCAGTAGAATTCAAGCCAGCATGACCAACACAGATTTCTCTAGAAAGAAAAGTCCAAATCCTGGAAACTAGAAGAAGCTAAGCATTTAGTAGGGTAACTTTTCTGCTATGGAGACCTCAATGGGAGTTGTAGGTTGCAGCAACTTTGAGGATTTAACCTGTCACTTTCAAAACAGGCAGCGTGAAGCTTATTTTCTCCTGTCCTCACTCACCCAGACTCTGCTTTGTTAAGGACTCTATATTCAGAGCAAAGGATGGTTTTGGATTTTATACGCAAAAGGTGTAACTTGAATTCCTGAGTTAATTGAACCAGATGAATCGTTTTCCCCTGCACCTTACTGGACCTTACTGGGATCAAAACTAGTCATTTTTCATTTCCATTAATGAGATACCACAGATATACACTGGCAGCAATTCTGGCAACAATGAAAGTGGAAAGGAGAGCAAATGGTCAGACTATCCTTTTAAACTTAAACTCTGAAGGCTGTTAGGGAACTTTTCTTTCCCTGCCTTACTACTGTGGATTTTTTGACACTTTCTCTAAATAATCTACCATTCATCAGAGAAGAAAGAGTTCAGATGGAAAAACACAGATCTATCAGGGCGTCTTTTGCAAAATCTTCTACACTTCCTGTTTTCCAATTCTTTCTTTCACAGAAAAAGACAGACCTAGGTGTCACCATATTTAACAAAACTGAACTTAGAATTCCTTATTAAGTTTTAGCACTTTCCCAGCACAGCAGAAAGTTTGGAGAATCTAAAGAGGGCTAGAGCTTCACATGAAAGTCAATAAAACCTATTTTTGTTGGGGTTGGTGGGGAAGTGAGAAAAAAGTATCCCTAGGAAAGAAAACAGGTTGGGGTGTTTATGCTGTGTTTGTCTGTTTGTTTGTGGACTTTTGTGGGGTTTTGTTTTGTTTTATTTGTTTGTGGGGTTTTTTGTTGTTTCTGTTGGGGGGGTTGTTTGTTTGTTTGTTTTTAATTTTTTAGGGTTTTTTAAAGAGAAAATGAATTATAATAAGAGGGCTTGTAGAAATTATTTGGTGTACGACCCAAGGATATGATGAAAGAACAGTTTGATTGTAAGAAATAAACTGGCAGTTTGAAGTAAATTGACACTAGACCAAGGATCTAGGAGAGTTTTTGCCTTATATTTTGCCCTAGCACAGACTCTGATCAGGAGAAGTACTTTAAATTGCCTTTAAAAGCCATGCTTGGAGAAATGTAATTTCCTGTTGTAGCAGAAGTGATGCCAAATCACATGATTCTTCAACAGGAAGCTCTCTAGACTGAACTCATTGAAATGTCTCAGTGGTTAAACAGAGTCAGTCAGGATTATGAGGGATTTGTCTTCCAAAGTTCTGTCTCACATGAGGGAAGAGGCAAGATGAAGTTACTTGTCATTTCCACCAAGATCTCGCTGCTGTTTTCTACAAGAATTGCTCATGAAGGATTGTTGGGGAAGATGAAACAGGAAAGCCTTATAAATATGATTGCCTGGCAAAAGATGCTGAGAACAGGGAAACTATAAGCGAGATTGAAATGAAGGCAAGCTCTGAGATACCAAGCCTTAGTTGCTGAACAACTGGAAAACAATGGTATAGCTGGCAGAAGGTAATCCCCTTTTGATTGAATAATGCCCTCTGCTTGCAGACAGGTCCAAGGGTCAGAGCAGACCCTACCAGCTTGGCAGAAGGGGTCCAAAGAGTAGTTTTTAGGGCTTAAAATGTAACACAGTATGGTAATGTAATGATTCTTATAGGCTGTATGTAAATGCTATAGGATTTGTATCTTGTACTAGATTGGTTAATGAAAATTAGAATATTCAGCACAGAAGATTTATAGTATTGTAAACGAGAACCTCGCTATTCTGCCTTTTGCTCTTCTACTCTTCACTTTTGCACTTCTCTCTTCTCCTCTCCTCTCTTGTGCACTTGCTCTCTAGTGCACCTCTTGCTCTCTCTTGCTTTCCTGCCCTGCTTCGAGCTGCGGCTGGCAGCTCCAAGCAGGGCCCCTGCAACCACGCCCTTCACAACAAATCTCATGCTCAAAGACCTATCTTCAGAGATCTCTCGTCTCTAGCCGTCCTGACCATCCAAACCATCAGAAGATTCCACAAAGGATGACAATGTATTTCAAGTATTGTTAAAGATTTGACTTTCCCTCCTTTATTCAAATTGGAGAAAGTAAAGTACTCTTCTTGCCACCAATAGTGCTTCCATTCCCTACTCTTCCAAGCTGAGTAATTGTTCCTCCAACCATGATTAGTACTGCCTTGCTGTTAGAAATGTAAGACTGGAGCTTCTGTGGGAATTAGTCTTTAATTTAGAACTTAATCTAGTTGATAGCAATATTGCCCATTATTATCCATTTGATGGGAACCACCTCTAGGTCATGAGAGACAGTTCTCCCTGTCTCTTTCACCCACGGTCAGATGTTCCAACCATACAAAGTCAGAATGTGTCCATTACCAGTGGCATGACCCAATTCTGCTAGTGTTTTTATTTTTCTAAGGCCAGAAGCTTTCAAAGAAATCTCGAGCATTAATTTGTTTGTGGAACACCCTTAAGCAATGATAATTTTTGGACTTTGGGCTGAAATAATGCCCCTCTTTTAGACTAAGGCTTATTCCCTGACACATTCCAGAGTACAAGTATATGTTAAATGAAGCCAACCAGAAAGTGGTGTAAATTGGTACTGTGTAGTCCTCTGTGTGCAGTAGTCGAATGACAGCTGGGGACTGAATAGTCTGTCCCTAGGTCCATGGGATTCATAACTTTGAGAAATAACATGTAAAATATATCACAAAATGTCCTTCAGGGAAACATTTAAGTACCAAACTCTACTTTCTGCCCAGGGCGGCTTGGAAGCATTAAATAACATTCCTTCAGTTTTGGGGGCTTTGAAGAACTTCCAGTTTTTTGTTTCTAAAACTCATCAAGACAGATGTACCAAACAGTTTTTTCATAATGGTATCCAACTCTCTTAGTCCTTTGGCAAGAAAATTCCTTCTTCCCTTCATCTCAAGCTAATATTGACTACAATATCTCCCATCCAGAAGTTGCACTGTTGGTAGTCAGTAAGCTTTCCAATACAAGTGAGAGTTGGTTTTACTATACTCAGTATGAACTTATCCTTAAGTGAAACAGGTAAGACAAGCTTCGGCAAAAGAGAAAGAAAAATTATCTCATTCATTGGGAGGCTGCCACTTAGTTTTGGATCTTGTCAGCAATTATAAGTGGAGGTGCGTCAGCATAACTGCAGAAATATTGATTCACTTGATATGTCTGTGGTACTTAAAAAAAGAAGACGTATAGCACAAACCAGGCCAGATCTTCAGTTAGAAGAAACTGCCATAAATGTACAGAAGAAAATAGAATTACCCTTGTTTACATTAGTGAAGTGTCTGGTTTATTATAAATGCAGAGAAAAATCTAAACAAAAATTTAAAATATTTGCATTATTTACATACGTATATAGGTATAGCTAGATGCTGCTTATGGAATTTATAAGGTCAAGCACTCAGGCATTGGTAAACATCAGAAATAAGGTTGCTAGTGATATTTGCCTTTTGTCTCATTGTGTCTGTCAATTATGAAGGCACTTTTAATTACATGAAGACATGTTGTTCGCTCCATGGGTGTCCTGCCTCATTCAACACTCAGGTTGAGTAGGCCTCATTTTGTACATAATGATCCTATATGTGCTTTCCCACTGTTGATTAGCAACCACGGGATTCTCCTCACCTCCTTACAGAGATCCCACACGTATATGTTTGTATCTCAGCTAGCTGCTCCAGGCTTCCCCTCCAAACAGGGGGAAGAAGGAGGTGTTTTAAGAGGTGACCCATTTTAAATGTGTGTTTTAGAGTGAAATGAATCACCCCCTAAGGAGAAGTACTTCTCTCTCTTGACTATAAAGAGACTTTGACTAGTTCAGGTAGAGCCCTCTGCACTGTGGGGGCATCCCAATGCCTGTGACCCTACTCTTACCTAGCACCTAGTCTTTAAACCCTGCTTCAAGCAGAGAGATATTATCAGCCCTGTGGGTAGTCCGGTGGTCCCTGTAACAAGAGCTGAATCATTCCTGCAGCACATCCACACTGTAAGCAAGAGGGTGCCAGTCACCCGGCTCCCTGCACTAGAGCTTGGTCGCAGAGCTATCAAGCCCATGCATCCTCATCCCATCAATAATCAATGGAAGGAGAGAGTCTTCTCCAGAGAACAATTCTGCACCAGCTCATGAGAGGGCACAGGGATGTATTCGGTGCTTAAAGCTGAGTGAACTGAATAACTCTCTCACCCAGGACTTTCTTTTCTCATGTAACATTTCACATGCTGAGTGCACGGTCCTTCTCTCCTCTCATTACTGCTCTGACCCAGCACACACCGTCACAAATCAGACCCCAGGGCCTGAATCCAGGCACCAGAAAATGAGGAAGAAGCCATTAGTGACCACACCTGAGAAGTTCATATCTTCACTGACAGCACACACAAGGTATAATCCTGATCTCCAAAACAGGTCAGCATCTTGTCCTTTTACAACAGATACGAAAGAGATTTTATTTGAGGTTCACAGTGCAGACTAAACACCAGGATATATCCACCATTTTGAACAAAATGAAGCGGAGATTCTTAAGGCCTTGAACCAGAGTTAATTTCTCACCCTTTGCCTTCTCGTGACATCCATGTAGGAGTCTTAAACTGAAAAAAAAAAACAAAACCAGCAGGAATAATGCCAGCTTCTTTTTCAGGTATGGCATGAGCACAAGTAGACAGCTGAGGGTGAGAAAATATATGTGAAGAATAGACCCACAGTGAATCCAGCACAAACTCAGACACAAGTAGAAATGAGAGTATATTCATATGCTCCATGTCCCTGAAACTTTTTTCTTTATATATTTTTGCGGGGCGATTGGGCTCTCTTCTGTTTCTTCTCCACATTTGTAACTTTTTACAGCTGAGATCCCCTATCATTTGTTTTTTTCATTCACTAAAAGTCCAGTGGTCTTCCTCTACCTAATTCCTGGTCCCTATCCATGCCAGGGGGGGCTGTGCCCTATCAGTTTCAACCCTCTATCCACTTAGTATTCAAAAGTTGGCTTGGGTTTATTCCATCCATTCTGTTGGACAAAATGTATCACCCAGATCTGGGTCCAGTTCACCCTGAATTCAACCAGAGACTTTCTACTTCTCTACAGTGCTTTAAAAGAGCAGAGTGAAGACAGACCATTTCCCTGTTTGGAGAATATATCCAAAACTAACTTCTTTATAGTTCAGATAACAAAAAGAAATGCATCCTAGGTCCAGACTAGATCATGCCCAACAGAAAAAGAAAATGATCAAGGTATTTAGCAGCAAGAATATAGTCCCACATAACCTGTACAAACTGACATTTTCAAATATATTTGATTTTGCCATATTGGAGAAGTCTTTGCTGTCTAGAGAAAGATACATCACAGTGAAGGGAATGTTCTGTTCACCAAATTTTGGCCGTAGTTTTACCAGAAGCATGGAGACATTTAATCTTTTTCAAAACAGATCAACTTTTCATTCAGGAAAAACACCGAACCAAAGCAAACCAAAATGCAAACAAGCAAACAAACCAAAAAGAAACCAACTCAAAAATGGTGGTTTTGTTTCCTGTTTTATCCATGGAATAGTGAACCTTGTTGCCTGAGTTCAAAAATTAGAAGTAAAAAATCAGATCTTACCCACACCTGGAGGCAGACTCAGTGCTGGCACAAATTCAATTACAGAGGCTTAAGTTCAGCAATTATTGTTAGGTTTTACAACAAAAGCTCATTTTCAGACCACCACACAGTAGCAGAGAGAGAACACAGCAGGTGGGGGAGCTCAAATAGTTCACTGCCAGGCTACTTCCATGCCTGTCACAAAGACCATAAACACATTAAATACTCATGCCCACAAGCCCAGAGTACCACAAGGGTGCAATGCCAGACAGGGACCCAAATCAAGGACTTCCTATAAATAAATTCCCTGTCTGTCCCTCTGACCCAGGCTGTCCAATAAAGCCTTTGCCCCCCTATGCAGTTGTGACACCCATCACCACAAGGCATCAGGAGCAGCTCTTGGGATCACCTTCCAGACAAAGAGGAAGCTTCTGACTAAAAGTGTGGGACATGCTGAAGAGTGCAGAGGGAAAATGCTTTGGGATTGCACCAGACCTGTTATGATATATCTAGGAATTAGGTGATTTAGGGAGAAAAAAAGTTCAGAAAAATAGATGAATTAAAGGCTAAAAAATAGTCAATCATATATAAATAATTTTCTGATCAACACACTTTTCTGACTATTCCCCCTGCCTGAAGCACAATCTGTCCTGCCTTCTTAGAATTATAGAATCACAGAATCACTTAGGTTGGAAAAGACCATTAAGATCATTGAGTCAAACCTTTAGACTAGCACTTTCAAGTCCACAAAAATCATTCCTGGATTAATTTAGGACACAATGCACTCCTAGATAGATACTTGTCCAAAGTCTGAAGGCAGAAGGAGAGATCGACATAAATTAAAAAAGAGCTATAAGACAACCATGCAAATATAAGCAGATGATATGCACCAATTCTTCACCTGTATTACTAGGACATCAAACTGCATCTAGAAATCCAAGGATCAATAATTTGTATTTCGTACACAGCCTTGTATGAGCCACAAAGTTGTGACTTTGTGTGATAGCCAGAAGGGCACGCCGATAACCCCTGGGAACACACAGACTGCCTCTGCAAGACCTTTGCATATGCAATGTGGACCCTTATCTCTGAAGAGACCACAGATGCCTGCTTTTACTCTTGTTAAGTTCTTTTCTCTCTCCTGTGTGATGTCTGCTGTGCTGTGTGTCCATGTGCTGGCAAAGGCATAGAGTAGTTTGTTTCATGTTTCATTCTCACACAGTCCAGATATGATCAGTAAGGCTTCTTTTTACAGACATTACTCTTGAGTCAGCTAAGGATGTCTTGGGATATTGGGATAAAATGGTACAAGTCACTAGACTGAAGCTGGAGTAATCTAGAAATTAAAAAAAACAAAAAAAATAAATTTGTCACTACTCTTTCACAGGAAAGTGAAAGAGCAAAAATTGTTATCCGTGTTATGGAGGCTGTTTGTTTAAAGATAAAGTGATGCTGTTTTTTGTCTGGAGGTGTCAGACTCTCCAACTGATCTGAGTCAGGAGGGAGATGATTAAATTATTAATAATATCTTAGCTAAATATACTTGGGAAGCTTTAGAAAGAAAACAATTTTTCATTATTTATCAAATTGTTTTGTTTAACCTGTTTGTTTCCTCATAGACTGGCTTTGCACTGTGACATTTGCTAGGATTTCCCGTTGTGCAGCAGGTATTCTGCAGCCCTCATCAAATCAAGCAGCAGCTTGTTTTGCTCCAGCTGATGAAGACACCTCCATCTCAGGTTGGAGGGTAGCTGCTTCGATCTTTGGTGTTGAAATCTGTAACAATTATCACCCCCTCACTACTGTCTCTGGCTGGAGTGCTTGGAGAGCAGAGTCACACCATGGTTTGGCATTCTCTAGGTCACGTGTATCGTGATGCATTTTCTGTTTGCAAGTACTTTTTCAGAGATAGATGGATAGTAAAACTCCCTTGTGTCTCAGGAGGACAAGGATGAACCATAAGCAGAAAATATTGAATCATACTCAGCATGGTAAACTAAGAGGAAAAAAAAAAGAAAAAAAACCTCCAGGCCTGTCATGTCAGGGCTGCAGCTTTAACCAGGGCTGACTGATAGTCCCTGAGGTCACGTTGTTCTTCTCCATCTCAGGTACCAATGGGGAATCAAGGAAATGAAGGCTTTCCAGGCAAGAGTTGTCAAGTACGAGGGAAGAAGAGGACATGGAGAATGGTTGAAACTCTTCTTAACTCCTGTGCAGGAAATATGGATTTAACTGACCCAGGAAATCTGTAATAGGAAATTCTAGCCCACAGTAAGGAGTGGTTAATAGGGGCAAAAGAGAAACAGGCAAAGGCACTTCAGTAAGACATAAGCTCTACCTTATCACTAACCTGAATTTATATAACAAGGACTGCAGATTATACTTATATATGTTCTCATCATTCATCAGGACAGGACATTTTCTTACTCTTTAGAAAACAAGATAATCACCTTCCTTTTCTCTTTCTACCAGTTGTGTAGCAGAAGGCAAAGACTAACTCAAAGAAATGTAGCAAACATTTGAGGAATCTTGAAAAGACTTTCAAGTTCTCCATGAATTTCAATTTTCTCTACTAACTCTTCATTGTCACCACCAACAAGAATGTGGAGATTAGATGAGCAATTTTCCCCTTATAGTGCATTTCACAGACTTTCATCGTTATGAATGACTTTCAGAAATGAATGGTTATCTCAGGAGACTTTATTCACCTCTTTTTTTTTGCTGGTTAAGACCCTACTCCATTTGTTATGCTGTCTGTGGCACAAAAACAGAGTAAACAGGAAGATTTCTAATGAAACATTTCACAACTTGAAATAGTTAATCTGAAAAAAAAAAATCAACATTTATTGTGGGGATCTGAGTACTTTCATTTAGCACACATTTTTTTTTCCTCTGCTTTCCCACAAGTTGAAAGCTTAAATTTTTCCTTCTCCCTTAAAACAATTTTTGAGACATTCCAGAAATCACTGCCATTTTTTCACTTTTGTTAATTCTATATTCAATGGTGTGTTTGATCGTTTAAGGGCCTACAGTCTAAGAAACTCATTATTACTAGTAGTGATTGGATGTTACACACTGATGTAGACATAAGTATTTGGATCTCTAAAGCAAAATGAGTTTAGTGTTTCCAGGCATTTCTCAAGATCTTGTATGTACCATGGGAAAGAGAGACAAAAGGATATAAAGTGACCAATCAGTTCTCTGGGTCCATCTGTCCACCACTGCTGACACTCACACACGTGACTATCACACCCCTGTACATTCGTCAGATTTCCTCTTAAATCTGTTGGGCTTCTTGACCTTCCTGTTCTGCTTGAATAATGTTTGGATAAATAGATATATACATAAATGGACTGACAGAGAGTTGAAAATACTCTGGGCTGATTTCCTTTGCTGATGATCTATTGAATATACCTGATGCATTCTATGTGTTCATTGACTTTTCTATTTGTTTCATACTTGTACTCGTTTTTACTGATCACCATCCTGCCTTCTGTAATGTCAAGATATAATGAAAAATATTCCACCAACAAAGGTGTCCTTTGATATTTCTTATAGCTTATATATCTTTTCCCTTTGCCCCCCCTAGATCTGTGCCTGTTGCTTTTTGATGAAGTTTCAAATGCAGAGCACACAGTCATAGCTCGAGATTTGGTAGCAGCTGGGGTATTTTGTCCTTCCTTTCATTTTTTTTTTCTTTGCTATTTTATTCAGAACCGCCATCGCTGTGTGGAATATTTATTAAGGTTATTCATAATATTGTTATTATCTAAGGGGAAACTAACAACTGGTCAGGTAACTGTACTATAGAAAATATAAATCTGGATGTTGGTCAGTTATTTTGTTACTCAAATGATTGTCCAGTGGGATAATATTGACCAGAACAATTTATCTACTTAAGAAAGGTGGGGAGATTTCTGTTTAAAAGGTATCAGTGACTTTGCAGTGCATTTGTGTCAAAACAGCTTATCTGAAACAGAAGCTCCTTATACAATTTAAAGGCTTTTTGGAAACTGTTTTCTAAGTGCACTGGTTTGTTTGTTTTGTTGGGTTTTTCTTATTCTTCGTCTTTGCTTTTCCTCTTTTTTTTTTTCTCCTTCTGTATTTTTATTGTTTGAACATGGAGGACAAAAGGACCCTGGAGGGCAGGCTTAAAAGTGGTGTTTTGTCACCTTCACACACACTGCTCTGTAGTGGAGGAAAAGACTTAGAGCAGCTCTCCAGGGAGGAGGAGAGGAAGAGTTTATAAATGGATTTTCTCTAATATTTTACATCCTTCTTATCCAGGGGAAGAAAAAAAAAGAAAAAAGAAGAAAAAAAAAAGTCTTATTCAAACATCTGCAAATTAACATGCAAGATATATAAAACAGAGCTACCTTGCTGGGAAATTTCCTCTTTAAAATGTTCACTAACATGAAAAGCAGCTGCAAATGTCTGTCCTTCTAGAGGGGAAGGCATCCCAAACAGAAACAAAACTCTAACTTTTCTGGACTGCCACCCTCAGTAACAATCCCAGTAGATGTGAAAAATGGCAGTGATCTGGAAGGTTTGATACCCCCAGCCTACATGGGTGTGAATCAGGGCTATGGGTTCCTGTGGATTTATCTGTGGGCAAACCTGCTGTTCAGTCAGGATACGGCATTTGTCTTAGGAGGCATGTTTATTGGGTGCTGTGCGTGAATTACTGGGTGAAGTTCCCGTAGCTGTACTCTGCAAATTGATTGTGAACTCCCATGATTTCATTTCATTTCTCATGATAATTTTTTCTCTTTAAAAGCCTGCTTTCTGGAGGTATGTGTTTCGAAAATGTCTGGTTATATGCCTATCGTTTCCCAAGTAATTTGTGGTGTCTGTGGCTGCAGAATTAAGTTTATGAACATGGAATGAGAAGATTCCTCAAGAAAAATAAGAATAAAACACGCAGAGAAAACTAGGAAAGTGATTGTCAGCACATTCTCACAATTTTCAACGTGTTTCATGATTTGTTAGGAGGAGGAGCTGAATTTAGGTATTCATATTCCTGAATCTGGGAGCAGTGTGAGTAAGCATTATATCTGGTGGCCTCAAAATTCGTACATATAAAATATATATTTACACACAAACTTCTAAAGTTTGGTTTGTTTCAAAAATTTTCTAAGAGCATTGAAGAAAAAAAGAATGGTGGGGTGAAAAAATTTATTTTTCTTGCACTCTGCCTGTTCAATGAATAGAGGAAGAATAACAGACTCTGTGGTGTCAATCTAGTAACTTGGTTTTTTAGCTAGCACTAATTAATTTTGAACACAGAGGAAAAATGATTGAAGTAAAAAAAAAAAAAAAATCTTGGGAGAGGCTGCCTAATGTGATTAACTTTCTTTTGTAATTAAATTGCTAAGAAGTGACCTTAAGTGCAGTTATGTAGGCATATACTTAATTAATACATGATAAATAAATATCCTGATTCAGAATCTGACTTCTTGGTAGAGGAATAGCAGATCTCGGTAGACAAAGTGGTTGAAACAATGAGGGGTAGGGGAGCGTGTTCCTTGTCTCTATCTGCTCTTTACATTTGAATAGAAAAATCATAGGCCATAACTTCACTATTTGTTGTTAAATTGTTGTCATCACAGCATCTCTCTGTTAATCAAGCAGGGTGAACTCTTGATACAGCATCTGGGTACACATCAGAGTGGGTCTGCTTCTCTTCTCAGGGAAGCTGTGACAGGGGAGGTCCACTGGTTTTGTTCTCTCCCTTTCCTGTGGCTGATAAAACACATCCTTCAGGCACCTCCAGACACTGGGAAAGAAGGTGTTTACACCATGGTGATTACAAACCAGGACTACAAGATCATGCTGTCACTCACCATCACAGCTTTCAGAGAAGAACTGTGAGACTCAGAGCTGTCCTATGTGCTCAGAACAAGGCAGGCTTGGTAGCCTCCAATGTAGTGTTAAAGAGCAAGGTGTGTATGCTGCAAGGACAAAATGGTAATACATATTGTCATTAAGAGTGGAGCAATTTGCCTTAAATGGAAGGGAAAAAAGCACTTGACTGGCCCACAGATTTTGTTTTTTTTAATTTGTATTAAGATTGTAGGTTTTCAGAAAAGAAAATGAGCTTTTTTTATTTTGAAACCGTGTCTGATCGTTTCTTGAACACTTCCAGGGATGGTGACTGCACCATCTCCCTTGGCATCCTTCTCTAATGCCTGACCACAATGTCAGTGCAGAAATCCCTCCTGATGTCCAACCTGAACGTCCCCTGGCAGCTTGAGGCTATATCCTTTTTCCCTGTCGAAGAAACAGAATTTTTTGAAACAGAAAAATTTTGAATTGTGTTGTCTTCTAGGGAACATATAACTCAGTCCCTTTTCTGGTTGCAAGTACAATTGCTAAAGCGCTGGTAAAATTCTTATTCTTTAAGCCAGTGCACTGCTTTCACAAGTATGATTCTTGCATGATCTTGATAGTTCAAAAGGTGCTTACTCAGGTTTTGTTGCTTTAACTCAGATTTATTAAATGTTTGAAGGAGTGTATCTCCTTTAGCTTCATAGGACTGAATTGGAAGTTGTCTTCACATTTTGAATGAAGCTTCGAAGAAGGTAAAAGGCATTGTGAGTTCACTCTAGCCTGCAATTATACTGCTGATAAGATGGTAATGAAGAGAAATGCTGAATAGTCTGCAAAGTAGTTATAATCAAGTCTTCTTGTAATTAAAATTGCCAACGAATTGACAAAGACTCTTAGTGACTTTTACTAAAACCATTAGGAAAGTGAAGCTGGGAGCATCTGTGCATACACTGAGGTCACTGGTGGAAACAATGCTTTTTTTCAGGATGACCTTTTCCTTAGGAAATCTTCCATACACAGAGTCAAACAGAAAGTCCTGTTAGCCTAAAGCATCAAGTCCACCTCAGGCCAACCACATCTGTTTTGTGAAAGTATATAAAAATATCAGCCAAGCACAGAGTGAAGCTTTGCCTCCTTCCTCTCCTGACAATGCAGTTTTAGGACTTTATGATCAAGACTTGTGCTCAAACTTTTAAAACTTTTGGACTCTTATAGACCAGCAAAGGAACTGAACCTTCTGTGGGCTGAAATAGCTGTGTGCGTGTTTGTGTGCATATCTACACCTCTGTATTTCAGTCTACTTGTAAAAAGCTTGCTATGTACATGGCTCACTTTAACAAACACAAGTCCTGATGTGTAACATCAACATTAAGTGCATATAAGATAAAAATCACATTCATGCAGTAGGGATCTCAAAGTCTTTTAGAGTCTCTGTAGAAAGTGCAATTCAAGTAAAAAAAAAATTGGTGATTTATTGGCAGCAAGGGCCCAACCCAGAGAAAGTGGAATTAGAATATTTCACAAGGAATTGGACTGGAATTTTTTTGTATAAATGGCCAGGTACAGATAACTGTAGATTTGGTTGTCTGTTTATGTGAGCGAGGTCATCTCTTTTTGTATAATACTATATTTTTTCCCTTCTATCATTACATCAAAAGTTCATGGAAAATCATTAATAGCTCTTTCAGAACCTTCAAAAGGTATCACCACTTTTATTCCTCTTTAGAGGAAAACACACTTATATAACTCTCAGCCTTTCATCCTCAATTATTTGCCACTTAAAAACACGTTTGAAAGCAACTTAAATGTACAACACATTATATAGTTATAAGCCAGGAGTAGAAATCCAACAGCCTGGGCTTGAGGGAAAGCTGGAAATAGCTCACATCTATTTCTATCTATAGATCCTTTAGCATATGGCACATAACCTCTGAGTCAAAAAGATTCTAGCAGGAGGTGTGAAACAACTCCTTGCTTCTGAATAGGGCAAATGCAATGTGATGTGATTAAAAGGATGATTGTAATATTGTACGTCCCAAAGCATTAATAAGCTGGTATTACAAATACTCCCTCGTAACTGGTTTTGACATCAGCATTATTAAGTCTTAATCAAGGAAGAGGAATCACTAGATAAACATTAAGCAATAGTGATCATGGATTGTTAGTAAACATGTGAAGGAACAACATGTTCTTACACGTGGAATCTATGCTATATTTCTTTATTCTTGTTACTACTTCTCTGCCATTTTGACTGGCTGGAGACACTGGGCATTTTGGTCGTGGGAAGTGAATGTGAGAATTCGTTTCTCTGCTTAAATTTTGCTTTGTTTTGGAGCAAAGTAAAAACCTTACTAGTAAGATTTGTGAAGCTCTGAAGTTTCTAATTACTGCTTGCAAAATTTTTAACACTTTCTTTAAAGGCATCACACATCAGTCTTCCGAGAAGTTAAAAATGAAAAGGGATGGTAGAAAGTTCTGACTAAGGATGTTTTCCTATTTTTTCATGTTATTATTTTTGAAACTCAGTCTGAACTTGGAAAGAATGTTTTCAAAGTCTGAGTTCTACAAATTGAGTCATTAAAAAAAAATCAACCAAACCAAGAAAACCAGACCAAACAAACAAACAAATGGCCAAAAAAAAACCCAGACCTTTTTCATATACCTGGTGAAAATGTCGTTATGTTTTTTCCGGATTAAAGGTAGCCAAGTAAATGACAAAAAAAAGGAAAAAATAAAGAAAAAAGTGGGATGGTTCCTCTTGAAATGAGACTGAAGGGTGACTTTACAGCAGAGTTCCTTCCCTGCTCTGCTAGTGGCTTCTCCAGGCTTAAACATTCTGAAGGCTGTGAAGGAACAGCCACACAGTTTCTCTAACATACACTGATTGAACACTTCTGTAAGCCTGAATTCAGCTGAGACATCACAGTCCTGCTCGACTTCCTCCTCCTTTCTACACCACTGATGTGGCCCCCAGCCTGGGGGGCCTTTGCATCAGCTTTGGATCCTACCCTGATGGGAAAATTCTTGATGGTTAGTTTAAAGCAGCTGGACCTGTCCTTTAAAACACTGTGGCAATTGAAAGAGGAGCGTTAATCAAGACTATCCTAAATTTTACTTAGGAAACTTGGCTTATTTGCTTGGACTTCAGGGACAGAACAAATGAGACAAGGAATGGACTTTCTTCCAAACATTAACTGTGTTTTTTCATGGTGTTTCTTTTTTAGATGTTTTTTTGACAATGAAATCACAGTCCTTCCTCTATCAGCAGGTAGTTATTTTGTGCATGTTTGTCAACACCTGTCAAGACCCATAGGACAGGTGCATTTTCCAACTCTCCCTCAGACATAAGGTACGTATTTCTGGTTGCCTCTTTCCTCTATGCTGTGAGGTGCACAGCTTACAGTGTTGCATTGGAATGAGTGTTGAGTTCTCCCAGACAAAGGCTTGAATGTACAGCCAACAAAAACAAAAATATTTATTTTGCATTGCAGAGTACATAACTGAATAGTGCAAACCCATTCAATTTAGGATATATAATCTGGACCTGGTGCAGTAAAGGGGTGGCCAAGCCTTCCATGCACCATTCCCACTTCATTTTTCAGTGCTGTCTATTTCTTGCATCCAGGCAAACTGGAGTTTTTGTCTGTCTCTTATTTAAAGCAAGTGACTCAGGTTCTATACCTAAGCCCTCTGAGGCTGCACTCTAGGCAAGGACCATGCTTAGGCACGAGGGAAAAGTTATCTTGATGCAGTCAATGCCATGAACACAGGGAATTGATGACTTGGCATTCAAGTGCCGAGTCATCAATCATAAAGAATCAATCTTCACTCCCTGAGGAGCTGGCCCCAGGCAAACATAATTCTCTCTCACTGCCACAGACCTGATAGCTCTTGTCCCATTTGTAGGGATTGTATTTGTTCTTATTTCAACATTGATTCACTTGGCATTCAGGAGTATTTTCCAGATTCCCAGAAAATGTCACCTAATTCATCCTCTCTAAAAAGGGTGGTGATGGCTGTATATTACAGGACCCTAATACTTGTTTTTTTTTCCTGGTAGTACTTTAAGAACTGAATGGAAAACAAGATCCTGTAGGTTCCCCTATTGCCTTTTGTGCATGTGATTTGAGGAAGGGGAATGGTAGACACACAAGGAGGGCTGTTAAAAGCTTTTGAGTGCTTTTAACTCTGTCAGGCTTTTCATGCCTGTCAGCAGGTAGGTAAATCAGTAAGCCTTATTATTTGTATTCCAATGGCAACTCAGAGGCATTGGTCTGGACTACAACACCATTGTGAGCCAGGACCTATACTTACCATAGAATGAAAGCCGGGCCCTACATGCTTAAAGCTTATGCACTAGCATTAAGATTTGACTTTTTTTTTTCTTTCCCTAGGGCACAGTGTCCTGAAAAATATCAAGACAAGTAAGCACACTGAATTCCAGGAATTTGGAGCATTGCTCAGGAGCATAGTTGCTGTACTCATAGGACAAGGGAAAAAAGTGGGTTTATTTGTTTATTACTTCTTTTATTTTCCTTTATGTTCTTCTTAGTCCTAGACAGGGACTAGAAAAAAGCCAGCTTCCAAGCACCAGGATATGCAATTAGCTAATTATGTGTGAAAGAGTGCAGTGCATTTGTAGTGTTCTCTTCTGTATAGGTTCTTATTGCAATTTGGGACTTGAAGTCTTGAAACCTGGTATTTGGAGCTTAGAAATCTGCATCAAATTTTACTCATTAGAAGCCGAGCTGGTACTAAAAATCTGCTGGGGAGAGCACTTTTCCAGAAAAAGCAAAACTTTTTTTAGTGTTCCTACCATGCTGAGGGGAGTAGGAGAATAAACTCAAAAGCCAGTCCCAGTCACCAGTGCACAGAGATTCAGGAGGTTACATTTCTCTTTCCACTTGGCCTGACCTGATCTAACATTGTGCTACGGGCTAAAAGGGTGATCTCAACCATCCCCAGCTCCTGACTGTGATCTCCTGCTATTACCTTAGGTGAGTTCCAGAAATCATGCGACCGTGGCGTGCGATGATGCAGAGCAATGTCCTGGCTGAAAATAATGTGGGGAAAAAAAAAAAAAAGAAAAACCCTAAATGTTTGATTTTTGGTCAGAGAAGCAAACTGATGAGATTCACTCTGTGGCCACCAATGTGCTGAACCTGGAAAGAGGTCAGGGAAGGGATGTAGAGGATGGATGGATGGATGGATGGATGGATGGATGGATGGATGGATGGATGGATGGATGGATGGATGGATGACTTCTCTCAGGCACAACTGGCATTAGGTCATGAAATGACAGTGCCCATATTTGAGGTGTTGTGTAATCAAGACTGGCAAACTCATGGCTTTAGAAGAGGGTTGTGTAAGAGGGTGCTCGGGGGATCAGAGGTCTTGAAATTTCAAACACTGCTGCAAGCGCTAAGCAATGTAAACCTTTTTAAAAAAGGCAGTCATCCAAAATATTCTTTCCTCTCCTAACTGGAGAGTTGGCCAGCTTCTAATCCTGTGTCTTATTTCCCACATTTTTTTCTATTTTCCACAAAATAGAAAATATTTAAATATTTTAAATTTATTTTTTAATAATTTTATTTATTCTTTAAAGGAATTATGGGTAATGACTCAAATCAATAACGATCAATTTGAGCATTTAAGCACTTGAAAGAACCCAGACTTCATTGTTGTCATTTCTCAGAGTAAGACACACTGAAGAGGAGCTAGATTATTTTTTTTTTAGGGGGAAAGGAAAGAAAACTAGAGATTGTATTGACTCTAGATGAAATTCATCTGAGGAGTATAATGGAAGCAATCTAACATTCAAAATTTAGCTCAAGAGGGACTTTCATAGCATGGGAAAATTATGTGGACTGTGGATATAGGTCTGAAATTCCCTTCTCACAGATAAACTGGGGTAATTTTAGTGAATTTGCACCTTGTTACTCCAGCACTAAATTCCTGGTCTACAGGGAACTTGACAATCATATTTAACTTGGCTAGAAGAATTTTTCATCCAACTGCTTTGCCTATCTGGAGTAAATATTTAGTAATACCAGAATTTAATGAAAAACTCTCATTTATTTTACAGACACAAGAGTTGAAAAATACATTTTAGTAAAGTTTGGGCAAATCTCTTAACCAAACCTTTGAACCATCTGAGTTTTGTTCATTCTAAGCTTTAATGCTTGGGAAAGTGACCAATGAGGCATAAAGCAAATCTTATTGCTTCATCAGATGGTGAGAGCAATTTATGATCTACTGACAAACCCAGAAGAGAATGCTGAAATATTGTGGTCACGCCTAATAAAATAGCAGGTACAGCCTGCAGATAGGGCAAAGACTAATCTCAGCTTCATGCACTAATCTCTGTTGAAGCCAATGGGAGTAACCTTGGCCTCAGTTCAACAAAATATTTAAGCACATGTTTAAGTCTAGAACTGTGGCTGAAGTGACTGTAGGCTACAAATGATAAAAGGAAGAAGCAAACTCTCAGTGAAACTGGCCCACTTCACTCCTGTGACTAAGCTCCATAGGAAGAGCTATTAAACACTGTTTAAGTTTCCTTTGTAATATTTTTTTTTTCAGATTTGAAATGCTCTTAAGTAAATGCTTTATGCTGAGGTTTTCCATTTAGCTAAATTAAGGTTTGAATAGAAAATTTGTTCCAGAGAACTGGGACACCGATGATTCTGCTGGCCAAAGAAACTCACATTAGATCTGTAAAAAGTGGGTTAATTAGCCAGAAAGTCTCCAGGAGACCCAGACAGACATTCACAGTCCTTGCAAAAACAGAGATGCAGAGCCTTGCTGAGACAATGAGGGACCTCCTTGCATGATGAATCCATGATTATCTTTCTCTCCACACATTTCTGCTTGTCCTTCTCACCTAGCTTAGGAGAGCTCTTTTCAGAGAGAATTTCAAGGGCTGCTTTATTTGTTAGGAGACAAGGAGGCACTAATAAATTCCTCTGTGTGAGGTATTTAATTACATAATAATGTGTACACTAATCAAGGTAAATGTGTTTGTGAAAACACCTTGATATGGGAACAGTTAATCACCCAAGGCATTGCTTCTTAACACACCTTGGAAGTTAACTTAATTAAATTAATTAGAACAATGAAAAAATGAACTGTTTATTGGTCTACAATGGCCTGAAGCGAGTGCTTTTCCACCAATGCTAGGAAATCTCCCAGACTGCAAATCTTTTTTTTTTTTTTTAATTCTGCACCTCTAGTTCTTGCTCTTGTGGCCACTTGTGAGGAACCTGAAATGGGTGGCATTTTCCTTCGCAGCCCTGGCATCTGAACTCCTCATCTGCAGGAACCAGGTGTTTCGTACCCAGAAGTGCTGTACTTGCAGCCAAGATCCGGAAAATGAACACATCTGTGAGCTGATCTGTGCAGCTATGTGCTAGTTGGAAAAGAGCAGTTAATGCGCAGGGGACGTGCTTGTTCACAGCCAAAAGCCAACAGAGAGGTGTGGAAAGGCACCTTCTTACCTCTAGTATGCTTTGCATTGTCTCTCATTATCCATTATTGCTTTCTACTTCCAAATATTGCATCCAATGCAGCCATTTGCTGTCCTGTTTTTCTGGTGGACCTAGCTGACAAATATGGTTATGTTTTCCCCCATGCCTTCAGCAAATTTTTGTTGACCACAGCTCTGACAGACGCACAGCTGGCCTGTAGGAACGTGGTTGTGTGTTTGGTCACACATGATGCTGCTGTTCGCAGTATGTGGACACCAGGGCTGGCTTAAGCTGCAGATTCGTGTATAATTTATCATTCTGTCAGGACAATATTGATGTGGAAAAAAAGCAGACACGCTCTTCAAAGCCTTTCTTTCCTTCTCCCTTGTCTCCCCCTCTTTAGCTCTGAAGAAAGAAATTCTTACATCTCTGTGGACAGACAGATCTATTCGATGAAATATATGTATTTTGTTTGCTTACCCTAGACCAAAAAATCACATTGACTCAATTCCCAGTGTGGCCACACCAATGTTTGTTTTAGCAGAGTCTGGGGAGGATATGCCACTGGAGGCTGAAGGAAAGGTTGGATGAGGATGTGATGAGTCTTCTGAGGGAAAAGAGTACCTCTGCTGACTTAAATCCTGCATGAAATCAATGCTGTAGCAGTCATGCCGAGTGATGTAAGCAGTAGGGTTGGACACTCATGAGGCAAATGGTTGTTCATGGCTTTTGTCATGAACTGACCTTTTAGAAGTGACCTAGATCGCTCTCTTTATGTCACCCAGGGAGGCTGGTCAGGGACAGTAAGGATGACTCAGGACTCTGATACCTGTGTGTAATTTGCTCTCCAATGAAGCAGGGGAGAGACAGTTTCTTCACTGCGATGGAAATTGGTCTTTCAAGCAAAAGACTAGCCCTTCTTTCTTCATCATAGTCACCTGTTTGCTCTGCAAAAGAGAAGACATAGTTTCTGAGTAGACTGGTTTAGAGAGATGGTATGTAAGTTATCACCAATGGTCAAGGAATGGGGCAGGACTACCGTGCTCCAGGCATTTCACCAACATTAAACATAACAAAAGGCTTTGCTCCAAACTGGTACTCCAAGTCCTGCTGAGGTACTAGCTGGATTTTAAGGACCCTTCCAACCCAAAGCAGGATGCTTCATATACATGGGACTGGTTTTGTGTTTGCCAGTCTGAAGACTAGAGTGGTACTGTGCACTTAGAGGTCCAGCTCCCTGGTCTTTCAAACTTGATTGCACTTCTTGATAGTACACAAATGGCAGCTTCCACCTCTCTATGACAACTAAGTTTTTGTAATTCCCAAGAGTCTAGTAGCTGGCGCAACTGCTCATTGAGAGCAAAACCAGTATGCTCCCCCAGATGGATTTCTGTACATTGTGCATCCTGGGAATTTGTGCAGATGCACACCTGAATCCAGAAACAAGGTAGCTCTGTCAGTGTGGTTTTGAATCCCAATCCACATGTTCTACTGCTCAGTTTTGCAGTTTGAATGCAGACATATGTTCATACAGCCAGATGAGTCCCAGCCCTGGAGCTGACACAACCAACAGCAGCCCAAGGCTCTCCTCATCATGCTGTTTTGGTGAGCGCTGATGAGACTTGTGGTATGGAGAGCTTGATTTCCTGACTTGAGTCTTTTAGTGTCTAAGTCACAGATGAAAAAAACCAAAGCACAAAAAGCAACTGTGAAAACAGTGCCGGTATTTTCAAAAGCAATTAAGTATTTGGATAGACATTTACTTCCTAAATAGCAGTCATTTCTGCCATTTTCTTTGGTTATCAGGACAACTGAAAGCATCTTCAACCACGTTAAGAAATAAGGACTGTGAAGAAATGTGTTGCAGGTGTACTTCTGGCCTTTGTTTTTTCAGCCATGTGAAAATGTTCCATGTGTCACCACAGTACCTCCCTGTTACTTCTCACGCACCTGTAGGGGCCAGTCTGTCTTATCATCACAACTGGAACACAGCGTGTGAAAAGAAGGGAAAAGGAAACATTCTGTGATTATGTGATACTAGTGTTTTCTGCTTGTATATCCTAATTGTGCTGTTTGTGAAATCTCTATTTTCTCCTGTTTCTAGGTTTTATATGCACTGGTTTTCTACGCAGGTGCCGGTTGTTCTGACTTTGCTTACTTGTTCTTTTTTTCCCCCTTTCTTTATGCATGTTTTATTATCTTAGAATGTTTTTGTTACTTTGTGTACATGTGCAAACGTGTTAGTAATTTTCTTGGAACTCTTTCATCAGAACCTATTATCACAAACCTATGTTGTTGCTATGTAACAAAGCTGTGCCCCTGTTTCAACACTCATGTTTTTTAATCTCTGTGCTTCTTTCAATTCTTAATTCTTTCTTACTTCCAGACATTTCGCTCTTCCTTCCTCTCCCCTGAAGAAATCCAAAAGGCATGCACACACACACCCCTATGCACACACAAACAGAAGGAAACACGGGGGGAAAAATACCCTTCAATTCCTCCCATACTGTTTGGTGAGTTATTTATTTAATTTCAAGGTCTCTTCTGAAGATGAGAAATAAGACACGACAAGGCATGTGTTATACTGAGATAACGTATACCTTTGGGGAAGTGTGAAACACAAGGCAAAGAGGAGCGCCTTCAATGACCCAAGATGAGAGTTATCTTGTGGTAACACACACCTAGATGTGTCCCATTATGGCTGTGAAGGATGGGGATGCAGAAAGTGGAAATAAAAGAAATACTAGGACTTAAATTCCTTTTATTGTTATTATTATTTTTAAGTTAGTCTGCAGCATGTCCTTCTATCATAAAAAAGAGAGTAGGATTCCAGCCAACAATCCTGTGGGACATCCATTATAATACAAAATAATACATGCGGAGATGATAAAGCCAGAAGGGACACTCACATTCACTCTTACCGTGGGTAGTTCCATATCGCAATTTATTAAATGTCACAGAGTTATTCAGCATTGAATTCAAAGTATTTGATTACATTCCTTCCCAAAAGGCATCCATACTACTTCTGAAGACATCAAAACACAGGGAATCTATTACTTACTGGGTCATTTTTTCCAATAGTTTGTGAACCCTGCTATTAAAAAGTTGTGCCTTCCTAAGAATTTGATTGTCTGCCAGTTTGAATGAGTCCAATCATTCTTGCTTGTTCTGTCATATTGCATAAGCTTAAACTACATATCCTACCTTGTCCTACCTGTGTTGTAATCCAGTCAGTTCCTTTCTTTTTAGAAAATTAAGCAAATCGATTTTTTTTAATCCTTCATTAAGAATGTATTTGAAACATTGTGATTATTTTTAAGTCTTCTTTGCCCATTGCTTTATGTCAGCAGCTTTATTTCTGTGCTGGTTTTGCTGGGCTGGAGTTGATTTTCTTCATAGCCGCTGAAGTGGCTGCATTTTGAATTTGTGCAGAAAACATTGTTGCTAATACAGAGTTGTTGACTGTGCAACAAGTCCAGTTTCACTAATACTGCATTTCTGTTTTGCACAGTGTTCAGGGTCGTCTTTCTAAAGAAAACAAAGACGTTTTGTACCTTCTTTTTCCAGGTATAATCACGTTAGAGTGAATCTTCTATTTCTGTGGCTGCCATTTTATGAGACAGCCAGGTGATTTTTCCTGTTCCCATCCTTGCTTACCAGCCTGTCAATCTCTGTGCCATCTGCAGATTTTAGCTGTAGTGATTTCTTATTTACTTATTGATGAAAATATTGAATAATGCTACACCAATTACTAAGCCACATTAGAAACAGCTCCCTCCTAAATCCCGGGATCATACAACATTAAGTACTGTGTTTTGAGACTTTACAGTTAGCCAGTTCTTAATCCAATTAGCATATGTTTTATTCATATTGTAGGGGGTTAATTTTAAAATTAAACTCTTTTTCAGTACTAAATTCAATGTAACCAAATGTATTGTAAAAAAATAATGGGATGAAAGGAGTCTTATCTTTTATCAGACCTCCCAGCAATGCAGAAGTAAATAACAAAACAACAAAAGCCAAACAAAAAACAAAACAAAAGGAAACAAAACAACCTGAGAAGTTCAATTTACATTTATTTGCTTAACAAGTGGCTCTTCTTTTTAAAACATCAAGCCTTTGAAGTCTCTGGAATTTCTCAGAGACTTAAAAAGTGTGCTGATCCAAGCAAAAGGTGAGAAAAGATTGCTGTGGTCCTTTCTTTAGTACATGAACTTAGCTGATACCACGTGCAAAATCTTTCTAAGTGTAGTCTTAAAAACAACTGTTTTCCTGTGTGACCTGGGTGAATTGAATTCAGTATTTGTTGTAGCAAATTGTGCACAATACCCAGTAGAATGAAATCCTTAGATTAATAGATTTTATGGCTGGAAGGGAACATTATGATTATGTGCTCTGACCTCTTGCATAGCACCTGTCATGGAATTTTAGCCAGTAATTCTCGCCTCAGGCTCCATCTCTTGTGATGCATAGCAGTCTATTACTACAGCAAGTGCTGGGCTTCTTTGGTGCTGCCTACATGAGAGTCAACCCTTTTCAGTACCGGTTTGGCAGTAACGTGAGGGTGGCTGTGGAAAGGGGTGTAAAATAGCATATATATTAATGTTTCTTTTTTAAGGGAAGGTAATGTATGTCATATCCATATTCACATATATATACATGCATGCACATAGAATCACAGAGTCATGGAAGCCCAGAACTGCCCGGGTTGGAAGGGACCTCCAGAGATGATCCAATTCCATCTTCGGTGGGAAAGGGAGCCTAGATAAGATTATCTAGCATCCTGTCCCACTGCAGCTCGAAAGCCTTCAGTGATGAGGAGGTCGTTCCGAATGGTTGCTCTTACTGTGAAGAACATATGTGAAGGTGATACTATACCCAGGTGAACTCGTTCCCTTTGCTACTTGTCTTCTCCATGTGACTCCCTGTGAAGAGTGTCCTCTTTCTAGCTATTCTTTAGGTTCAGTAACACAGCGATGAAGTTGCCCCTGAGCCTGCTCTTTTCCAGGCTGAAAAGATCTAACTCTTTCACTCTTTTCTCACAGGGCAGCTTGTCCAGTCATTTTGATCATCTTTGTGGCTCTCCTTTGGACCCTCTCTTGTCTGTCCACAACTTTTTTGAGCTGTAACAACCAAAGCCGGATCAGGTGCAGCCTTAAATGGTCTGATTGGAAGGGGATGATACATCTCTGTCTCTTTTAGTAACAGACCTGCAGATGCAACCAAGGATTTTATTTGCCTTTTTTGCTGCAGTGGCACACTGCTGACACATATTTAGCTTGTTTTCCACCAGATCCACCAGACCTCTTTCAACAAGATTGCTCCCCAGCCACAGGGAACAGAGCTTGTACTGGTCTCCTTGAATATGTCAGCCCAGGACATTTATATTTTGGAAATTTGCAGAATTATGGAGAGAAATTGTGCTCCATGCTCTAGCTGACTGAAAAGCCTGAGGACCTGACATGGGTCAGGGTATTGTCTACCCTGACAATTCAGTTTGGATCAGGACTGTATTTCTGAAGTGACCTTCTGAACCTTTCTCAATTATTACATTTTGCACAAAGTGAATTTGGAGTGTCTGAACAGGATCTTGTATGGACAAAACTGATGTCAGTGATGAACTTTAATCAAATGTCTGATGTTCCCCTGCGTCTTGGGTTTACGGGACCACTCTAAGGCTAGTATAAACTGAAAAAAAGCCCTAAAAGATATATAGTGTGGATGCTGGGCACTCAGCAGCAGTTGATTCTGTATATCTACTGAAGTTGCCTCACCCTGCTTGACTGTGTGAAGTTGTTCTGCCAGATTAAGACTTGATGGCACTGACTAGCAGTTTCCTGGGGTACTCAGAAACTTGTTTAGAGTACCTACTTTTTACATTAAAAAGAGAAAGATGAAATGGTAGGGGTCTTAGAAACCCAGAAAAGAATGAGATTTTCAATCTCATGGTATGTTAAAACCATGATTGCATTGGTCAGTGACTGGCCCATGTGGAATGAATTTCCAGACTCTCTGTTTCTTAGGATTTTGGGGCAGGCATCCAAGCTGACATCCATGTAGGTAGTCCCAAGAGTTCATCTCCAGATCATATGGGAGTATAT
The DNA here is from genome assembly GCA_013397865.1 of Struthidea cinerea. Lineage (NCBI taxonomy): Eukaryota > Metazoa > Chordata > Aves > Passeriformes > Corcoracidae > Struthidea > Struthidea cinerea. Next base: position 74,147 of record VZTI01002788.1, read on the forward strand.
TCTGAACAAACGATGTACACTAGAGGCTGGATGGAAATTTTCATGCTGTGACAAATGCGCTTTGTGAGCCAGACAAGGCTTTGAGCATTCAGTGGGACCGATGCACCTTGTGTAACATACAGATAACTGCTAGCAATTTTTCTGAGTGCCCTTTCCTCAAGGACGATAAACTTGTTATTTCTTCACAGAGAAAAGAATAGACCTCATGTATACCTTTTTTTTAGTTCTTCACTTGTTTCTCGGGGTGCTGGTCAAGATGGCAGCCTTTGCAAATATGAACAGAGTTAAAACACAGTAGGAATATAATGAAGTGAATTCTTCAGCGTGTAATAGTAGCACATTTTTATACCAGTCCTGCCAATGGCTCTCACCATGACTGACATGCTCAACATTAACTTGTATTCCCAGGTACATAACACTTAAATTCTTTCGAACACGCTACTGGAAACAGGCATGCTAAGGAATTGTCATTCTACTGACTAATAATGCCATTTCCATTATTATCTTAAAATGCCCCCTTTTAGAACTTTGCTGATCCCGTTGAATATTCTGGGTAGCTGAGTTTTCAAAACATATTCATTCCCAGTAGAGCTCTATGCTCTGTTGATTGGCTGCCTCCTTTCCTGATCACGCTGTGAACTTTAGTGGATGAAATTTTATACATAATCACGCTGCATTCTTTGCTGATTGAGCCATCTATTATCACTGTTTATATAGCTATTACATTCTGCATTTGCCAGTCCAGTTTCAAGCTTGTTTTTCCCCCAATATATTATGCAAAATAAACTGAACAGGAATTACAGTATTTCCAACCTGCTGTGTCTTCAGAATCTAAGATAGCAAAATGCTTAGGTTTTCTTTCAAATAGTAGGATAAATGCTTCCCCAAAGATTGAAGCTGCTGGTTATGGAAAGCTTGTGCCACTTACTATATGCAAAACAGGAAGATTTACAAAGAAACTGATTGCATCTTTATTTGCTTTATCAAAGAATCTAAAACCATAGCTGAAACTATAGAAAATACACTTTAGTGATCTTAAAACAAATGATATCCCCAACAGATTTGTCGACAGCTTAGCACATGAGCCCTGGCTGCTGAAGCAAAAAGCATCTGGAATTTCTACTGCTAGAATATGCACCTTAATAAGGAAAAGATTCAAAAGTTCAGTTCCTGAATTGTAGAGCTTGGTCAGCGGAGCTTTGCAGCTGAACAAGCGTTGTCTGTGCAGCTGGTTTTGCCAAAAATAAATAAATAAGGGAAATGAATAAACCAGTGCTCAAAACTATGAATCTTCCCTAATAATAAAATATGCAAAAATGATAGTAAACTCTCTCCATTTATTAAATTAAATTATGCATCTCAATCAGCAAAGTGTGCAACAACTGCACTCAAGAAGGGCGTCACTAAATCAGGGGAAGACACAGCCCAATCAGGAAAATTTAACAACTCCATCATTAAATTAGGCAACATTATCAGAACCAAGGTAAATAAAATGGAGATAAACTGTGCAGGCTGATCTTTGCTGGCCAGAAAACTGAGAGGGAGACTGAAAGACACCATTTGACAATAAACAGGGCAATCTCCCCGGGAGGAAGAGACCTTTAGGAGATGTAAATGCTAATTGCTTTAATGAAGTCACAGGAGCTGAATCTATTCTTTTAAAGTAAATACTGGTACAACAATTGTGTTGTGACTCTTTCTTTATAGAATGCTCGTTCCTTTGTACTCTGATGAACAGTACCCCATAAGGACCCTACTCCAATAGGTAAGCAAGGAATTGCAGTTTAGTTTTCATTTGTGTAGTAGTCCTCTTTTTGCACCTTTCCCCAAATAATTTTCTGTTAAGGGGGGGAAAAAAAAAATTAAAATAACCCTTGAATCTACAAAATTCAATGTAAAAATCTTCCCCCACTGATAAGGAAAAAAGATTGTCCTTCATGCTCACATGTTTTCTGCCAGCCTTGCAACAGGTAACCCTGCAGAGCAGTTTGGAGTAGGTGTTAAAATTGGCTACAGGTGACTAAAAAGGTGAAAGATCTGAATACAAAGAAAAGGGCAGTGGCTCTAAAATAGTAACTCCTGGAAATGAACAAAAAGTTTGATATTGGTTTGAATGTGAGAAGAGACATTCCAGGCAGTCAGACCTGTTGTGGGATAGTATACCTGGATGATTCAAGGGTCATTGGATATCGCAAAGAAAAGAAAATAATGCAAGTAGGTAACATGGTATCAGGCCTTGTGTAGCAAAAAAGGCCTACAGACTGTATTGCCAATAAATATATCGGCCTTTACCATTAACTTCTAAGTTAAATCTGACCTACTAATGATTGCTGCAAAGGGGATATGACTCTGCACCAAAAGAGGCAGCCTCTGACCTGGGGCGCCTGCAGTCCACAAAATAGGTCAGATGAAAGAAAGAGGAAATAGGAAGTGATCAAATGGCTAAAGTGAGGAACAAGGGGAAGTCAGTGACAAAGCTGCTGAATCACTCTGTCTTGACTTGGTCACAAACTTCTGTAGTTCTGTAACCAGTACTTCCTAGATTGCTTTTCCCTAACCTGTGTCAATTGTGAACTGTCAGTCCTTGCTGATTGGCATCCTGTCCATTTGTGAGGATTGGGAGCCTGGATGTTTACCCAGGGCCTTTGGTGGGTGCATATGAGTTTTCCCAGCCTGTGTCAACATGCCATTGCTATTATCTTTACCTGTATCAAGCAGGCTAAAGGCAATCTGTTCTGAAATCATGTCTCCATTTTGCTGGGTAGACATATGCTTAGTCAAATCCTTAAGGAAAGCTGCCACTAATGCAGTGTACAGAGGAGCTGAAGTTACTAAGCATTACAGGTGTTTGTTTAACCTTGGCATACATGGGAAAGCTATAATGATTTGTTTTGTACCTGAAGGCCCAGAGAGGATTATGCTGCCTGTCTACTGTCTGCATGTGAGGTGTGTGAGCAAGGCAACTTAAAAGACACAGCCAATTTCTGTGCTTCATCAGGATCAAACATTTCCATTAAAATACTAACTTTTAAACACTAATATTAGTCTGAAATAATTATTGACAATTCCTCCCTGTGGCCATTATATCCTTAAGCGAGAGGAGGTAATTTCTGCTGTTAGTGTTCTGAGCATTATTTTTCCAGCTTTCTTCTTTGGCAACTCTTTTCAATAAATTCAGTGCACTTGAAAATCAGATACTAATTTAAAAAGCCCGAGAAGGATGGTACTAGAGAACACTGAAACACAGACATACATAGAAATATGCTCACACACATACACAGGTGATAAATGCCCATATACACACAAGCATGCAGAATCTCTCCTGAGGCTTTGTGTTCTTGATGGCTCCATCACATATCGTATTTTACAGGTCATGGGGCCATGAGAAAAATGCATACACAGTCTAAATTCAGTTGCCAAAAACTGGCAGATGTCTGAAGGAACAATAGTTTCAGAGGGTGGCAGAGTTACGATTCACAGGGGTTTAACAGGGCTCTGAAAAGTAAAACATCCTTTTCAACATCTTCGTGCAGAATGGTAGATTGCTGTTCTGCTCCCACTAGGATCCATAGGAGGTGAAATATCCAGCACCTCTGGGTCAGGGCTGGGTGCCCACAAGTCATTGATTCAGCAAACACACAGGTATGTGCTTCAGAGCCTCCTACTTCAATAAGAACTCAGCTCTTATTGAAGCAAATGGCTCTGAAGCACATGTCTGACACTGATTCAGATACAAGCATGCAGACATCTTAAATTGACTTAAAAATGGCACACAATATAGACACACGCATTTCGCCACTTTATCATGCCCTGAAAATCAAGACATTAGGAAACAGAAGAGCTTCTCTATAATGCTGGATAATGGATGAAAAGGTAAAATACATATGATATGACACAGTTTTACCTGAAATTATCCCTTAAGAAGTATTTGGGCTTTACTTAATGGTGCAACCACTTGTTATAATCAGATTTGGAAATTTGTTTGTCCATTCACTTACTTATTGGATGGTATCATTATTTTATTTCTGAAGTGTCACACTAGGGACATATAGGATTGGGAAGAATTTGCCCAGTTTTTAGATGAGATAGAAGGGAAATTTATGTGTACAACTGGGGAAGGATACTTAAAAAAATGTAAAATGTTTCATTAAACATAAACTTACCCCAGCTGTTCATTTCATTTTTATACCTCACAGAAAGGAAACTGCTGCTGATAGCTGTTCAAGGCATCTGGTGTCTTATTTGAAGTAGTTAGTTGCGAATGGACAATCAAACATGTCCATGTATTGGGGAGAGTTTGTGAACCTTCCTCTGACTGGCTCTCCGCACTGGAAGCATCTGCAGACTTTTACAACCCTCAGTTCACTGCAGTGACTTAGTCCTTTGTTACCATTAATGAACCATCAGAATATCATTAGTGCCAGGAGAGAGAGTGCAATTCATCTCGCAAAACACAGAGGTTTATGTATGAGGTGGCCAGCTCAGGACTTCCATACACTCAGTGGGCAGAAACACATTCAGATCATGTAGATATATAAACTGGTGTAGTAGACTTATGCTTTTTATTTTAAATCAATGCAAACACTCCTCCATGACAGACACTTTAGAAGGAAAGGGTCAGAGTTAATGTTTCAATGACAGCTCTTTGAGAGGAATACAAACCCATTACCTTTCCCTCAGCCTCTTCTTCCTCCTACTCTTCCCCTCTATACACTCTAAATCCTTCTTATTATAAGGGAGAAATTCTTGTATTAAGAGAAGATGTGATGAATATTTTGACTTTTAACTGTGTTATTACCTGATGGATCAGTTTATGTACTGATATAACAGGTACAAGTTCTGCCAATGATTCAGGACTGAGAATTTTTTTATTAGAAAATTATTTATGTTTTGTTAAGCTTTTTCAAATTAAAAAAAAAAGTACTAATTTTTGAGTACTTAAGTTTGTGACTTGGTAATATTCTCTTGGCATAACACATGTAATTTTAATGTCTTCTGCATTCATGTATTGTACATTTAGAAGACCTTTTTTAAAACAGACACTGCTCTGAAGAGTAATTTATTATCACAATACTTCAGAAGCTGTTTCTTAGAAATAGAGAGTAATTTTTAAAAGGAATAATTTTTCATATAAAGTCTTACTTGACCATCTCTTCCAGTATGAAAAAGTGTAATTACTTTATTTTTTACATGACTTAACTTCAAACTGTCTTTTGAAAATATTACTTTTACGAAGTATGTATGCAATGTCTTTAAAATATATTGTTAAGATGTTTCTTTAATGAGAATCTGCATGCAAAATTTATAATGTATATTGCTATCATTATATATCTAATTGGCCAAGTGCAAGGAAATGGAAAATGGAATTTTTTTTGATGACAAAATGCATGTATGTTTCCAGGTGTAAAGTATTTAACCATAATAATCTACAGCTGTGTAATTGTATTCCTGAGTCAAAAAAAGTCTTGTAGTCATTGACAATTCATCTTGCCATTTAATTCCAAATCTCTGCATTAACTGTTCCATTTTCCCTATTATTAAATGTTGCCTTTCCTTTTGAAGACAGTCCCTCTATAAGAAGCCCTTTTCACATAAGTACTTTACTCTGTGTAAAGAATAACATGCATTGTAAGATGCTAAGGACAGGATTTATTTCACTTACTATTATTGTATAAAAATTACATACTTGGTCTAAGGCAGAAAACTGGACGCTTTTTATATTCAGTGGAGAGAAATGGGTACCTCAGAGACTGATTTGTCCTGTCTGTGTCAGACATCTGGCTTAAGTTGGGACAAATCACTACTTGGAGTTGTCTGTTTTTCTCTGCTTACTGCAGAGAGACCCTAGGTGATTATTTTAGGCCATTCACCTTTCAGACAGTGAAGGTTAGTTGAGATGAATCCTATCTCTAATTGTGGAAACCCAGATGGCAGGGAAGAAAAAAAAAAAAAAAAAAAGGAAGATGAAGCAAGAGAAACAAACCAACAACATCTAAAATATGTTTCTTGCATTTAGTTGTGAAAGAGCAGGGCAGGCACACACTGTACTTAAAGCCAGAGCATAATGCTGTGTGTTCATCATGTAAAAGCCACAGCAAAGAAATCCATGTTCTTCATGTGTGTGGATGTGTGTAAAGGGATTAAGCAGTTTAACACATGCTTATGCTTCCAAAATATCTTTTGGATTGGACCCAAATTAAATTTACCCAAAACTAAACACCTGTTTAAGGCTGTGATGACACTGCCATATGGTGGGTCAGTTGCTGCACACATGCAGACATGATCAAGTTTATTTGGTCAGTTCAAGTAATAATACCCCAGACACCCACCCTGGCCCTAGAGTGTGGTTTTGGTACATGAGATCCATAAGATCTCACGTATTCACATCTATGCTTCCCTGAGATAGCCAGCCTAAGATATCTTGGGGTACCTGCCTCTTGTTTTGTGGAGTTCCCTGAGGTCTGCCTTATGCTGCCACAAATTTTTTGGCAACACAGGGTGAAAAAGCCTCACCTTCTGCCTCACCTCTACCTCCATCTCCATGCTTTGCCAGTATCAGTGTGGTACTCAGTGTAATCTCACCTGCATGTTCATAAAGCCTGAAAAGTAACAATAAATACATTCACAATTTCCAAGCTTTGGGGTTTCCTTTGTACTATTCTTGGTCTTTTATCAAGCACAAAGGAGTCAGAATGTGATGTCACACACCCACCCTGGATGGCTATGTCAGGCACTGTAGTGTGATTTCAAAAAAAAAAAAAAAGGAAGATCAAAGCAATTGGCCTTTACAGAAAAAGAGTGGTTTCAGCAATGTTTTTAAGAAAAATAGTATAATTAGAAATCTTGTTCCTCTTGGACCATAATTAAATGCAAGCACAATTATAAAACTACTTAAAAAAAGGGGAAATTATTTAAAATCAGTTAATTCAGGATTTGGAAGTAATTTGCATTTCACAGAATCAAAAAAGCCCCAAAGACAATCCTAAGCCAGGGTATATTTCTATTGATATTTTCATTAAGCTCTTAAAAAAGTTGGTTTTCAAAGAAAATTAAGCTGTAGTGAAATACTTTTACAATATTTTGATTACCTTTTTTTTCTGAAACGTATGGATATCAGAGCAATCTAATAAAACCCCTGATGTTTGTTGTTTTTTGTTTGTTTGTTTGTTTGGGTTTTTGTTGTTGTTGTTTGTTTTTTATTTTTTTGTTTGTTTGTGTGCCAGCTTGGACAAATTTGGAGGAAAATATCCTCTGATGGAAGGCGGGTTAGGGGGATATACATCATAAATCACCCCAAGACTGTTTGTTTGTTTGGGGTTTTTTTGGTTTTGTTCTTTTTTTTTTTAAGGAGCGAAACCATTTTAAAGTAGATTTTTGACAGGTATTCCACCTGTAAAGTGTCTGGCTATATGAACTGCTGTGAGTGGATCCAAATGAGTGTGTAAAAACCCTTGAGACTGTTGTTCATTTGAAGTCACATTGACTGCAGTGTGTGACTGTGATACCACAATTATGTACACTGACAGCATTTTACTCTTACTTTCTGTATTAATTTTAGTAGCAAAACATGAGTCCCTTTAAAGTCAAAAGAAGATTTGCCACTGACTGTTTCAGCCTTCAGTCTTTCAACTGGACACTTACCTATCTGACTTCTCAATTTAGGGTTCCCTTTCTTTCACCAGAAGGTGACAATCCTTGTGGCTTTTTTCTGCTTTGCTAATGACCAGATGATTTGGGCATCATTCATGGGGGTTAAACACAAGATTTCCATCTGTGCTGGTCACATATGCTCCCTCATAGTCAATGGAAAGAAAGAGAAACTATTTGGTTGCAGTCCATTTCATGTCCTAAAATTGCTTATTTCTCTACTTGACTGTACAAAACTCTAAGACAGTTGGATTAGTGTTTGTTTATCAGATTCAGATAACTATAATTACACTCAGTGAGTCCTACCTCTTCTCTTGTCTCACCCCCTGCACTCCAAGATGAAAAGTATCTTTTCCCAGCCTCGCTTGCTCTGTGTCAGTCATCAGAATTGATTGAAACTTGATAAATGGGCACAGGGGTGGCATGTGGTATACGAATGCTATGGTTGCAGCAGGTTGGTTTGAACTCCATTTGACTCCATAGCCTTAAAAGGGCTAAAATCTCCCCTAAAAGGCTGAGCTTTCAAAATGAACATCTACTGGGAAGAGTTAGTAGAAAATCATAAATCAGCTCCTTGATGAGATATTGTCTTTATCTATAATGTCTCGTAAGGTGAATGAAAGAAATCTGTGTAGGCAAAACGGATGGTGTTTAGAACCTGATGGCCACAGTACAGATACTTCAAGAGTGTTTGCTTTGGGTCAGTTACAGTCTGAACCCAGACTGCAGGGGTAATGCCTCTGAAGATCTCCTGGAATATATCCTCTGGTCTAATTCAACCCAAAAGGAATAGTATCCATGCTCCAAGACTGCCACAGTAGGCAAACAAATGCATGGTAAATAAAGACAATTGGGAAATTTGCTTTGGAAGAACACTTCTGGCCCAAAGCAAAAGACTGATGCTGATAAGTGTGATTAGGGCTTATTACTATACAAGCTGTGTGCATTTACCTGCACTCAAGACAAGGTGTAATTTAACAATGTAAAGGCAATAGCTTTATTGGTGAAATATTTCTCATTAATTTCTCTAACTGTAGGAATGAGTTTATTTTTGTAATCTCAATTGTTTACCCATTGAAGTTATTATATTTTCAGGAAGCAAATCCTTTTTGCTAAGAAATCTGATTACATGTTTGAGTTATTGACCTTTTTTTTTGGAACACTTTTTTTTTAGAGATGCTCATTAAGATCTTTTGTCTACAAAACAAGTGTGTTTTCCTATGCCATAGAGCAACCAAATTCTAATTGCTGGCTTCATTATACAGAAAAGTAGAAGTGTAACAATCAAGAGCCTTATTACACATACATAATTGAGTTTCATTGCAACTTATGAAAACATAAACTGTCTTAAACACACTTGCAGAAAATGTTGCATCATCAAATCAACACTTTTATTATACAAAAGTAATTGTGTTTAAAGACACCAAACATATGTTACATATACAAGAGAAACAACAAACAGAACTCTAATACGACTCAAAATTTTTAACAATTCTCAGATCTTAAAGAGTTGTTTTGGTTTTGTCTTTTAAATTAATATCCCACAAAATGAAGGTAGGTGGAACTCTTACCAATGAAACAGAATTCAGACACTTTTGGACAAAGGCATTTGAAAAAAGTCTCATTTGATACAGCATATAGGATTCGTTTAGAGGTTTGCAAAGTAGATATCTTCAGCTGAGTTTATTGTTTAACCTCACGGACTATCTTATTACTGGAAGATAAACTTTTGCTAAGTGTTTACTTTCATACCCATTTCTTTTTTTTGCAGACAAATGTAGGTATTTGTATTATATGTCTTGAGCCACATGAGATCAATCCACCTTTTATCACTCTTCAACATGGATTATTAATATGGTTTGAAATGAGACGTTCAGCCCAAATCAAAGGTGAACTTTTGTTGCTAGACTGTCTTATAAAGAGCAGGCATTGGGTGTGTTTCGAGGCATTGTCAGCTCATCTTCTAGTGTTAAATTTGTGCTTTGATATCCTGGTTTCTGCCAGGACAGGGTTAACTTTTTGCAATAGCCAGGAGGGGACATGGCCAGGCCACCAATGTTACTTGATACCACCACATGTCATTGCCAGGAGAGGGGGAATGGGAATGGTGCTCTCACTTCCAAGGAGAATAGCGCTCCTTCCAGTCAGGAGGAATTGTGGCAGGCAAGATCCAAGTTGCATTTGCTAATTGTCATGGGCTTTCTGTGTAAATCAGTTCTTTGTCTTGCACCTTTTGTTATTAATATTGTTTCTGTTACTGTTGGTTTTCTTATCTCATTGCTGTTTCCAGTAAATTCTTCTTACCTCTGCCCACGATCTTTGCCTTTTCTGGTTCCAGATGGAGGGGGAGAGGGAGTGAGTGGCAGCGTGCTTTTAGTGTGAGTATTAAATTGGAGAACACCATTCCTAAACCATGACAGTCTACACTGACACCCCATGAGGGGCACAAAAGGTTGAGACAGCAACTGATCTGCCGAGAGCAGAAGCAAATTTGATCTGAGTATTTGTTTTGTTAGGTACAAAACCACTGGTCACAGTGTTGCTTGCTCCATTTGTGTGGTGAGGTACCTATCCCTGGATATACTCCCATACATGGAATATGTATGCTCCTGAGATGACCTTCCTGAGAGCAGGAAGAGGGATCAGGATTGCTTTGTTGCTCTACTGTGGAATATCAGCTTAAGACATGATAAAACCAAGTGCAATGAGGGTAATTTGGGATGTGTATTCAGTGCTGCTCTCCTGCCCTTACCTCAGAGTCCATTAATAATCATACCCAGTCTGTGGGTAAAACAGGGAAGGATGAGTTTCCCCAGCTTTTCACCCCCTTTTCCTCCTTCAGGCCTGTTGAAAGAGCTTTTGAGGATTTGGAATTTCCCCTGGATATTAAGGAAAACGTGTTCTTATTGCTAGGTGTGCCAGGTCTTCACAGTGCAGTTCACATCACATTCAGAGTTAGAAAAGAGATTTTTAGGAGGGCTTTTCAGAGATCTGCTCCCTGAAAGTCAGCCACTTTGCCAGCTAAGATGGTAGCCTTCAAGCACACCTTCCCCAAGTCTCAGTGTAGAACACAGTGTCTGGTTGTTCATCACAGAATCCCATGGCAAGCCGTGTTAACACAAACATATCACTTGAGCCCAAGCTTGCTCTTTGAGTTCCCTTCTGGAACTTGTGAGTGAAACAGGCAGGAAATCTTTTCCGAGACCATTTGCCTTCTTGCTGGGATGTTTCTTCATGACAACAATGTGATTTACATGGGATGAGCCTTCAGCTCTGAGATAGAGCCAGATAATTTAGAATGGAGCAGTGCAAAACCCCAGGCAAATGTACATCATGCTATAGACCAGTGTATGATTAGAGGAGCTAGATACCTAAATTTCAGTGGGTTGCAGTATTTTCTCCACCTTAAGCATATACTGGAATAGATGTATTTAGGATGTTATTGTTGAATCACAAGTAATTGAGGTTGGAAATCTCTAACATCATTTAGTCAAACCACTATCTTCTTTTCCACTGTCCTATGTCTTAAATTTTCAGTTAACCTAATTTTATTCCGAAATTTTCAATTACTTGTTAAAGAATACAGAATACTGTATTTAGTATTTAGATTTCACCAGTTGCTCTGATTATTACTAGTGATACTTACTACTAATGTGAGCATTATTTTAAGTTATTGGCCTTGTTTGAGATGTTGCTGTGTCTTGGATAAACACATGGAAAGAGTCAACTCTCTAGAAGGAGAGATTAGACTCTGAGGAGGACACCATAAATCAGGATGAATGAACTTAGGCAACAGTTCATAATATACCCATGGCATTGAAAAAAATTTCTGGTTCCTATTTCAGAGACTTATCCCAGAGAATATTCTATTCAATTCTAATTCAATCTCATCTCAATTAATCTAATCACTGTGTAGTAAGTTTCAAATTACACTTTTTCCTGATCTTTGGCAATAAGTAATTAGCTCAGTATAAGCATTTAACATTTTCTCCTGACAATTAATAAATACCAATGCAGCTATTCACTCCAGTCAGCAGCACCTTGACCGTCTTCCCCTACAAATAAATGGTGACAGCAGGAAATAACATAAAGCTTTTTTTTTTTTTTTCCTTGGCACTTGCAGTTTCTCCTTTGCCTTATCCATCAACAATTTTGCTGGTATTTGTAGTGTGCCTTATTGTGACATCTTTGCTTGGTTCCACATGTTTAATACATCAGTTCCTCCAACATTTGAGCAGACTTTATAGAGATCTATTCGCAGACTGATATATGTGCACTATTAATTGTATATATTATATATAGTATATGAAGCGAGAGAGAGAAAGAGAGAATCTGATTACTCTAGGGCATCGGCTGCTTTCAACCAATAATAATTTAACATCTCTATTAACTACCTTTTGATGTTCTCTGTAGAGGGTACATACTGTTTTATATACAGGATGCATAATAAATTCCTATGAGATTATGCTGCAATTGAGTAGAAAGTCTATAATGCATAAGTGATGGAGCTGAAAAGCAGCTAGGAAGGATTTTCCTTTCAAAATAAGGTCACATATTTACATCTCATAGAGCAATATGATGGGTGCTGAAGAGCAAGAGGCACCGAGTTGCACTTTTTGGTGTGCTAAGCCTTTCGGTACATTCACTGCTGCTGGAAAATGAGGTGATATGTGACAAGAGGAAGATGAAGAAGAAAAACCCTCAGCCTTCTGGACCTCCAGAAAGGATTTGGTGTTACTCTCTTCAGAATATAGAAAGTCAAGGATAGAATTAATCTCAGCTATCATTAGTTAATGGGGCATCTCTTCTCAACTAGGCTAGCACTTTCAGCCAGCTTTTTTAGGCGGCATTGTTGAACCCTTAGAGGTGCTCGCCTTCGTTGCAGGTGATGCCAGAGGGAGGCAAGGGGACTACCACAGACTGCATGCCTACCTCTTGCAAGCCATAGTTTGGCAGTGGGTTATCCAGCTTACAGCCTGAAAGAAAGATATTCAAACCCTAGCTCTGGCTCTGATCCTCTGAGACTTTTGAATATATATTTTAAGTTGTTGTGGCAAAGAGAATTGCCACATAATACAAAGTAGCATGTCTGCCCCAGAAAAAAGGGGGCTTTTCTCCACACTGGTGCAGCACCACCCAGTTTTGCTCACTGCAATATAGGTGTCTTGGTTTGAGACAACTTTAGGGGGCAGCGCTCTAGAAGGAATATCTCCTCCACAGAAGGAAGGTTTCAGCACTCCTTCCCCCACCGATACGAAAGGAATTTCTTGAAGGAAAGTGGGAAGAACTATTTAGTTAACAAATAAAGTGCCAGCAGGGCATGCGGAAAAAATGAATAACTTAAAATATTGTTACAAACAAATAACTGTTAAAATATTAAATGTCCTCACTGCAGAGAAAGCTGGTGGATTTAGGGTTCCCTCTGCAGCTGGCTCAGCCCCTTCCAAGGTCCAAGTCTGGGATGCAGCATCCCCGCAGCCTCCCTGCTGGTCCATGGGGTTCAATGATCTGGTTCTCAGATCACAGATAGACTGAACAGCTCCAGAAGAAGAAGAAGAAGAAGAAGAAGCAGTTCCAGAGGATTTCAGTATGCAGTCCTGGGAAAATTTCCTGCCTCAGCTAACAGGCTAGCTAAAAGCAGGAAGGTGGTCCCTTGGGTCTGCAGCAGGGAGAACACGGGGGGAGCGTGTGAGTCCTTGAACACAAACCGTGCTGAAGAATTTGCCTGGCTTTTCTGCCTTGCTCTCCTGGACCCATCTTAAAGCTATAGGAGCCATTTCTGGGCATAAAGCAGATGATAGGGATATACAGAATTGCCATAAAGTCACCCCAAGACAATAGAAAAGACATTAAACTGTTAGAAAACTGTTAGGAAGCTTTCAAAGGAGGGACAGAAGATGTTGAAGGGTCTGGAGTGGAAGCTGTATGAGGAGCAGCTGAGGTCCCTTGCTCTGTTCAGCCTGGAGGAGACTGAGAGGAGACCTCATTGCAGTTGCAGCTTCCTCGTGAGGGGAAGAGAAGGGGCAGGCACTGATCTCTGTTCTGTGGTGACCAGTTGTCACACAACTTCAACACAATGAAGTTGTGTCAGGGGAGGTTTAAGTTGGATATCAGGAAAAGGTTCTTTACCCAGAGGGTGGTTGGGCACTGGAACAGGCTCCCCAGGAATTTGGTCTTAGCACCAACCTGACAGAGTTCAAGGAGTGCTTGGATAACAGTTACAGGCACAGAGTGTGGCTCTTGGGGTGTCATTTTCAGGGTCAGGAGTTGGACTCAATGATCCTTGTGGGTCCCTTCCAGCTCAGCTTATTCTGTGATTCTGTGACATGACAGAGCAGGGACTTCAGATAGATTTTATCAGCTCCAGAAAGGTGATGCACTGAATCATGTATGTGGGGAACTGTCACTCACTGTTGCAGATCCCATCCTGGGCCAGCCTGAAGTTCTGCCAAAGTCATATGTTTTCATAGTAAGTTGTGGTTTGGAAAAATCAGTGTTTTCCACTTCACCCGAACAGACTAAAAGAAATTCCAGCTATTTCAGCTGGCTAATTTTGCCCTGGAGTTCTTTGCTTGACTTCTATCAGTTTGAAAACAATCTTGTTTAGCCATTTGCATTGCTTAAATTTGGAAATGTGGTCACAAAGTATTTGTTTTCCCAGAATAGCTTTGTATTAGAAAACAAATATTCTGATATTCTTAGATATAAATATAAATTACAAAAGTTATTTAACTTTATTCACAGAGTCCTGAAAGTTGTCGGTTAAAAGTAAGGCTTGGAGAACTGTCAATTTTAAAGCATTGTTTTCTGAAAATATCAGTTGGTCATGAATAGAGTCATCCATAAGAAAGGATGAATTCCAAATATAGAAAATCAGCCTGAAAGCCCAAATTGGGAAAATTGTGTCATAGCTAAAGACTATATGCTGAATTTTCAGCAAAAAAACAAACAAAGAAACAAAAGCCAAAACAAAACAAAAATCTGAAGCTGGGGCAGATGGTTCAAACAGTTTTCTTTTCTGGATGTAAGTTAATGCATTAGAATGTATCTTAAAAAATAATTGCAGTTACACTCAGTTTTTGGAACATCAGTTTTTTAAAAATGATGTTTCTCTTATCTGGGGTAAGATTGCCTTTTCATGTATTCATAGCTGTCACTCATTAAATAATAAATAAATTCTGGTTTGGTTTCACCCAGAACCATTGTTATGTCCTGTATGCCACAGTATTTTTATATATTGTCTGTGTGTTTACCAAAGAAACCAGACATGAGTCCGTGCCTGTTTGTGCTCACAGTTAGGCATACAAATACAGCATGGATACAAATGATGTCCATTTGGGAGCAGGAAAGAGGAATAACAATATCTTAAGGACCGCACTTTTTCTTTATATTCTACTCTTTACCAATTCTCTTATTAGGTGTATGTAAATTCTGTAGATTTTGGACTTAGGTAATCTATCTTATTTTCCTTGTCTTTACTCTAAAACTTCTGACTTTGAGTCAGTTTTATTCCTGCTTCTCATGCTTCCACTTCCCTGTCTTTCAAAGAATGAATGTCAGAGTCATTTGCAAATGAAGTTTGATAAAGTCTAGAAGACTTAAGTGCATGTGTTGCTAAAATACAGCTTGGAGGTTCTCCTAGCTGTCACATATTCCTTTATGTGAGTTGCTGGATAGTAATTATGAACTCATGCTTCACATCATGAGTGTGATTGTTATGATTATTTGGAGAAGAGAAGAACGTGAACAATTCCCTGAAGTGGCTGCCTGTGCAGGTGTGGTCCTGCTTTTCCACTGCATGTTTATTTCCTTCTCTTCTTCTGGTTCAGTTCCTTCATCTTCTACACCTCAGAACATCTTTCTGAAGAAGAAAATATGCCTCTTTTCAATGACTGTGTCTTGCTGCTTTCAATGACTTTTTTTTCCTTTCTTTTGGGTACTTGCAGCTAAATCTATCTCACTTCAGCTTCTCTTACACCTGTAAAATTGTGTCATTCTTCTGCCAGTATGGATGCTGCCTGCTCTTTACCACTTTCTGCTGTAATGTTACAGCTCTTCTATCCCTGGTATCCTTTCAGGTCTTAGGTTACACCACCATTGCTCCTGCTCTCCGCCTCCAGGACTATTTCTCTGGTATCTGCTACAATTGATGATCTCTCTTCTACTGCTGCTGTTTCCTTTTTTATTTCAGAACGAGAAGTGAATCTCACCTGAGCAAGGAGGGTTTCTCCTGTACTCCTGGGGATACTGCTCAGTAACTGACATTTTCTCTCCTAAGGTTTGTCACTGTGATTGCTTGTGGTGCTGTTTCTTCAGCATGAGAAAGCACACCCTAGCAAGTGACATTTGCCTTTAACCTTTTATGACCCCTCTGCCTATTGCACCATACTCAGGATAAGGCAAGCTCACAGTTTTCATGCTGCCTCTGTGTTATGTTTAGATGATTACAGTGGCTGACCATTCCTTCATTTGGAGAGATCCAAGGGACCATTGCTTTGAAAGAGCTCAGAGCAACCAGGTGTCATTTCAGTCTTTGGAACAGGGTGGAGTGAGAACCTGTTGTGTTGAGCGAGAATGTTGCACTGACTTATCCAGAAGGGAGATGCCATTTTCTCTAGCAAAATATTCTTCAAAGCTACAAATTAATATGAGGAATCGGGACCTGTTTACTAAAAGGGTTCTGTAAAATGACTGGGAATTGGCTTTGATGCCTGAGGATATCCCCTCTAATCATGTGTGAAATTCAGTGAGTGGGCTCATGGCTTATGTTTTTCTTTAGATGACAGCTTTCATGTTAAGCTAGCTCAGTTCTTCTCAACCTGTGATCCATGAAGTATTAGAAATCAAGACATAATCCAGGGAATGATTGCAGGAAATCTTCATAGCTTCTGATTTACTTTGCCTATTTAGAAGGTCAAATCTCCAAGTCAGATATCTTCATTCCTTATCTGCATGACGACTTGCTTGAAGGATACGGAACTTTCTACTAAGACAAGTCAGATTCATCTACCTTGCTAAATTTATGTCTGAGAGATCCCTGATAGAGCTGGGACCAAAGTGGTCAGTCTATAAAGCGCACTGTGATTAGCTTGGCTGACGCGTTGGATGGATATGTGTAGACAGTTTCCATTTTGGCATTTACTTACTCTGAGCTAATCTCTCCAGAACGTCTGAAGCACTGCTCAAATACCAAGAGTGAAGTAATAGATGGTGATTGATAGTTTTCACTTTGCTTGCATGGTGCATCCAACTCCCCTCATTCACTGCCCATTTAGCTAAGTTGCCTTTCACATTTTAACAATTCAGCAGAGACTGAGGTTGAGCTCACACCATTACCAAGTTTGCAACAAAAAAATGTCTTTGTTCTGAATTGTCAGAGGTTCTTTTCTATCTCCTATTGCTTCCTCACAATATCAGAGATGAGTTCAAATCTGTCAGCCTTGTTTTATTTTGAAAGTAAATTTAAGATGCCTAAGGTATTTAAGAAAAGCCATGTAAAAAGGTACAAGAAAAGCCATAGCAAATTTGTACAGAGGCCATAAGGGGATCTGTTTAGACACTTGGACTCCCTCAGTATAGGTATTCATGATCTCTTGGAAATAGAAGGGAGAAAGGAAAATGCTTTAGTCAGATTAGGATAATCAAGACATTGCCAATATCTCAGGCTAGCAGAGTAAGAGTCAGAACTGTACATGTTTATGTGTAGCAAAGAAGCCTGAGGAGAAAGAAAAAAAGGCAGAAAAACCCACAGCACTGATCATGGGCAAATTTGTAATCATTCTGGCACTGTTAGTGATTACTGCCGTGCAGTCTTTTGGAATGGCTGCATCCCTTAGCAGAGAATACCATATTAGCACCGTTAAGGTAAGCCCTTCTGACAAGTGCTTTTGCAGAAATATCTGAATAAACAAATAGTGCATTAGTTGGAACTGCTTTATTCAGTCTTACTATGCCTCTCAAATACACGTATCTTGACAAGCCCAAGCAAATTCACAAAAAATCACCCTTTATTTTTTTTCTCTTGTGGCTGGCATTACAGCCCTGTATATCTATGCCAGTCCAGTGGCTAACAGATCCCGTAAAGGAAACTCCTTATTTCTTTCTAAAGTCTGCTTTTTCAACCACATCCATGCCCAGCATGTCAGACTGGGCATCTTGTAGTAGTGCAGTAATGAGAAAATGATGGAAACCTTTCTCCTAATATTGCCATTGGTATGAGTTAAATGTAAGTCAATCCATAAAGTGAACCATTTAAAAAAGCAGTAAGCAAAACAAGAAATGCAACAGACAAACAGTGTCTTCTGCAGAAAGCCCAGTTTAAATCAAAACAGTGCAGCCACAGTTCAAGTAACCTTTCCCTTAAACACTTGGCTCTATACACAGTAGTCAGATAATGGTTTTCTGGATATGAGTCTGGACCATAGGATCATAGAACTTTTTGGGTTGGAAGGGACTTTGAAGTTCATCTAGTTCCAACTCCCTGCCATGGGCAGGGACAGCTGGCACTAGACCAGGTTGCTCAGAGCCTCATCTGACTCGGCCTTGAGCACTTCCCGGGATGGAGCATCCACAGCTTCTCTGAGCAACCTGTTCCAGAGCCTCACCACCCTCGCAGTCAAGAATTTCTTCCTAATGTCTAATCTAGACATTATTTCCACAGAAGAGTTGTTTGGTTTCCTTACAGAACAATCCATTTCTCTTCCGCTTACATCTTCTTGTTTATGAAGAAATGGGGAGAATTTCGTACAAATAATTTTTGCATTGTTTTCTATTTTTTGGTCATAGCCCCTGATACAACTGAGCTCAGGATTCAGCAGAGGTCTCTAGTTGGTACAAGCCTACAAAAGGCAGCAGTTATGCAGGGAATTCAACTGAAACAACTGAAACCCTGCTTGAAAGTGTCTACTTTCCCTAAGTGATTGGCATTTTTTGCTACCAAACACAAGAATCAAATTTCCTTTTTTTTTCCCCCCCTAGGGAGCTCCTTTCCATTTAAAATATTATCTGGATTAACAACTCACCTCTGCCACATGCACAGTCACCTCCCCCCATGCCTTTATGACAGCTTTGCTCCCAGGTTTCACCTTTAAATGCTTACTTGCAGCAAAGCTTCTGAATGACCTGTGAACCATACCGAAAGTCTCTGAAGCCCTGGGGCAAAAGGGTTAACTACAGATGACAAAGTGCAACTGCCACTGCTATAACTAACCCTTCATGCCATTTTTTCTAATAGGCTTTTGCACTTTCAAATTGCTCCAGTCTCAACCTGAAAGAAACAGCTACTGATCCTGGGGCAAGAGCAAGTCAAAAATAAATGACAACTTGATTTAGCTGGGATGACCTGTCACAAACAGACTGGTGATTTGTTGCTTTCTGCAGTTGTTTAGTATACTGCAGCCCAGCCAGGTACAGTCATTTGTATGGGAATGGCTGGCAGCATTTGCTTGCCTTTCTGATGAGGCTCTTCAGAAAGGTTTCTGAGTTTGCAATCTGTATTTATAGCATCCTCTGCACTGCTGTGAGTGCTGGCTTTTCCACCTGGCAAAAGCTCTGTGCCACAGGTTTTGAGACATGAAGCCTTCTGTGGTATTCCTTCATGCTGAGCATAGCAGGGCACCCATTTCCATCTCCTTACTAGCACCTCTCAGTTAAATAGTTTGTTTGTGCCCTATGCACATCCAGCTTCCTTCTGCTCCACTCATTCATCCCTCACAACCCCAGGCCACAGAAACATGGAGATAAGAGGATTGGATTGAACCAATATTCAGCTTGGCCAGTGCATTGTCTCAGCAAGTCACCAAAAAACATTCACTCTCCCAACTTGTATAAAACTTATTCAAAAGTCTCCTAATCTCCAACATTTTGAGGGAATTTCTTATCCACAGATATGGCCTTTAGTTGAAAGCTTATTTAGCGAATACTTTTTATCATTAGCCTAACTCTTTCAATCTGTGTTATCTTTTTTGCTTTTGCAGCAACTCCAGTGATGGAAACCACAGGCTCATCAGATGTGATTAAAAGGACACAACCTGCTAGCATGCCCATGTCTTGCCACCTATCTGTCACTCATCAGTTCACCCTAATGTGGTGTTGGCTCTCCATTTATTAAACAGTTCCGAAGAGAGGCAAAAACAAAAAAGGGTCCTTGTAATTTCAGTAAATGTCTAAGTACACAAGATTTGCATTCAAAATATTTGTCATCCCAGGGCATAACGTCTTTCATCGTCTCAAAATTTATTAGCTAGTCTTCCCATTTTCCTATCATCATTCACCATCTCAAAATTTACTATCTAGCCATCCCATTTCCCTATTTATTTGTCTCTATGGTTTCTGGTTACACTGATCTCCACATTCATAACAGAGGTCCATACTTCAGATGCAACTTTCTGTTTCAGTAGAATCAAGGAAAAACTGAGTTACCAGGTGGGAAACTTTGAGTTTTCTGTTGCAACTAAAATGGGCTGAACTACATTATTAAGGGACACAAACAACATTTAGCTTGTTGACCAACCCTTAAAATTCCATTAATCTTAATATGGAGGATGATTTTGATATGAATCTCTGATGTTTTTCTGTGTTTACATCTAAGTGAAAGAACTTGAGAATGTTACGTGCTCCTGTAATGTTGAATCACTCACATTTAGAAAAGGCCTAGCAGTTCATGGACACTCCTCAAGGTTGATTCATCACCTGTGGTAAACAGGCTTTTAAATTAAAGTCCTTGACTGTCTAAATGTAACCGTGATGAAACCGTGTTTACATCATTAACTAGAGACCTCACAGGTGCAATTTCTTTACTTTGTTGTTAAGTGTAAAAATGCCCCAAGCCCAACTTTCTTTCTTTGATTATTTTCCACAGACATTAACAAATATGTGGAAGAAGTGTGATAGGTAAACATGGCTAGAAACAAGGGCTTGTAGTATATTTAAATGTTATATAATTTTCTTACATTGAAACATCTGTGTCAGGAACTGGCTTTTACTTCCTTTACTATAATTCCTGGTGCACTGCACCCTTAACCCGTGACTATAGTTTCTATTCATTACTATGCTACAAATAATAATTTGTAATAAAAGTAAACAATATATTTTTAGGCAGGAGACAAATATAACCAGCAGCAAAATTGTGCAATGCCAAAATGGCATTAGGAACCAGTCATCTGAAAAATAAATCTGTTTGAAGAGATCATATTATGATGCTGTGACTTTACTGATTAGAAATTCTATAGGCCAGAAACATTATTTTGTTCAAGCTACCAATAATAATTAGTGATATAGAAGTCTAATTATTTGTTGCTCTTTCCTTCAGAAATTCCATTTCAATCATTCAGAAAGTCTTTGTTTATTTATTGCTAACTAGCGTAAAAATCCCAATTTATACCATGAAATTAAAAAGTGGTTTTGGTAGGAGCTGCCTTCATGCTGCAACTCATATCAAGGAGGGGAAAAGAAAGAAGGAACATAGTGCTGCTGTTTGTTAATTAATAATAAAGCAACCAAGCATTGCAGAACACTAAACCCACTCCACTACAGCCGAGATGTAAGTCTCCTTTTTTTTCTTACTATCTATATTTCAGTCATTTCTAAAAGCCCATGACTGGTTTCAGGGTAACATTGTGCAGATACAGAATTGATGCATGTCCTTGAAGAATGCCAGTCTGAATATAATCAACCAGAGAGAGAACTGAGCCAGTGAAGCAGCTTGTCCATTAGCACACAAAAATAAAAGTAAGGAAATAAATCTGTCTCCTTTCTTTTAGTCTAGTATGCAAGTCAGTGGATCCCATGCCTGCCACCTATGTAAAAATCTGAATTAATTTTTTGACTCACATAATTCCTCTGCTTCTCAAATGCTACTGATTGTGCTAGAATTAACACTTCTTAAAGGAATTCACAACTCTATTATTGATTTAGCTTTTTGTTCTAAGCCCCTTACTCTTAGTAATATTCAGTTTTTAAATATTAGAAAATATTAAAACTATCTGAAGCCAACAATACAGATGAGCAGAACTACAGGCAGTGTATGACCTCCTTGGTTTTAGTCATAATAATATAAAATAAGGTGACTGCTTTTCAAGATGGGGAAATTTGTCAGAACTGAGAAATGGGTTACAAAATGTCTGTGGGCTATCGTCAGAAAGCATGCTCTAAGACAAACCATCTTTTGCCTCCTGTTCAATAAGATAATCTTGTACTAGCAGCTGTTATATACCCTTTAAGATTGCTAGACATTTTTGTTAAGACAGCTGATAATGAGTTAAAAAAAACCCAAAAAACAGATCTATTCTTTCTTCATGCTAATAATTTTTTAAATTTTCTGTTTTGAAATTGTGTTTATTTGACACTGAAACTCCATTCTCACTGTGGTTCACATAGGTAAATGACCTGAAAACTTCCTTGAAATGTAATTATTAAGTATACATAAATGAAGTAAGATTTTTTCTTCTGTAGTAGGTTGTCCATTTCTGAGTAATATTCAAGGAAAAGCTTAAGTTTTGAACCTGATCAGTTTTCTTTGTCATTAATTATCCATATAATCACTTACTTCACAAAAGTCATGAAGCTGTGGCACATGCATTTTACATCTCTTAATTATGCTACACTGTTCTTTAATTAACCCTCAGAATTTTGTTTAAGTTATTAAGAGAGTTTTTTGCTTTGGTTGATTTAGTTTCTCTCTTCGTCTGAAAATCCCATGGCTCTTTGCCTGGTTTTCTGAATTTTATGACTATTTTTGGAAATTCTTTTTGGTTTGATCTGACTCTTTGCAAACCTCTGAATTTTTTCAAGGTCCTGAAACACTTCCCCCCCCCCAACCCAGGACAAAAAAAAAACAAAAAAAAAAAAAAAAAAAAAAAAAAAAAAAAAACTCAGGAAAAGAAACAAAATACTCTGATGAAAATTTCAAGCCATTCTTATTCCTCTATGCTTCTAATACAAAGTTTCAGATCTATGTGGACTTTTTTTTCTAAATTTCAGTTTTGCTGGAGACTGTAATTGAAATGTATATATTAATTTATAAGATTCTACTCTGAGGGCTTTTTTGCCCTTAAACATTTGACATACCTATATATTACACTTCTTTAAAAAGAATATTTCCTAAAAAAACTCCAAAAGTAAACAAAAATCCCCATCTGTATGCTTCAGTTTCTTCTTCACCTTACTTTAGGTGGTCAAATAAAAAGCATAGGTGCCATTGTTTCCTGTTCTGGTCAAACTGGAAAAAAAATATCCAGTGGCTGCAGGTCTCTCAAATTTCACATGTGCTAAGTGAGTCTGTGGAGCATCTTTTCCTCTTCCATTGACCCCAGAGAAAACCTAACCTGATGAAGTTTCTAATTTAGAACCTCCTAATTTGACACCTCTTTTAAATATGTCTAAATAGGCATCATAATTCTTTGTCAGTTATGTGACTCACTTAAACTCACTGTTTTAATAATCTGGACACAGCTCAAGACAGATTTCTTCCAAGCCAGAGCTACACCGACTAATTTATTTCTGAGTCTGTGTTGGGATAGGTCAAATATTTGAGATACCCTTATTCGTTTTTGTTTTCTTCTTTTTGGTTCTCATTACCAAGCATTCTAACTTTGTCTATTTACTAAAGAGCTGTTCACATTTTCACGTGGTTTACTTTTCAAAGAGCACCTACAAATCTGGATATAATTTTTGGACATACTTCTAATATTTTATGGACTACAGAAAAGAAAAAATATTGTTTGGCAACTAACTTAGCTTCATAACATATAATTGATAGTACAGATGCTGAATATCCCAGTGCCAAATATCATTTGACTTAACCAGACAAGCAATCTGGCAGAGAATGAAGTGACACATGACCAGAGTTGTGATTTATAAACCTCATGTTCTACCACGACTTTGTAATTTTTTTAGACAATATGGGAACAGAGTTTTGGGTGCGGTGTTTGTTTGTTTGTTTGCTTTCTGCCCGGTGTATATTTTTATATATTTATCTACCTTTCCGTAGGTAAATATCTACTAACTGTTATGGCTGAGCAAAATTTGAAACTCCTAGATAAACAAAATATCTATTACCTTTACTTAGAAAAAACAATTTAAGAAAAAATAAAAATTGATCCACTGAACACAGATGTTTTTAATCTGCCTATAAAATACTCTAACCACAAGAAAAGAAATATTCTTGACTAGTATAATAATAACAGAAGAAATTATTTTGAAAAATGGACTAATTTCAAATTGAGACATAATAAATGTATAGATTGTATTATAAGGCATAATTACATTTGGTATGAGTGAACAGGATTTGTCAGCTCAGATATCCTCTCTTGCATCTGTATTCTCCTGTTATTCCCTCAATGCTTTAAACAAAGCTCTTTTTATCAGAGATCATAAGCAGGAAATTGAAGAAAGTCCACCTATTTGGACCATCTGCATATATCATAATTTCTGGCTATATATCATGATTTTAGCGTGCCTGCTTCTCTACTGTCTTGAGCCACCTGCCACAAATTTTTGCAAATGAAACTTTATGGCAGGTATTAACTACTTGCATTAGATATGCTACCATTTTACTGCTGCATTTTCCAGGCAGAACTCAGTATTGCATCAGATCCAAAAATGTTGTAGACTACAGGATTCCTGGCAACTAACAACTGTAGTACAGTTATGGACAGACTTTTATATATGGATCATTTTTTGTAGAGTTCTGTTTCAGCTCGTTTCATGAGAAGATTATACCTAGTAAGCATAGTAACCAAAATTTATTGAGGTAAACTTAGTGAGGTCCTTGCAAGAAAATTTCTGTCTTACAAAACACCTAAGGAAATGATAAAAAAGTGTAAGCGATAAAGAAATAATGAAATATGACCAACAATAAATATTGACTCACTTTGATCAACAAAATGTAGAGTCAAAATATATTAAAACCAGTAATGTACATTTTCATTGCTTGACCAGAAACACCTTAACTAACATGAGTAGTCAGACAGAATGAGTGAGGAAAGATGTAAAACTGTCTTTCTTTCTTTCTTTCTTGCTTTCTTTCTTTCTTGCTTTCTTTCTTTCTTGCTTTCTTTCTTTCTTGCTTTCTTTCTTTCTTGCTTTCTTTCTTTCTTGCTTTCTTTCTTTCTTGCTTTCTTTCTTTCTTGCTTTCTTTCTTTCTTGCTTTCTTTCTTTCTTGCTTTCTTTCTTTCTTGCTTTCTTTCTTTCTTGCTTTCTTTCTTTCTTGCTTTCTTTCTTTCTTGCTTTCTTTCTTTCTTGCTTTCTTTCTTTCTTGCTTTCTTTCTTTCTTGCTTTCTTTCTTTCTTGCTTTCTTTCTTTCTTTCTTTTTCTTTGTTTTCTGTTCTTTTTCTTTTCTTCCTGTTTTTCCTTTCTTTCCCTCTTGAAATGTAGGGAGGCAAATTGTAGTCATTGAACTCCAGGGACATAAAGTCAGTTATTTTTATCATTCTGCCTCCATCCTCTTACTCTACACCTTCATGGAGATGCAAAAATGACTCTGCCATCTCTGGACATTACAAGGTCAACCTGCTTTTTGCTTCAGCTGACTCCTTGAAGTGCTATTGTCAACTCAGAAGGCTGAGTCAGATAAGCTGAGTGCAGGTGGTGGCTCTACAGGAGAGAATAAATGCCTTTCCCCATTCTCCTCCCACCCTTTGGTCTACAATGAACCCAAGGAACCGCAGGAGCAAGCCATGGATCAGTAAATTGGCAGAGCTCAGAGATCAGCCAGTCAGTCAATCTTAACACCAATTCATTCTCGGATTTGTGGATGCTGTGCAAAAGGATGCTTAGAAAAATCTAGGATGGGGTAGTTATTAAAGGATATTAAAGGGTATTATCGAGTGCTTCAGCAAGTTATAATTAAAAAAAAAAAA
>VZTI01002788.1:99691-153582 GCA_013397865.1 Struthidea cinerea
AAAGCAGAGAGAGGAAAAGAGAGGGAGAGTGAGCAAGACAGAGAGTAGGCTAATTTTTCCAGTCAGTGAAGTTTCAAGGATGAGAAGCCTAGTTTTGCTTTGTTATTGGCTTCAATATTAATTATACAGTATTTTTTCCACTTAACAAAAAGAATCAGCTCCTTCAATCCAAATTCCCTAGCTAATTTCTTTAAGGTAATAATGCATACATAAGACACAGATTCAATGTTTTTGCCAATTAGAGGTGCACCAAGGTAGCACATTTGCTGCAAATTCAGCCTCCTCTGAAAAGAGAGTGACTTATGACACACAGGAAAAACCGGGTATGAATCCTGTCTTCCTAAATGGAAAAGATGATTCAGCATTGGTTTCAGTCATGTAAAGTGATCCTACAGGGAAATGTTTCTGTCTCTTCATTTGCAGATAGAATGGAGTAAATTTTGTGGTATTACACGGAACACCAGGATACAAAACCTGATGGTCACATATGCCTTTAAAAAACAGTCTGTCTCTAAAATGACTTATTATTTTGCACATTTCTATCCCTACAGCTGATCACCCTCATATAAGATATTTAAAGCCAAAAGGCATTCTTATAAAGGCAGTACTGAACATATATCCCAAAGAAAGCAAAATAAAATAGAAACTTTACAAACTCCTAAGGAATTGAATGATCTTTTAATTTTATTTTTAATTTAAAAAAATTATTTTATTTTATTTTTAAAAGCTTGGATCTATATTATAGTTCCTCTGGTTTTACTACTTTACCTTGGTCAAGAATCTAAATGGCCAGATGGAATTTCTATTTAACTGGAACCTGGGAGTGTTTTGTTCCTCTAGAAAAGATATATTTTTTCCCAACAGCAAAATCCAAACTTGAACAAAGAGACTTTTTGATTCTTCATCCTGGTTCTGTCTTCAGAGGTTGTTTCAGTTTCCAAATAGGTGATGGAGCGTGATCTGCTTTTGAGATCCTTGGATTTCTGGACTGTGCCCTAGGATCCCGTTTCATCTAAGAGTGAGGGTATTCCTTTCCCACAGACATACTCAACAGTGCAGCACCCCTTCATTTTTCATCTGCAATGTCAAGGAATGGCATGCAGCAGATTAGCACTTGTTGACCATGCTGAAACCTGGTAGCCATAGCTATTTCTCCCCCTTGCATTCAGACCACATTCAAGATTCAATTAAAATCTTCTCAGCATGAGCCATATCTTCCACTTATCAATGCTCCATTATACAGTGTTGTGCTTTTTGCTTCCCAGAGCTGTGCTACATGGAACCCGACACAGCCAGAGCTTGTAAAGACCCATTACGTCCTTAGATTCCAGACCTGCAAGGTCACTTCATCAAACCAAAGCTCATTAAAAAGAAGGAAGAAAGGTGATCTACCATTCTGACCTCGGACATTGTAGCTGAAAAAGCCCTTTGCCATTTATATTTCAACTTTCAATGAGTATATGACTCAGTACTGGAAGGATTTGTAGCTGACACTCAATAGAAGCTGCTCTCAAATTTTGACAAATCCCATCTTGAGCCAGGAAGAGAAACAGATATTGATCCTAAGTGTACCTAATTCATCTCTGCACTTGTAATCCCAAAAGAAGATGGCTTCTATGACCAGAGGGCGTTCAATATTTTTTCCATCTTGTAAAATAAACAGCAGTTATTTTGGTGTGTCTTCATGCGTCGGGAGCAACACTGTAAGTAAACAAAGCACTGGGTTTTTTTCCTTTCCTGTTTCTTGAGCAGAGTTACAAGAACTGCTGAGCCTTTTGATTAGACTAATTAAATTGTATCAAATAATTTAGACTGATGAAAGTATGGAGGACACAACAGCACAACTGAGATGTGTGGCTCTGAAAGGAAGCTGCATGCCTTTATCAGAGAAATATATTTCATCAGGGATCATATAATAAATCGTGAGGAAATTCATTCCACCCTGATGATCTAGCAGTGTGGTGGCACTAGCACTTGGGGAGTTCTGAGTGATGATACATGGAGAGATAAAAGGCTGTCTTCCGTTGTCAATTACATTTGTGTAAATTTGGAGAAATTCAATTGATTTTTTTTCTGGTGCTGTTAAAGATAGAGCCTGAGGTCAGGACCTAACCCACAATTTTCCTTATTGTTCCCTTTTTCAGAGTGTCATATCAGAACAACTGACTGCCAAATGTAAAAGGTTTAGCAGTTCTGTCCTGAGAGTCATGCATTACAAGAACTGAATAGGAAAAAAACAAGCATTCTAGCTGATTAAAATTTTCAGTTCCTAAAGTACAATCACCTGGAAGGACTGATGCTGCAGGTATACAGCATCTGAAGCCCTCCTGTGATGTGGGAGAAACAGTCTGTCATTGGAAATAAGCAGACCAGACATTTGAACTTCAGTCTCCCATCATTATTGAAATACTGAATTTTGTGGGGCAGCTGTGACTCTTTCCTGACATAGCTAAGATTCACTAAATATGCTGAGTTTCTGAGAAAAGTTTTCATTTCAATGAATCAGTCTTTTCTGACAGCAATGTCAACAAATGTTGAAAAATTTCTTACCAGCTCCAATAATCATACAAGGGAGCATCCGACTGCAAAAAAAATGGTGAGAAGGGAAGAGTATTTATAGATAGGAGAGATACATTAAGTGCAACTCAGCAGGGACTTGTCATTTTTAAGCAAGAGACACTTCATATTTTTAAGATCACTTAAGATCTTTCAGATCTTTGAAACAAGGGTAACATGGTGCAACTTTGTGTAGATGGATGGTTGTCGAGAATTGATGTCACACATATAAGCACAGAGATTTTTCCTTGTGCCAGATCTGATTTGTTGTTCTTTTTTTTTAATTTTCACAGAATCACAGAATTTAGGTTTTAAAAGACATCCAAGATCATCTAGTCCAACCTTTGACTCCACTTCTTATATCGGCGAAGGGATGAATGAGCCATTCCTTCAAAGGAGGCAGTTGGAAAGTGCTTATCTTAATTATTGTCGTAATTGTCAAATAATCCACTTAATTATTGCTTCTTTTTTCCCTATAATTTCTTAATTCAGTGCTGCTATGTGTTTGATGGTATATAAAAATCATCTCATGATGATGTTGAGTACTTTTTTCTGGACTGAAATCTCAATCTTCTGGTGAAACTAAAAAGCCCTAATTCAAACAAGTGCTATAAAAGTGAATGTCCAGCAAGACCTTCCAAAATGTCTGATAATGTTGAAATCAATGGAGTCCTCCCTCTGCAAGACAGAGGTACATCTCAGTAAGATCACAATCATGGCCCAAGCAAGCTGTTCTCAAAGAGGTTGCCTGTTAGTAGTGAGATGGTCAAAGTGGACAGATGACAAGTAGTTAGCGAGATTTGTGCTCTACTAAATGCTCCAGACAACCTTCTCTTGAAGTAGCTGTAGGGGTCTGGCCTGTGGGACTCAATGGGATTGCTGGGTCATGGCTAAAAGTGTGTGTGGTTGTCCAACTCTTGCCTCCCCCATCAAGTTTCAGCTAAGATGAAAGGGAGGAGACGTCCTGGATGTCTATGTATAGGCAAGTGAGGATTTGTCTTCTAGCAAAAGTCCATAACTTCTTTCAGAGATATCAAATAACTTTTGAATTTTCAGGTGCAAGGGCACCAAGGGCAGATTGTCAGCTAAATTATATCAGAACAGGAAAACTTCATTCTGTGAATTCAGCAATGTTTCAGTTCCAAGAGGAAAGATTTAGTTCCATAAAATCATAGAAGCATAAAATCATAGAAGGGTTTAGGTTGGAAGGGACCTTAGAGGTCATCCAGTTCCACCTCCACTTCCACTAGACCAGATTGGCCAAAGCCCCGTCCAAGCTGGACTTGAACACTTCCAGGGATGGAATTTCCACAGCTTCTCTGGGCAACCTGTGCCAGTTCCTCACCATGCTCAGGGAAGAATTTCTTCATAATATCCAATCTAAGCCTACTCCCTTTCAGTTTGAATCCGTTTTCCCTTGTCCTGTCTCTCCATACTCTTGTAAAAAGTCATTTTCAGTCTTCCTTGTAGGCTCCCTTCAGGTACTGAAAGGCTGCAATTAGGTCGCCCTAAAGCCTTCTCTTCCAGGCTGACCAAACCCATTATTCTCTGCCTTTCCACATGGGAGAGTTGCTCCATCCTTCTAATCATTTCAGTGGCCTCCTCAGGACTTACTCTAGAAGGTCAACATCCTTGTGGTTAGAAAGGTACAAATAAATTTTTTTATTGAGTTTTTTTTTTTTTTTTGGCAATATCTTGCTGTTACAGAAAACCTCTAAAATGTGAAGGGCAGGGAAATCTCTCTGGTTTTCCCTAATGAAAAAAAAAAACATAAAATGTGTGGCAAAATGGATGTCGTAGGGAGAAAAAAAAAGGTAAAAAAATAAAAGCAACACTGGATTTTCTTTTAAAGAAGGTTCACGTATAATTTTTTGTTCTTCAGTTATCATAGTTTCAAATATTTTTAGTCCTTTATTGCTTAGGGCAAGACTGGTGATGATGATGCATAAGTAAGCAAGAAATAGGACTTGAATTTCTGTGGGTACTCATGAGTAGCTGATAGAAACACCCAGTTATTTCCTAGCCAGAGTAACACACAACTCTGCTGAAGTTATCAAAGCTCTGCTGCAGAACAGGTTATAAATGATCTGGAATTAATACTGGACAATAAAGAAGGGAAACTACTCAACCACGTTTGCAGGCATCTGTTACAGAGACAGAAGAATCCAGGTTTAGGTGAGGCTGTAAAGATTATTGTTGGGAAACAGGCATCATAAGGACAGTGTGTAATGGCCAGGTCATTTAGGTATTCTGGTCATCAGGTGAAACAATGTGGAATCTGTGACATATAGAAATGGCCATAATGTCAGCATTTATTTACTTCCTTTGCTATGACTAATTCCTTATAAAAACAAATAAATGAAAAAATAAATAAAGCCATCTGGCAAGGTTGCAAAGCATTGAGCATAAACATTAATGGCAGTGCTTTTTCACTTGCATATCACTTTTAATCTAAGGTTCTTAAAATGATCCACATTAATTAAGCCTTATGATTCTTTATTGACGTCCACAAGAAAAGGCAGATAATGCTTCCTGATACTCTATAAATTAGAGAAACTTAAATCAATGACACTAAGATTCTCGGATATTTTTTAAAAGGTGGGTTGATTCAGATTGTATTCACTTGAAGGTTTGCAACGAAATTCTAGCAAACAAATGTATCTATGAATGTCCCTCTTTTTTTTTTTTATTAATACTGATTGTTATTATTATTATTATTACTGATTCCAGATTTCTGTTACTTAATTTCTGTGATAACTTTCTTTATCAGACAAGGGATGATAGAAAGGTGAAGCTGAGCTGCCTGAAATCCTTGATGATTCTTAATTTTGAACACAAGCAGATTCAATTTTTTCTGTCCATACAATCGAAAAAAAGAAAAAAAAAATTAGAAACAAAGGACCTTTCCAGACTGTCTAACCAAACTCTTTGGAGCACACTCAAAAAGGCCTACATTCATTGTTCCCTAACATCTGACTGGCTATAATCATACAAAATACTCTGTGACGTTAAAAGTAGGAGCTTAATTTCTCTAGAGAATAATTCAGCCTTCCTCCGATCTCAGTTAACTGGTGAACGGCCTTATCTCTCTCCATTGACTAGACAGGGAGATGAAGGGACATGTATTCCGACTTAAAAGCCCTCAGACGCTTCACAAATTATCAGGATTAATCCAAGTCTTATGTCTGTATGTGTGGCTGAATCCTCCATATAATATTTCCATCAGAATACCAGCTTAAGAATACATTTATTTAACTGCAAACAATTTGAGTGATGGTCAGTATAAGAGTTTTCTTTTTATAAACTCAGTTTGATTGAGAAGAATTCATCTAGAAAGATGACAGTAGCCTTGAAAACCCAAGATGTTATCCTTGTTCCTCTGTTCCCAGTAGGAAATTATATCAATTTTTGCAGAGACTAGTTTTCTCCCCATTTGCTAGTAGAGACCCCATTTGAGACAGTTCTGAGTCACCTCAGCTTTTCAGCCCATGTCAAATTCTCTCTTATTAAAAACACTGCTTTTTTGAATTTTGACTCCTTTTTCTGTACATGCAGGGACACACCATGCTTGGATTCTATATGTAAATACATATAAAGTGTTTCATCCTGCATAGAGACTGATTAATATAAATTATATTATTCATTGCTATATCTTCCAGATGAATGGAAGAGTATCAAGAGTATTATTCCCTGTAATAGGAACAATAATACGTTGTCAATAGACAGATACCTTAATAAGATGAAAAATCAGTTCAGTGACAGAAACAATAGATTTCATAGGAAACTATATGACAGGGAAGAGGCATTGCATTGTTTGGAACACCTGTGGTTAATTATCATAGCTGAATACATTAAATTCAGTTTCCAACCTCATATATCTTCATAGACTGTTTGGCGATATTAAACGATAAAGGCTTAATAATCAAAAGTACTGAGTTAGCAAATGTTTTCTAATTTTAATAACTTCTTGTTGTAATTACCAAGTCTTGGAGTGAAATGATTTAATTAGAAAGTAATCAAGAAGTGTCTACTGTTAATTGAAGAAATTATAAAAGATCTACATTTTTAATATATTTCTTGGGTAATAAAATTAAAGTCTGTGATAATTATTTTATAAACCATGCTGATAAGAAAAGTTTGATACCAAAATGAGATATTGTGTCTATTAATTCCCATAGCTACATTTGCCTTTGGCAGGTATAACTCAAAGAAAAGATACTTTGGACATATCCATTATCTGTCATTTCACATAGAGTACTTAAGAATGTCCATTCATGCTCACTGCTCCTATGAGGATAGCAATAATCATCATTATACCTATTTTCTCAACTAATAAAATGAGGTTAAATGCATCAGTATAAATCATGGCTATTTATGGGTTAGAATAAAAAATTTCTATCTAATATCCTTTTGATAGAAAACTGGATTTATAATTAAGCTGTTTTTTTAAAAGAAATTGAGATGATTATCTTTTCATAAATATTTTAAATAAGATTTTAAAAAGATTTCATAAATCTTTTCAGAAATGAAATAGATGCATTTCAAGTCAAAACAAAAAGAGGGCAAAAATCAGTGGTTTAAAAATGTTCAGTTAAACCCGAAAGAATTTGAATTTAGAAAAATTCTGCAGAGCACTTAGTAGAATTTAGTTCTTATTCTCCACCTTTTCATTATTCTCTGTCAGCCAAGTACTGATAGTAAATGGTGTTTCCCAAAATCCTTTATGGTTATGCATTTCCATGCTGAACCATGCTCAGCAAGTGGGGTGCCAAAAATGCTGAATGTGTCATAGGGATAAAACCTTTTTTTCCTGACTTCTGCTATTTCTGTTAAACATTCCAAGACACTGATCATCCAATTTAAAACTTCTGTGGTGAACTGCTATTCCCTCTTGGGTGTCTGTTAAAGTTAATTTGTCAATGCACGAGAAGCACAGGATAAAGATCTTCTAACACAGGTTTGTCAGAATAGACATGGTGTACGTAGGTTTCTGAAATTGTACATGCTCTTAGGTCCACATCTTGCACGAAAATCTTGTACTCTAATAAATAAATGCTATTAAAAAATATGTTTTCCATGAAAGGGAAAAATGACCTGCTTGCAGGAAAAGTGACAGAGCTAAAACCACACATAGAAACCTGCAGTAGAAACAATCTGAGAAAAGAAATATATTCTAAAAATGAGAAATGAGCTCATTTTTTTTCATGAGAATGTCATTATTGGTTTACACCTTTTAGCTATTTCTTTTGAAAAACACATCTAGTTAATAACAAAACCAACATCGCTATTCTTTTGGTTGCTGTTACATCACTATTCTTTTGGTTGCTGTTCTTAATCCTGAAAGACTTTTAGGACTGTTAACAAATGATGTCATATGACACGCATGGTGAACAGGCACTAGCGGGATCGAAAGTGGCATCTCCATCACTGAACAAAATTCAAATGATTCGTTTGACTAACAAGACTGCACGATGTTGGAGTAGTGATTGACAAACTGTCAGACACTTCAGGCCAGATTCACAAATGCATGTACAATTTCAGACCTAATTTATGGACGCTGTTAATGAAATTGTAGGTGTAAAAAATACCCTCACGTGCTACAAAAATCTACTATGTGCTGTAAACACCTGATTCATGTGTGTGTGAGGATTCTCTTGTCAATTAAATTGGCTTCTCTGAACCCATATCTTTTCTTAGTTTGGGAAAGCCTTCAAAACCCAACCAAGCCAAAAATGCAGAAAATATTTTATTTCTCCCGAAATTTTCAGATCAAAGCAAATGTAAATAATTTGACCATAAATTCAATTTCTGTTCTGCCTGAGTCAGATACATCACCTGGACACAAGGCATATATTAGGGATTAGCGAATGGTTGGTGGCCGTCATCTCTAGGTGCTCTCTGGGTAAACAGCTCCTGCGAGCTCTTCACAAACCCCAGGAGTTACCTTTGGCCTCGAGCATTACTGCTTAAAACAAATGCAACTTGCAAACTTAGGAGATTACTTTTCATTTACTTGCTGTCAAAATTCATTCTTTGGAGACACTCTGTCAGCAAAGGAGATATGAGTCAGTGTCTTCACTGTAAGAGAAAAAGAAGAAAAACCTCACACTATGTCATGTTTTTTATGTAGAAGAGAATGAATAATTATATGTTACCTCTTTTGGTTACCTTGCAACAGGGAATTTTCTGGATGACTTTGACAAAACGAGAAAGTCTATTTTACAAAAAAAGGGGGAAAAAAAATTGCAGGAATGGAGACTCTGGGGAGCTTGTGCATCCTTTAGGATAACACAAAGGGAAGTATTACAAAGACTCTTACCAACTGGGCATGGATTTATAAGTTACACAGAGCACCCTTATCTACTGAAATGCAGAACTATATGCATGAGAAATTCCCAGCTGCTGACATTTTGTGAGCTTTTAATAGTACCATTAGTCAATATATCAGTATGCAGCATATCATATTGACTAGACCTGATGTTTATAGTGGAAAGCTATTGACTTATGGGATGAAAAAGTGGATATAATTCAGCTTCAGGCATTATTGCCCACTGGAGGTTACTTTTTCATTTACAGGGACAATAATTTGCCCTGTAAACTGAAAACTCTTGGCTCACTATATATTTTACTATGCACTTTAATAAGACTTTCTTTACCCTAAATGTGTTTTACATAGAAGCTGGAACTTCAGCAGTAGTATATGGTCTGTTAACATAGCCAATACTGAAAAAAGCACCCCATAACTACAAAAAATATATATATATATATTAAAAAAATGTGCAAACCAACAAAACTTGAGTTGTTCACTTAAATGTCTTATTTTTGGAAATGGTCAGTTACACATTTAGATATAAATGTCAAGAGATACCTCTTACATATCTATCATACTGTGTGACATTGACAGCAGTCTCAAGGTTGAGAGGAGATTTGGTTTTGCAGAGAGGTTGTGCAATCCTCATCAAATATTTCCATGGAAGCCCTAAGCAACCTGGTCTGACTCTTCTTGAACAAGAATTCAAACAGGATGGCCACTTGAGGTCCCTCCAAACATGAGTCCTCCTATGATCACTCTAAAACTTTTAAACAGGATCTTTCTGCATTCGTTGGAGAGACACAGACTGTCACAGAAAATTAGATCACATCAGCAGAAGAGAAATGTCTGTTACAAATGGGAAGAAATGCTCTCTGGAGACACTATGGAGGGAACCCAGAAGACCAGCCTGGATTAGGTAGTGAACACTTGGCTGAAAATGGTGATATGGCATGGCTTGATTTCCCTTTGACTACACAGACTAGTGAGTAGTTGAAGATGGCATGATTATTCCAAGATGTTTTCTTTGCATGAGGCTCACTCATCCTTGATCACAACTGATGGCTTAGAATGCTAACATAGTGCATAATTGCACAGCATAAAAAGTGCCATATGCATTGACTGATGAACTAATGGTCTGAATCCTACAGTTTTAGTAAAAGATCAGCTTGCTAACCACAAGACACATACACTTCAGCTGACAATACATCTTGATAAGCTAAAAAAAATTCAGAATTAGCTTGTCAATAGCAGAAATGAGTCAATAGCAGAACAACTGCTATCCACATCTAATCATAGTAATGGCACAATAGACAATATTCATTATCCACCTGTCAAATCTTGGTGTGAAAAAAGGCAGTAATAGATCAAGGATAGTATAACAGTAACAGTAACAATAATAGTAAAAACAAGAGCAGCAGCAAAACCAAAAAACATCATGTCCTAAAATTAGTGTCATAAATCAATGAGTGTTTTCTTGTGTCAATTCACATTAAGATACACTGTACAAGACATAATATACCAGAGTATCCTAACACAACATGACTTCCTAGTTTTACTTCATGAATTATAATTTAAGACTTAAATTTTTTCACCCATTTGATAGTTACTTGCTATAACATAATACATTCAGGGATTTTCTCCAGGTTTTGTGGTGAGATACTCACTTATGTGTTAGGAGAAATACTGGTTCTTTCTTCTTGCCTTCTTTTAGTAGCATTCATCCCAAAAATGCTACTGTGTAACAGGACTAAACCACTTCAATAACAGTTTGACAGCTTAATGCTGACTTTGTCTCATAGAGAGGAAAGTCTTTTTAACTAGAACAGAAGATGGAATTGTTTTGAGAGCTTAGGTAGAGATCTGGTCTTGTTTTCTTTCTATGAAAACTACTTCTTCCACTACCTATTTGGCCCTTGATTAGTAGTGACAGCATTACTGGTGGTGTTGTGTTAGCCACATAGGGGATTATGGTCAATACTGATACCTTTCTCTAGAATAGACAGCCAAATTTTTTTCTTTTTTTTTTTACAGATTTTTTCCCCAAGATTTTTCAGTTCTTTGACTGAAATTTCGTTGACTGCAACAAGAACCAATGTACCATCAGTGCCATATGTGTGTTTCTGAATCTGGAGCTGAAACCTACTATTATTACTCAGTCCAGTTGCCTAAATGTGTGTGTAATATCCTTGGAGATGCTGTGGGGTTGGCAGATGTGACACCATCCATGGGTAGGTAAAATCCTTCTGTTCCTTTGAAATGGCAACCAAAAGGGACACCCAAGGGCATCCCAAATGACAGTAGATAATTATGTCTAGGCAATTTTACTTTATTCTTAGCATCTAATTTATGATAATCATTAAGAATATATCTATACTGAGAAATTAAATGGGACCAGGAACATTTCTGGTCATGAGGGTCAAGCAGCAAAATATATTTGTGTCTGTGCTGGGGAATTCACTAAGCTTCTAAAAAGGGTAAGCACACCTGGGGTAGTTACTGGGAGTGAGAAATTCTAACTCCTAAAATACTTCCTGGTTTTGGCAGTGTGTTAGTTGTTATGAACTAAGACTCGGCCAGAGACAGTCCTAATACCTCTCTAATCAGGTCAGAGAAGAGTCCTTTTGGGCATTATTTCCTTTAACAATCATAGCTAAAGCACCTAAGAATCCAGCCGTGTGTAGGCACTAACAGATAAATATTCCTCATTTAGATAATAGAAATGGTAAAAATTCTCATCTTCCCATCTCTCCACTCCTTGGTCCACCCTGGTATGCCCAAAATAATTCCAGACATTTGAGGTCGCATATTTCTGGATATTTCACATTCTACCAGATTTATTTTTCTCTCTTTCTTTGGATGTAATTGTCATTCAGTCCTAGAGTTGAGGTATTGCAATAGGTTTCTATAGGTTTGGTTTTATTCATTCCTTTCTCTGTCCCTGTTTTTCTCTTTCTATTCAGACACAGAGAATAATAGAATTGCCACTGCCAAAACCCTCACTCCACTGGAGTGAAAACCATTCATTTGTCATCTCAATTTTAAGATTCCTGACTCCAAATGCAAGGATATTCTCCATGGA
The DNA here is from genome assembly GCA_013397865.1 of Struthidea cinerea. NCBI lineage: Eukaryota > Metazoa > Chordata > Aves > Passeriformes > Corcoracidae > Struthidea > Struthidea cinerea. The sequence continues at coordinate 111,640 of VZTI01002788.1, forward strand.
CGTAATGGGACATTTAGCAATTCACTCATTTTCTTTACATGCTACTTATTTAGACACTCAGCAGTTGGCAGCTTTGATGTGAGTGGTAAAAATTATAAAGACATTACGTATCATAAAAATATAAATGAAAGAAAACATGGGCCCTGTTTTATATCAGACTAAATTGGCTACTGTCATACTCAGGATTTTTGTTTTATAAATTATAATTGTTAGAGGAGGTGTTCCCTTAGGTGAAACACTACCTGTGTCTTTCATATATTTCCTCAGCTCTTCACTATTTCCTCCTTAAAGAAATTGCTGTGCAAAACTTGGGCACAAAGAAGCAAATTTATAAACTCAAATAGTACAGGTATGAATAGAAAAATGTATCACTCTGTTTGAGATCCTTGACATAATTAAAGTGTCTGTCAAAAATGAAAATAAATAATATTATATGGAGGAAGTGGTAAAAGCAGAACAAGTAGGGCTATGATTGTTCAGAACTATTCCTATAGAAGGGGAAGAGGGAAAAAAAAGGACTTTTTTTTCATGCTGCTGTTATCTCTTATTTTCTGGCCATTTGTGGAGGATTCTAAGAGAACCTAAGCACCCACACAGCTGCTCACACAGTCCTACCCCTGTGCTGGGACAGGAGAGAACACGGGAAGAACAAGAGTGAGAAAATTCATTGTTTGAGCTAAAGATACTTTAATAAATGAAGAAAAGAGGAGAATAAAACTCAAGCAGCTCTGAAGCAAAGGCGATCAATCATTACCTTCCACTATCTCTGAGCAACAGTGACCTTGGAAAACACTTCCCTCCATGCTTCAGCTTTGAATTGTGGAACATGACATACAATGAAATATTCTTTTGGCCAATTCAACTGTCCTGCCCATTTTCCCCTCCAACTTCATGCCCATCTCTAGGCTACCTTCTGCAGGGGGGCAGAGAAGAAACCCTTCAAGAAAGCCTTGAAGCTGTGCAAGCACTCTTCATCAATACACAAATTCTTGGTGGGTTATCAATCTGGTCACAAATATTAGTCACCACAATCTGGTCACCGTGGTTTGCCACGGCCTGGTTTTAAGTAGCAGTGGGGCCACAAAGATGGCTCCTGTGAGGAAGCTGCTGGAAGCTTCCCACCATGTCCGGCAGAGCCAATGGCTGATGGCTCTGAAGATGGATGTGCTGCTGGCCAAAACTGGGCCAATGAGAGAGGTTGGTAACACCTCTGTGATGTCATATTTAAGAAGAAAATCAAAACAAAGTCACACAGTTTTGGCTTCTAGTCAGAGAAGAGGACGAGGTGAGAACATGTGAGGGAAAACAACATGGTGACACCAAGGTCAGTGGAGAAGGAGGGGCAGGAGGTGCTCCAGGTGCCAGAGCCAAGGTTCCTCTGCAGGCTGTGGTGATGACCATGGTGAAGCAGCTGTGCCCCTGCAGCCCATGGGGATCCACCCACAGCCCATGGGGGAGGTGCCCGTGCTGGAGCAGGTGGATGCCTGGAGGAGGTTGTGATCCAGTGGAAGACCCGGTGGAGAGAGAGCTGGAGCAGCCTGTCCTTGGAGGACTGCACCCCGTGGAAGAGAGACCCAGGGAACAGCAGTTTTGGGAGGACTGTGTGCCCATAGCAGGGACTCACGCTGCAGCAGGTGCAGTGTGGCTGCTGCTCGTGAGAGTGAACCCATGCCGGGGAAGTTCATGGAAAACTTTGTCCCGTGGGAGGGACCCCATGGCCTCACAGGGGAAGACTCCTGGAGCAGCGGAAGGAAATCTCAGAGATGGACTGACCAAACCCCCATGCCCTGTCTCCCTGCGCTGTCAGTGGGAAGGAGGGAGGGGCTGGGAGGTGGAAGATGTTCTAAGGGCTTATTTTACTTCTCATTATCCTCTGATTCTGTTAGCAATAAATTCACTTCACAACTTAAGTTGAGCCTGTTTGGCCCTTGAAGTGTTCTCTTCCGGTCCTTATCTCAGTCATGAAGCATTCGTTAATTTTTTTTCCTTTTCCCTCCTCTGCCCAGCTGTGGCAGGGGAGGGTGAGTGAGCGGCTCTCGTGGGTGGGCCAGTGTCAAACCACGACACTGCATTAGTGGGTTATCTGGTCACAAATTCACAATGTATCATCATATGGACTACTATGATGAAAATTATGCTCCATATGTTCCATTCCTGCCAGGCTAGGCACAACATCATAAGTTCTGGTGTTTAAACAGTGACGGTTTTCTCTACAGAGCACACATATAGTGAGAGAAAACCTGGTATATACATTCTGGGGAGTGAAACTCTGGGCAGGTTCTTTCATATTTCAAAAAAATGTCATGTTACCAAGAATAATAGTGGGATCAGGATATCTTACCCTACTATAAAGAGGGTAAGATGGTCTAATGGTCTTCCTCTTCCCTATGAATTTTTTCTATTAATTTTCTTCTAATTATTTTTGCCTCACAGCTTCTCACTGAAAGCTCAACAAGATTTTGGAATCCCATCCTTATAGATATTCAACTATTTGCTGGATAAGATGTTGAGATCTACGTTGGTTTGGCTTTGAGCAGAGAGGTGGAACAAGGGACTACCAGAGGTTCTTCCCAACGGACACATATTTCTGCTCTGTGCTTCCACACCAGTCTGCTCCGACCAGTGCCAGCAATCCTGTGCACAGCTACCAGAGTTTCATCCACATTATTTTGTGCTATCAATAAATATCCTGACTGCCATCCTATCTGTGTTGATGTTCTCACTGCCATCTCAGTTCTGTGACTCTGATTTAGTGGCATTTACTGTGGGAAAACAGACACAAACTGTGTTAAAACTCTCACAGATGACTGACTTTTCTGGTGTAGGGAACAATAGCAGTAAGGCTGTCTTCAGATGCGGATTTTGGGAATTCTTTCCTTTTGTCTTTCTTTATGGTTTCAATGGATATTTAATTTTAAATCTTAGAAGTTTACTCAGAGATTTACTGCTCAAGATCATACATGGGAGGGGTATTCAGCTCAACTGTCTTTGCCATTTTGGTGGTGCACGCCAGTCCTCTAGACTCTGAGTTTAGTTAATGACTGAGACGCACATTTTGAGACATGACTTGTCCTATCAGGCATCTTGTTTAGGTCAGGGGATGAGCTTTCTTTTCCCTTTCCACATCCAAAATAATATTGGCTTCTTGTTTGAAAAACGAACAACAAACTGCACCACTGGAAAATTTTCCTTTCAAATATCTTGATTATACAATTTTTTGATGAATGAATACTATACGTTAAAAATGTCATCTATTCATTGAGATATTTTTAACTCCAAACCATAAATAATCCAAGTCTGTAATGTTATTTTCACTCCTACAGGCACTGTTGCTTGGGTATCACATACTCTGATTCTTTCCTGGTCGGGCCCCATCTTGCAGATGTTCTTGTGATCACATGAATGCCGTGATACACTGGCTCTTCTTACAAAGAAAGGGCACTCTGTGATAGGTCTTGTTTACCTTTTTCAGTGAGGAATAATGGATTATGGAGTCATGACAATGTCATTAATTTAGATGGGTTGATTAACTGAAATATATTGCATTGACCAAGGCAGTTCTAACTTTGTTATTTAGTCGGTATTCAACACATGCAAAAGGCTAAAAAGAATCCTATGTAGATTATTGCTTCTTGTCGAACAGTGTAGAAGTTGAAGCTACCTAGGATTAGTTGTTAAAGAACTTTTCTATTTAAAACAGTTTTGGGTTTTTTTCTTTTTAGATAAAGTTCTATTAAAAGGAATTATATGGCAAACATAGAGAAATATGGCTGGCAGACCTCAAGAAAAGATGTAAATGTTACAAGTTCTTTTATGAATATTCACTGGAAAGCAAACTATTCATATTAAAATTTCTTATGTCAGGCTTCATGATAATCATAAATCAAACACAAATCCATCATAATATTTTGAAGATTCAGATACATACAGTTGAATGTTGTCTTTCCTGCAAGATTTTGTTCTGATGTGATTTATAGAAGTGGGGTTTTGTGTTTGTTAGGTTGATTTTTACCCTCTGCCATTTAATTAGCTTTGAAATCAGGAAATATTCTCTCCGCAGAGTTAGGTTGAATTGGTAAAATGTATGGCTGAAATATATTTAAACAGTTATGATTTTATATTTGTTCTACTTCTTTTCTTAAATGCTGCTTGAATATTTTAATTTCCCTTGACAACTAAAGTATATATTCATTATTGAAGCATAATAATTTTTTGCCTTAATCTTTATCTCTTTCATTTTGTGTATATTGTTTTCTTGCTAATGAGTCTTGAACAGCTTCAACAATATTGTCCTTTGGACGTCCAAAACACTTCTGTAATGTCTATAATTGTTTTTGGCTTCCATTGCTTATTAGTATTTCTTTTTCCTTACTGATTTTTCTGTTACAATTTTTCATTCAGCACAGCCTAGTTACATTTTGTTCAAGTGTAATTCTTGCTTGTGGTAGAAATTCTCAGTAGTATTCCTATGTTGGAAAAAGAAAATATACAGACCTTCTTTATATTCATGCTCTGGATCTGTTCCACCCAGCTGACTTTTCTGCCTAATTTCCTTTTGTCCTTTACCACTGAAAACCTTAGTTACAGACCTGCTTTCATCCTTTCATTTAATTTGAATAGAATCAACTTAAAATCATTCTATCCAGGGTTAATTTTCATGCCTGGCTTATCTTCTTGACTTATCACTACCGAATCTTCCACTGGGATCAGAAATCTTTTAACTCTGGCATGTGACAAACCTGTAGATAGCAAGGACTGATATTCTATCACAGTGAAATTATTTTGAAGAAAAGGCATGGCCAGTACAATTTTGATTTTCCATGGTATGAGAAATGTCTCCACAAGTGTAAAAAAGAATAAGCTGCTCTAACCAGGATTAGTATGGGAGAAGGCTAATTGGTCTTTCACCTTATTTTTGCTGTCATTCCTACAGGGATTAGGTTAAGCCTCAGTGTATGTTTCATCAGGGAATTACAGAGATTAGACTTTGTCTCTCTGTCTATCATTCAGACACTTCCTCTAATGTTGACTAGATTTTTCTAAGTCTCACAACTCATCATGTACTTCCTTTCAGTCAAAAATAGGTATATAATTTATGGTCCCAAAGGCTGCTCCTAGGGTAGTAGAATGAAAGGTGTGAGACAATGACATGATTGCCAAATCTTTATTAAGTTTCTTGATTTCCCACCTTTCATCCACTCCAAGTCTCACCTTACCTATGGGTTTTTTGCATCTTTAAATTAAGAAGGTGCTAATGAGGTGTCTACAAGTCTGACCTCAGACACATAAAGTATTCTGGGTAGAACTGAGATTGCCTACTATAAAGTAATATAACCCAAAGTCATGACCTGCTCCTTTAAAATAAAGCTCCCCTCAATGACAAAATAGAACTGCTGTAGGAAAATGTCAGTTGCTCAGCAAAATTTAAATGAGGCAGGGAGACCAACTCTGTTTCTTCAAGTTCCAGCTAGAAAGAAATCTTCACGAATATTGTAAAATTGACTATCATTGCTATATCTGAATGCTTAATTATTCACAGGATTTCCTTTTAGCCTAAAGACCATGAGAAATTGTATTAACTAAGGTTGGGATTCATCTCATATAACTGTAACTGTAAAAGACTACAGGATCTGCAACGGGAACAATAGCACTTTCAGTATAGTACAATAAATAGGCACTTTTAGGGAACAGATCCTTGGCTCTGCTTGGCTCATCCTTTGGATGAGCTGAGTTACGCATGAGAAATTCCATTTCGGGTTTTGACTTGAAGGTGGACCAATGCTAAGACTAAGTGTAGATGCCTATATTTGTTCGGACAACACTTACGCATAGCCTCCCTGTACAACCCGCAGAAAGAGGTACATTTTGATGGCGATTCATCTAACCAAAGATGTCTGTGTAGAGAAAGTGGACAGCCATATAAAGGTCTTAGACTTTATCCACTGGATATGGAGAAAACTCTTTCTGCATAGCCATCTTAGATAAAACATCCAATTCCTATTTGCTATTAAAATAAGTTAATTGGATTTGAAATTGTAACCGTGCTTCTGATAAAGACATTACTTCCATGACGAAATTCCAGTTTTATTTCTGTGATCTATACTTGTACAGTACATTCTGCAAGCAAACAAAAACTATATTTCCTTTTTTGAAAGTGCTAGGTGATGAAAAACCTACTATAGCTCTTTGCCAGTCATTCTACTGTTTCTCATAATTTTTGTTAAAAATGGATATTTCTTTGCAGAATCAGGTTGCCAAGTTTTAATTCCCAACCACTGGGTCTTTTCAAGTTTTTCCTTCTAAGACTGAAGAAACTTCTATTATCACATTTTTATTCTTTCAGGGGATATTTATAGACCATGTCTGGTTACGCGTTTATCTTCCTTTTGAAAAATTAAATAGAGCATGCAGTACTTCATTGCACAGTGTTTTCAAACCCGTAATAATTCCTGTGGAACTTTTCTGAACTCTTTCCAATCTCTTTTCAATATCTTTTCTCAGTTGCACGTACAAAGACTGTACAGTTTTCCTATAATGACCATATCAATGCCAAGTACAAACTAATAAAAAGATTCCTTTCTCCCATCTGATATATTTTCATATATGTGTTTAAGGATCATATTGGTCCTCTGCAATATAGCATCTCATTGGATCCCATATTCTGCTAATGAGCTATGACTGATTCTCATTTCCTCTTTCAAGTCTTTTACAAGATCACAGTTCTCAAGATAGAATTTTCCATCCAGTAAATGCAGCTTTGATTTTCTAATCTTGGGGCAGAAATGCAGCTGACTGAGGTCAGTGTAATTCTGTTCTATGGCATTTTCTTCTAGATCAGGATCTGAGCAAGGATTTTATTTCAAGAACTTCCGATATGAACTTGATAAAGTCCTTTGCTTAATTTTACACCAGGAATTAAAACTAACCTTAATGTGGTCCTAAAATCATTCCTCCCGAACATCTGAAAAATATTTTCAACTTTCATGGTCAGGAGCTATCCATGATCATCTTGGAAACTCTGCTTCCATTCTGACCATGTTGGTCCTATTCCCTCATTTATTCTAATTCTTCCCTGTCTGAACTGTGCACGTGACCTTCGTATTTATAACAACCTTTAAAAGCAGACAGCCTTCATCAACAAAAAGAGATTTTCATACTACTCATTTCCTTTCTTCTTATATCCCTTCTTTACTTTACAATTTGACTATCAAAAAAAAGAAAAGTTAAAAAAAATAATTAAAAAAACCCACTCATCTAATGAGTAATTTCCAGAAATGTTCCACTCCACAAATAAAAATCACACTTACAGTAAGACTGGTTTGATCGTAAATTGGCTGGGGAAGGATAAGCCCTGACAACAGGACTGGGAAGAATAGTTCATGTGGTTTCAACCTTATGGAGGCCACCAAAGATTCTGTATTACATATCTGTGTAGACTCTCATGATATCGCTCAAGCTTCAATTTTTTAATGATGATACCTTCCCACTTCACAACTTGATTGTTGAACTAAATCAGTTAGGAGGTAGTGACTAAGAACTCATACTGATCCAAGCCAGGAATTACCTCTGAGTACTGGCCTGCCTTGTACAGCTGCTTTAAAAGATTGACATCTTTCTGAAAAGGATATGTACAGTTCTTCCTCCGTTTTGAACAGAGAGCACTTAAAGGAGATACTGTGGTTTCCAGAGATGTGGATGCTAAGTCACATCTTATTGGCAGCTTCTTAATGTGATCAGGTGTACTAGGTGAATCTTAATAAAGGAATAATGAAGACAACATGTTTCTTCCTGCTTCTATTATTGCTCCGTTAGACTTCCAGCGCATCACTTTTTTTGTTTTTCTGATGCCTCCCTGCAGCCCATGAACGAGCCACACTCATCCAGACCCAAGAATGTCAAAATGGTATTTTCCTACCAATTCCCGGAAAAGTACTTTTTTTCTCTTGTCATACAGAAATCCCACTCTTTCTCTTAACTTGTTAGCAATTCTCAGAAAGTCCTCATCCATGCTTGGATGAACCATGGCAGTCAAACCCCGTGAGTGTATCATAGTTTTCCAAATATAAAATGTTGTTAAGTTCATCCCAAAAGCAATACACATTTTGCAAGTGTACCTGGACTACTGCTGTAAGAGCCAAAATGGGTTCTGAAATGGCTAGTACTTTTAAAACAATTTTTAACACTTTGTTCATACATGTTGATGTACTTTCATCAGAAAGTACAAATTGACTGGTAAAAAAAGGTTTTGTAATTTGTCTTTTAAATAAGCTGTTAAAGCAACAAAATGTGCATCATTTTCTACCATTTGTTACAGTTAAGATGTTCCCATATCCATGTGACCTCTTCTGCTATAGAATTATAGAAATATTTAGGCTGGAAAAGACCTTCAAGACTCCAACCATTAACCCTGCAGTGCTGTGTCCACCAATAAACCATTGTGCCACACCTACACATCTTTTAAACACCTCCGGAGCTGATGACTCCACCACTTCCATGGGCAGCCTGTTCCAGTGCTTGACAACACTTTTCATGAAGAAACTTTTCCTAATTCAATTTGACACTTCCCTGGTGCAACTTCAGCTCATTTTTCCCTTTTTCTGTCACTAGTTACTTAGGACACAAAATGCCACTATGTGACAACTTCAGCCCGTTCAAGACCCATCACTCCTTGTACAGTGTATATTTCTTCTAACTATCTTACCTACAGAAAACTGTCCTATGAGACCATTTCTGCAACTGCAGGAACAGTCTATAGAATCTGTTTGTGGGTTTTTCACATGCAGCTCCTTCAGAGCTGGCCAGGCTGTCAGATCTGAGCAGATATCAGGCCAGGGTAGACAAGGAGAGCTACAGCATAGCTCGGGAGGGGGTTTCCAAGTGGTGCTTGGAGAAGGAGTTGACAGCCACAGAACTCTCGGATGTGATTTTCCACAGGAGCCAGTGTCAGGACCCTGTACCCTGACACCGCCAGCCTGGGCTGAGTTCCAGCATGAAGCTGTAGGCAGAGGCAGGGAATCTCACCAGGCAAATTTTATGGGTACCGACAGTCCTCCTGTCTTTTCTGTCTGTAAATACTTGGGTCCTGCCTAGTGACACAGTACACTCAGTAGAAAGGGGCAAGAAAGTGGCACAAACACTAAGCTTCTTTACGGGGCCTGGGAAAGTACTCCTGAGAGATTTCCCCAAAAGAGCTAGCTTTGTCGTGCTGTGTAGCAAGAAGGGCTGGAGCTGCGGGAAGAGCACTTGATGACCACTAAGGGGAAGGACACCCTGAGGAAATACATTTCACAAGAGTCATAGATGTCTGTGAACTAGGCACCTGCATGAGAGGCAGGAGGTGGGAGAGGCTGGGGAAGCTCGCCACTATATATTGGGGGTCAGAGCGTCTCCCCACAACTTGGATCAATGCCTTCATGGCCCCCCCTCTCTGCCCCACATCATGTTCTTTCTGCTCCTGCCCTGATGTTCTCCCTGTGCTGATTCCTTCCCCTTGCTCCTAAATGACCCCAAATTCTGACCCCAAGGACCTCTTTCTTACCCTGGGTAATCTGCTGTGAATATCTGTTTAGTTTCTAGTAGGTTAGGTCAGGAAGATGAGAGGTCGGCATGAAAAGCTGTCCTTGCTGAAGTAAATGTCAGTGTTGCTGATTTATGGGCAGCACTGATCTCTTCAGGAGCCTCTCATCCCAAATCTTCTGTTCAGGCACTCTCATTGACTTCACTTTCTGCCAGTCCACAGACCCCAGTTGTTAATGTTTATTTTTCAGTGATCTCTCAGGATGTTTTATTAATCACTGTGGAGGATATTCACCTCCCTCAGCTTCAGGCATCTGGCCTCTTCATTTATTTGTTTGTTTGTTTATTTATTGATTGATTCTTTTATAGAGGTTGAGAATAAATGACAAAAATGTGGTCCATTTCATTTTAGGCACTTATCTGGCTTAGGATGGGTTGGTTCTCCCTGTAGTGAGATTACCATATTGACCATGGAAATTTAGATTTAATTTAAAGGTAATTTGGACCTACATGAATGTCTGAGATATCATCATGGATTCCTTTACTTATCTGAAGGAAGAAATAGCACCATCCACCCAGTATTAAAGTTTTATTTGTGATTCCTACATAAAAGCAACACAGGATTTTTCACCCCTAAGGTGATGACAGATCTTTCTTTTCTCCCCAGAGATTACACTTGATCATTCAGTTTATGTGAAAGATGGGTGTCTGTGGACAAGTGATAAGAACAACATTTTGAAATGCTGTAAGTAATACTTACAGAAATTCCTATCTGGTAACTATAATGTTTATAGTTAGGTTATATAATGTTATATGAGGTTTTTTGCAAACTAAATAATACATCTGGTCTGACCCAGGAGATCACTTGTCACAGCAAAGAAACCTCTGCTGTAAGCTTCAAAGACATCTTGACGTTTAATGAAGAGATTTCTTTTATGTTTTGAGTGAATATCTTGTGTCAAATGACGCATCACTACTTTCCCCAACAAAGCTCTCAGCGTGAACTTGGTGTTGTTACCAAAACTCTGCAGATTGCTGGTCTGCTTTTTGAGGCTCCTGTTTCTTGATGTCAGGCTTCCATGTTGCCCAAAGTTTGCCTGCCTGGATCCCATCTCTGGCATGCTGTGTAGCACAATTCAGCCGCATGGGCTCTCCAAATAATACTGCATCAGTCACTCGCCGGCCTCCCACCGTGGTTCAGCTCTCATCGTCAGCTTCAAAAAAGCACACAGCATGACATGCCTTTCTGAATGTGCATACACTGCAGTGGTCAAGCTGAACAGTCAAAAGTCTGTGCCAGTTCTTTCCTGGCATTTAGATCTCGTTGACTGCCAGACCCTGTAAGAGAAATAATCTCCCAACTGAAGACAGTTTGTGGTGGAATATGGTGATGGGGTGATTGTTGAAATAGCTTCATTTGTCTTTCAGAGATGGAGTTCTTCACTGTCAAAGTCATTGATTATCAGCTCAGCCAGTGTAGGAGGCGTTTTTCCCCCCTCTGAGCTACAGGACATTAAGTTCCATAATTGTTTACAGTCAAATGCCTATGCAATACTTAATTGCCTTCTGTAAGCTGCTTGGCGATGGAGCAAGAGCAATGGCTTGACGAGTAGAGCTGGAGTCCAAAACACTGTGGAGCTTGCAGCAATAGGATCCCTGCTGATAAGAAACAAACACGTCTGCTTCTGTGTCATTGTTTTTTTGGCTGCATCAGACAAGTTTTGGGAAAGTTATTGTCTCCTAGCAGGCGGTGTAATGGGCAGGCACAATGTGCTAGTTCACCAGCCTTTCCTCTCCAAAACCAAGCTCAAATTTTGGCTCTAGTCACTCTTCAGAAATACTTTAGTACATTCTCATTCATACTCATTTCACTGCCATGGTGGCTGGCACAGGCAGGTGAAGTTTGCTTCAGGTTGCTGCTGAAGTACCCAAAAAGTGTCTCACAATAACTTCATGCTGAAAGCCTGAGCAGTCGTGTTTTAAGAGGACAGTGTGTGTGTGACAAGGCAAGAACTTAAAACAGAGTCCAACAGACAAGTTTTGGGTATAAACCCCAATATATACGCAAGGGTGCCATCCTGGCATAGTCAAGAGCTATAAAACAGGACTGAAGTTGTATTATTCTTCCAATATGATTTTCAGAATGAGCCAAATGTATTACAGCTTGGATGGAAACAAAAGTCTGTCTCAATTACAAACAAACAAATAAATAAAAGAATTCTCTCTCTTTTTTTCTGCTGTAGTACAGAGCTGTGTTCAAAATTCCTGCAGGGATTGTTTTTGAAGATCAGGGGGTCTCCTGTATCCTGAAACCTGAACTTCTTGAAGTGGTTTTTTCATGCTTGCTTCTTTTGAGGAATTCTGTAATTTACGAAGAGACCATGGAAGAAAAACAATTTAAAGAAAACTTACGTGCAAAATAAATCCTAAGGCATTTTTTAATGGCAAGTCAATGTAGAGATACAGTTAATATGGTGATATTATTTCTAGAGTAAAAGATATTTAAAGATATTTTATCTCTTGCTGGCGCTTAGCTAGATAATAGGAGCACATTTTTAATTGTACATTTTCTTAGCTTTAAGTAATCAGGTAGTTTCATTATTTTTATAAATATATCATTATTTAGTTCCATCGCTTTAAGCATATTACTGGTTTCATTGCAATGTTAGCTAAATTCGAAGTAGTAAGGGATGTAAGTAAAGCAAGATACTATGTCTTTTCAGGAACCAAATTTTACCATTTTCTTGCTCATTGTACAAAAATCTAATCTCAGATAACTTGGGTAAATCAATAATTCAGTTAGTAGAAGTTAAAAATAAAAACTAAAAGATGGTTATAGATTTTTAGAAAATACTATTTTGCTCCACTTATTTTTGCAGAGGACATATTATTTAAGATTTTTTTTCAATTTATTTTCTAAAAATGAAAACAGAAAGTATGACCTCAGATATAAATTTAGTATTACAAATTAAGTGTTTGACTTTGGTAGGTAGTGGTAAAGAATTTTGGAGGACATAAAGATAGTGAAAAAAACCAAGTACTTTAAAATAACAGCAACCCTTTTGAGGGGTCTGGATTGCAAAATAAAAAATCAGATGGTTCTGGAACTCTGACAAACTTGGTGATATGACCACTTCCCTGGGAACCTGTTCCAGTGACTGACCACCCTCTCAGTGAAGAAACCAAGTTTCCCACACTGATGCAGAGTTTAGAACATCTGTTATTGTTCAATTGAAAGTGTTGTTTTTATTTTTGTTAATATTTGGGAATTTTGAAATTCCAGTAGAGGGGAGAAACATTATTTGAAAACTCACAACAAAATTACTTTGACTTTTCTTTTGGCTACTTTTAGTAATTTATTATTTAATCCATTTATGGAATTTGTCCATTCAAATTATTATTTTGCTGAAGTGGTGTCTCAGAATGGTTACGTTTGCAAAAGACTGTTTTGGCCAAATAATGCATTGCACATTCTACTTGTTGAAGAAAAAGTTGATAGTGATACTTAAACAAAAAAAACCCCACTTTTTTTGACAACTTCTGTCATTCTGGATGATAGGAAAAAGTAAGTGCTGAATAAAGTTCTGAAAATCAGTGGAAATTACTTCAGGCAAAAAATTAGTTTCCTGAATATGGATGTCTAATGCCCTTAATCCTTTTTCCAGCAGTAGCTGAATGTGGGTGGGATAATTTCTGATATCTGATGCAAGAGATCAGTGTTTGGGCAACTGAATCACAGTCCCAAGGTTTGTGACTTTGAAGTGATTTAGGCACCAAATGTCTGCATTGAAATCAAAGGGAACAAAGCACTTCAAGGGTTTTAAAGATTGGACTAAAAAGCCTACATTTAGTAATTTTCACTGATATTTAAGCCATACATTTTTAAGTTATATAAACACAATGAAAATCGACAAGTTTTACCATGTTAAAGGCTAAATGCCCCCCTCTCCCTCCCAGTGATCAAAGCCTACATTTAATAATTTTCACTGATATTTAAGCCATACATTTTTAAGTTATATAAACACAATGAAAATCGACAAGTTTTACCATGTTAAAGGCTAAATGCCCCCCTCTCCCTCCCAGTGATCAAAGCCTGAATGATTCCATATACATTACATACACTTTTTTTCTTCTTTTCATTTTTTAATCTGGGACATGACTATTTTGTAGACCACAGAAACAGGGTGTGGGTTAATTTTTTATCTACTTAAACATTGTGAGCTGAAAGTCATTATTGTAGTGATTTATGGCATCTACTCTATTGCCAACCTTAACGCAGTATTTTTCTTATTACTTAATTGTTCTAGTAAGGCTTCAGCTATTAGTTTCTTAGTTCTGAAAGTAGGAAACAGGAGTTTTCTATTACAGATGCTTGGCTAATTAGTTCGGAGGCTGTCTAATGGGGACTATTAAAAATGCAAATAAGGAGTGATCAAATAGTGCAAAGTTTTGTCCTGACAGAGTATACTAATAAGTTTCCGCCAAAGTAAATACATAAAATGATGGAGGAGAATCAGGCTTTAGATGGCACACTTAACTATAAATGGGACAGCACAAAGATGACATGGATGAGAGCCAAATATCTCATGACATTTAAATTTGGGTATAGCTATAAGAACATACCTTTGGAGGAAAAAGGGGGGTGATGAATCCTGTGCTGACTTTAGAATAAAACATAAACAGTAAGTGGGTGTTTCTCTGTCTATGATCTGATCTGATTCATAGAACTTCAATGGGCCATGAAAACCTCACATTCTTTATCATTGCATCTTATAAACCTGTACATGAAGGTAAGCAAGAGAACAAACAAGGTGTTATGTGGGAGCCATAATCAAACATTCATAATTTAACTTATTTTTTTTTCCTTGTAAGACGAAAACCATTGTCAGAACTCTATATCTCACATATTTTTTACAATATTATTTGAATTTAAAAAAGGTTGAAAAAGCTGGTCTAAAGGACTAACAAAAGGAACTATGACTTCCATGATGCAGTGTTATACCTTTCTTCAGTATCTCAAGAAACCAGAAAAAAGGAGCAGAAGTTAACTGGATGGGAGTAAAATCTTACTTGCAATTCAAAATAACCAATTTTAGTGTAGTTTTATTCACCTTAGACAAGGTAATAGACTTTTGGACCTTTGTGAACTGCAATGTGCTAAACAACTTAAACAATGGACTTGGTACTCCTTTTACATTATGAATTGTCCAGAGAATAAAAAGGGACACGTCAGATGTCCTGCACAGAGATTACATGGCTATATGTTTCATGGTTCCTATTTCTTACAGTGAAAATATTTTTAAGTAAGAAGCAAATCACTGCAGGAGGAGTGAAAGTGTCTAGAAATGGAAAATGCTCAAATGCTCTAGACTGGTCTGGAAGAAAAACTCAAGGGAAGAGGTATAGCTGCTAATGGATAGATAGAATGGACCTCTGCAATAATTTGGGACTATTTTTTTGCTTTGGCAAGCTTTATCTCACCTTTGGTGACAACTTCGTTGTCATCTTCTTGCTCTTATTCCATGACTGAGATGCCTTTTTATTGACTTCCATGCTATTTTTAGGAAATAAATTTTGACATATTTCCCTTCCCTTCTTTTCTGCTCTGCTTCAGATAAATCCCAGTCTAATGTTTTGCTCCACAGTGGTCTTTTATTTGTTCCCTATTATTGTTCCCACTGATAGGGCAGTGTTATTGATTTTCTCTTCCCATTGCTACAGCGGGATTGTCATTTACATGACTGTCATAAGCTGAAACCTCAGGGCCAAATTCCTGCCCATTAGCAAGCTGCCTTGCCCTATTTAAAAGATGCATTTGGTGTCCTGTCTGTCTTCCAAATAGGCCTCTTGCTGGCTGTAGCTCCTGTTGGAAGTGTCTCTCTCTCTCTGTGCTGATTAGAGTCTAGACTGAACATTTGCTAAGGAGGTCCAAGACAAACTTCTTTATGCACAGGGTAAGTCATGCATAAGATTGGATCCCAAAGGCAGCAGTACAATCAGCAATAGTTTATATACAAGCTAAACAAACACTCAGAGGGGAAAAGTCTTTACGGGGTATAAACATGAGCAGATAACTAGGCTCATGACCTCCTTTCATTGTAAAATGTTACTCCTCAGCTGTGGTCATGAGCTAAGTGACTTTGCCTTCAAGACTTTTCCTTGAGCATTAGTCCCTCTGGATTATTTTGGTAATTTCTACTGAAACAAAAAGGAACAGGATCTGGTGGGTTTGGGAAGAAGGGTCTGTAATGAGCAAGCTGTTCCCTCTGAAGATCTCAAATGCTTTTCTGATTCAAAAAAAGCCATATGGTGGCTTTAATAGGGGACATGATCTGCATTCACTTAACAGTGTTCAGCAGACCATCATCTTTCCCTCAATTTTGCTTGTTAAAACTCTGATACTCTGTTTACATTTCTTTATGTATGCACATATATATAAGGAAATGTGCTGAATAATTTGATGGTAAAGGAACTAACACACTTCAGAAAAGAACCAGTTCAGAAAAATCAGAAGAGAAATTCAAAACCTCAGTGCCCACACATCCTATCTTGTGGGCTACCCCAAGATGAGAAGCTTTTGCTTTCTCTGGTTTTAATCACAAGCCCCAGTGGGGAGCTGAGAAAACTTCTGTGAGAAAAGTTTCCTCTGCACTGCCACATCTTCATGAAAAGTTTCAGTTTTGATGATTCATCATTTTCACACACACACAAAAACACATTGTGTTGAAAGATTTCTGACCAACCCTAGTAATGAATCCATCTGCTGCAGTCAGCGAACACAATTACGAGACAAATCACCCATCTTGAACAGTAAAGCTGAGAATAGAACCCCCTGTTTTTTTGCTTAAAAAAAAATAAAGAGAGAGAGGGAGAAAGAAAAGGCATAGATTGTTATCTTTTGATCTTAAGGAGATTTTAACTATCCACTATTAGCAGATGACTTATTCTACTCTCCTAGGCATGGCCCAACTGCAAGAGACAGACGTGATCTTATACCCACACACAGATGCACACAGAGAAAAAGAGAGAGGGAATCTGTGCATGTCCTTTTCCTGCTCTGTGATCATTAAAAATCTGATAACACTTCTGTTCAAGAATGAAGGTTAGACCCCACCTGCTAGTCAATCTACCCAGGTATCTGCTAAACACTGTCTTCTTTATTCTCTGTAGTATGGCTAGGTAGCTGTTATATACCCGCTGTGCTCTGCACAAGAGATGGCTGCATATGAATGGGCAGTGAATTGCTCTTCCTTTGTGCCTGGTCTACCTTACAATGCATCAGTGTGAAAGCCCATTGCTTCTGAAAATGATAAGAAAGTAAAGAATGTTATTGAAAGATCAAACCCGAGGCCAGATTTTGCCTGAAGACTAAACTGCTTTATGAGCAAAACACTGAGGTTCAGGTAATCGATGTTCAATGTCCATTTCTACCTCAGATTTCTTTCAGCCCACTGGGGACACCATTTAATTTAGCTGTTTGCTGTAAAACAAAGATTGTGCTCATTCTGCCTTTATCCTCCAGCCTCTCCCTGGTCTTCTTTACTTACACTGTAAGATCTTCCAGTCAGGGAATTTAATGTGTTTGTACAGCACCTCACACATGGGGACCCATCTCCCACCTGGGGCCTCTACACATCACAAAACCCGCACAAGCCTGTGTTTGGAAATGAAAATTTAAACGTCAAAGTTGGCATTGTTTACACCAGCTTAGATAGAGTTAAACCCATTCCAACTGCCTTCTCTTTCCCTCCCAAAAATACAGGTATTCCTCTGTACCACATCAGACATTTGGGGATGTTGAAGAAACCAGGTAAAAAAAAAAAGAAGAGAAATAATCACAGAGCAGATACCACCTGCCTGGACTTCTCCATGGGAATGAGTGATCTGACAATTATAGACTTCAGGTGCCGTGAGGAATCGTCTTTCCAAACTGCTGCCAGGTGGGGAAAAGACTAGTTCTGATGTGATATCTAGACAGTCTAAGAGTTATTTTTGTCCTTGAAGCCTAATAGTGGGTTATTGGTAATTATAGGAAAAAAAATAACCTAGAAAAGGGGTGTGATGTCTTTTTCATTTCTTCCCCATCTATTCAGTTCCAGAGAAATCTTGTGGGATTCTTATTCCATAAAGCAACACTTTAAGGAGACTTTAGCCCTATTATTATTTCAAATTAAAATATGCCTATTCTGTGAGATACTCTTTTTAACCTGTTTATATTATTGTTGTAATTTCTCTTTAAACTGCAGCAAAAAGCTGCTACAACACTGTCCAGAGAAACAAACCCCATTTTGCACAACAGTGCATTGCTCTTGGAGTGGGTGGAGAGATATTTGTATTGCCAGAGAAGGGGGAAACCAAAAATGAAAGCCAGGAGCAGATGGCAAAAGAAGAGAAACAGAAAGGAAAGAAAGGGGGGCTGAGGGGGCAGAAAGGAGCTTGTGAGTCAGGAGGAAGAAAAAGGAAATAAAAATAATAGAGACAAGAGTGGGAGAAAAAGGATCACAGGTTTCCTCTATGAATTTGGCATTCTTTAGAGAAAACATTCCGTATAATATTTCAAAATTTTATTTAACTTTATTTAGGGATGGGGCTGAGAGCAGCCTAGAGGGAGCCTTTTTTAAGAGCCCCAAAGGCTCCCACTGGCTATTTGAGCTAACTGGAACAGGCAGCAGCCATCTGTGTCCCTCGCTGGGCAGCAAGGGGGAGGAGGGCACTGCCAAACGATGAAAAGCAAAAAAAAAAAAAAACAAGGCACGACTACCATCTCTTTATTAGGCTTTCAGGACAGATCACTAAAAGTTGCAAGTATCCTAAATCCATTGGTACCTCTGCAAATGCTGGGGCAGAGGCAGGGAAGGGTAGACACAGGTCTGAGAGAGCAGATGTAACCCTTCATGACAACACTTGGGAGAGAGTCTGCAACAACATCCTTAATTTCAATGAAAAAAACAAGCTCATTTGTTGTTACACTAGACCCTTTACACTGAGAGTTTCTATGGAAGAGTAAGAAGTAATAGGATTCGGAAAAGGAATGTGGAGGAAGGCTGGAGAGGATACATAGAAAGTTATGGAAATTGAAAGCAGGGGAGAACCTGGATTTGAAGCAGACAGCAGTAGGCTTCATCAAGCAAATCTGGTCTCCAGCCTGATTCAGTTGCAGAGATGTTGTAGTTATGTGCTGAACTGCCTGGAATTTTTTTGAACTATCTGAGAAACCAGTGGCATTCAGGGCAAATTACATCTAATTTTCTGTACAAATTGCGGAACTACTGGACCCAGCAAATGTGTTTATTAAAAATCAGAGGCATAGGCATGGGTCACATATTTGTGGCACTAGATAATCAGAAAGAGAGTAAGCCCACTAATCTGGACAAATTGCATTTGATTTTTCATGCTGGAAAGGTAGCCAATAAAGGCTCCTTCATCCTTACTGTCACTGTCCTGAAGTATCTGTGGTCCAGAAAGCGGTGCTTGCCTATTCCAGCCCTATTGATTTATTTGGGGACCTTAGTCACTGACCCACATTCATGATTAGGACTGAGTAAACATTTCTCTCAGTTTGTAATTCATGATGTTTCCCAGCAAAGAAGAAGTAACTACAGAGAACTAAGATCAAGCTCTAAGACCTGTGTGAATAACTGAGTTTTATGAAAAAACTCTTCTTCCACTTTATTGTGGGTATTCAGCAGCCCTTACAGTGACAGAGGTATGACAATACATGATGAAAGAGAGGCCTTTTGGAATTATTCAGGGTGTTTAATATAGGGGCTGATGTTCGAACACATGCAAAGTTGATAAAAGCAGATCTCCTGTTCTCCAGCTAACGTGTAAAAAGAAATAGGAAAGAGATTTGTTCATCTACTGGTTTATGTCATCACAAAAATAAACAAATCTGCTTCCACTAGCAAACAATTACTGTTGAGCTTTGGATCATTTCAGCTGAAAGAGTGCACAGGGTCTGTACAGAATTTTCTCTCCCATGAAGTGGAGGACAATAGTTTCGGGGGCATTCCTCAGGGCTCGATGTTGGGACCAGTATTACTTTACATCTCTGTCAGAGACAAGGACAATAAGATTGAGCACCCTCTCAGCAGGTTTGCAAATGAGATCAAGCAGTGAGGTTGGTTGCTGCTCTAGAGGGATGGGACTTCAACATAAGAATGGTGTGAACCTCTGGAAGTGAGCCCAGAGGAGGCCAGAAAGATACTCAGAGGGCTTGAGCACCTCTGCTGTGGAGACAGGCCGAAAGAGAATGTTCAGCCTGAGAAGAGAAGGCTCTGGTGAGACCTTATCACCATCCTGTTCCTAGAAGGAGCTACAATAGAGCTGGAGAGGGACTTTCTACAAGGGCATTGAGGGAAAGAATAGTGGCTTTAAGCTGAAAAATAGTAGGTTAAGCTTAGATGTGAAGAAAACCATTACTGTGAGGGTGAGGCACTGATGTGTTGTCTGGAACTGTTGTTCATGCTCCATCCCTGGAAGTGTTCAAGGCCAGGCTGGATGGAGCTCTGAGCAATCTGGTCTAGTGGAAGATGTCCCTGCCCATGTCAGGGGATTGGAATGAGATGGTCTTTAAGGACCCTTCCAACCCAAACTGTTCTATGCACATATGATCTCCCTTGATTTGTGTATACATGTATGGAAATTAGAGTTAGATCTAAACATAATATTATGCAGGGAAAAATGCCCCACATATATGGATTGTGATGCTACACAAAATGTCTCTCTAAGATAGAAACGATACCAAACAATTTTTAAAAAAGTAAATAATTTTTGCATCTGAAAGGAAACTGAGTGACTCATTCAGCCCATCACCTCCTCTCCTAAATATATGGAGAACCAGGTTAGAAGTGCTCACATACACAAAATAAATGAATTAATTGAACCTTGTTACAAACTGAGACTGAGATTTGTAATTTGATTGGAAATTAATCAGTCTGCATAGGCGTATGTTGCTCTGTTAACACCTAGCTTAAATGGATCATCTCATCTAGAGCCCTGTTCTATTGAGAACTGATCTCTTTTGTGCAAGAGACTTATCCCAGTGCAAGCTTCCATTAATTTAATGTTATATTTCTAACATTAGAAAATACATCTGAGTTGTTTTTCATAAGTAAAATTCATTAAGTGCTAGACAATGACATTTGGAATGGAATATACATAGCCAAAATTTTCCATATTGGAAAGGAAGGGTATTTTATGAAGATACTGAGAATTCTCTAGGGATAATTTGTAGAAACACTGGGGACACATATCCAAGGTCAATCATAAAATGGTGATGTAATGAAGAAAAGGAAAGGAGTAGAGAATTTTTACAAAGTTTCATCTCTACCTTGTTATAAAGGGACAAACATGCAAATGGGAATGCAATTCTCCCCTCCAGCATGTTGCCAAATAATTATATGGATCACTGTATAATTACGTACATTCAAGGTTCTCCAAAAAGCTTGATTTATTCAGCATTGCAAAGACTATGCTTTTGATTCTAAAAGGTCTTTGTTTCAGTCCCCACTTACGCAATAGCTGCCATCTTGGCTGACATTTAAGGCTTGAACTAGATATAGTCACGCTAAAAGTGTAAACTGTTATAGCTTGAGCACAAGTTCCAGGGCTCTTTTGTTAGGGCTGAAATAAGCTCAGAGCATCTGCAAGATGAGCACACAAGGAGGTCTGTAGCATGCAGTCTCAAAAGTGCTGTGAGTCCTCTGAACATAAATTTTGCTTGAGCACAGTTAAACCTACTATGAGCAGTCACAGCTCCTATTGGTTTAGACAAATATAAGGTCGAAAATTGTTTCAGAAAATCATGACGACTGTCATCAACTCTGTTTTTCCTTTCTTTACAGCCATTGCTCATAGGTCAAATTCATCTCCCAGATAATGTTCCCAGAACTTAAATAACTGGCCCAAAATATTAAACTAAAAGTCAACGATGAATGGAGGTGTGAAATTTGTCCATGATTGTGATGCAAATGATGGATAATCAACAAAACTGCTGCTTTTTCGAAAATGTGTATCATCTTTGCAATGTTTTGTGAACAACTCTTTAAAGCAACAATGATCACTTATATGCTTGTGCGCTCTGATGAGATTCAAAAGCTTGAGTACTCAGTAATTCTGTGAGGTTTGCTGCGAACTCGTGACCTGTATATTGAAAACACAGCAGGTGCTAGTCTGCAAATGAGTAACATTTCCAAATTTACATCTCATGCAATTTCTGAAATTTCTGCATAGCAAAAAAGTATATTTATTGAGATTTCCACAAACCCTTCTCCACCAGAGAAATCAAGGACAGTATTTCTTTGACAGCAAGTGTTCCGGTTTGAACTCCTCAGGAAACACTGCTTGCATCACCAGCGCAGAGAATAGTTGAAAATCTGTAGGGAAAATGAAGATGGGTACAAAATTAATCGATTTAAAACCTAAACAAAATATAAACCTAAACAAAATGAAGATTTTCAGTAAGGCTTGTCTGCCTCAGAATAATTTTTCTATGATATATTTTCACAGAAGAGATGGTAGAATGAATTCCATCCAAATGTAAATGGATTAAAAATTTCAAACAATAAATTGTTTCAAATAGTATCCAGATCTGACTTCTGCACATATTCTTATTGAAAGTATTTTTATTCTTATGTTAGCTTATACAAAGAAAACCTGTAAATACATCTTTGTCACAGTACGTTGTTCTCGTTCTCCATTTTGATCTCTCACATAAGTTAAAGTACTGAAGACATTTGTAAAAGCTGACTTGAGCATTTTTTCTCTACTGGAGTCCATTGTGGTCACTGTTTGACATGCAGCTATTCTGATGAGTGAAGGTTAGAACACATGTAGGTATCAGAAGCAAGTACTTTGAAGAGAGAAGTGTCCCAGGAAAGTCCCCTTTGGCAGACAGTCATGTAAGGTAAGTCAGTAGTTCAGTATTCCTGCTAGATCCTTCAGACATGCAACTGTCTGCTCTATTATGGATAATTTTATTAATATATTTGTTTGTTTAAAATGCTCAACCCTCTTTTAGAACTTAAAGTTCTTCTCTTTCTTAAATATATTAGAAATGACAGTATTATGTACCTGGCAGTGGCAGCATCAATGCATTGAATATAATTTACCATAAACTTTGTACACATTAAGATGAGAAAAATAAGTTGACAAAATGCCTTCAATTTTTTACTGGAAGGTTCTTAGATACATCTGTGATAACAATTATATGAGAAACACAGGTGGATAGAAAAGAACCAGTGTTTTGGAATTGGTAGACTTTTGGTTTCCTATCGAATTAAGTTTCCTATCAAATTAAATTTCATATGTTTTATAGGTAACCTTTCTTAGCAAAAGAGTTACGCCAGAATTTTGTCTCTCCTTTTTCTATGATATAATTAATGAAATTTTACCAATATATAGGATTTGAATTAAATTTTCTGGTAGAAATAAGTATTATTTCCACTGTATAATTACACATGTGTTTCTCAATGACAACAATATTATAACTAATGTACTAGCAAACTGTACAAGACCTAACCACGATGCTTTTTATTTTCCAGGTGTCTGAACTCAGATAGATTCATAAATCATGAATGTTGGACTCTGGAGAGTTTCTTGGTAACTCTGTCATGTAATGATGCTTGGCAAGGTTAATTTTCTCTTTTAAAATCCACGTTTTAGATAGGAAACCCGTAGCATTCAAATCCAAGTAGTACTTATAATGAGCTTGGCTACTATGAAGAGAACTGAGGCCACATTTTTTTGTGGCTAACAGGGATAGAAACTTCACATATTTCACAGAATATTCTGAGTTGCAAGGGTGGCATAAGGATCACTGAATCCAGCTTTTAAGTGAGTGGCCCATACAGGGGTTGAGGCTGTGACCTGGGTTAGAGCATGTTATCAGCACCATGGTCTCGCTCGGAAACTTGACTTTCCATAGTTTTCTGCATGTTTTCATCAGACTTACCAGGGTTTTATTTGTGCAAGGGTTTTATACATGCATAAGGCTTGAGATGAGTGAGAAAAATGCACACCAAGCTTTGTTGCTTGTGTGAGTTAAAGGACTGAAAGAAGTCCTGGTTTTCTCACGTCAGCTTAAGGTGAGCTCTGCATTTTCTCCCCTTTTTTCCCCTGTCTTAACCTGGACTTACAGATGCCACGTCACAGAATATCGTTTAATGCTTTTCACTGTTATCTAAGGGTGTTATAGACAAGCATTCCCTTAATTTCATGATGACTGGGAGAGAATATGGCACATGCTTGTCCAAATCTGTAAGTGGTTGTTAGTGGAATACTCCTGTTGTGTGGTGTTTCCTGCCAGTATGCACTGCTGTTCATCACCATGCCTCATCATCCTGAGAGGTCTGCTGGGCAACAAATGGCCTGCATGGTCACGGACTGCAAGCCAGACTGCAACACTGTCCTAGCAAATTCCAGATGTGGCAGTCTTTCAATCAGTTTTATTACAGTTATTATTATGGAATAATTGACATCCCCACATAAAGTCAAGGGCCCTTCTTGCCTGGTATCTGGTCTCTGAAAATGACCAGCAGAAAAAGAAAGCTAAAATAGGAGGAGTGTTAAAGACAGGGCATGTACAGAATTATTATTTTCCTGCTATAACATTTTGGTTTCTAGCATTCTTCTGACCAACTTCTCAAGCAGACTTACTTAATAGCCAGTAATGTCTTTATCCTTCACAAATTTTTTCCGTGTATTTTTTTCTTTTGCTAGCACACCATAATATGGCAGTGAATTTCATAAGAGAATGACATGCTTTTTAAAATTGTTTTCAGTTGGCTTCATAATTATTTCATTGGTTCATTTTTACATTGTGTGAAATACTGAATCATTGTTTCCTGGTTGCCTACATGACAATATTTGCATCCTCTTTTTATCCTGTCTTATGTTCTTTCAGCTGTCAGACAAATAACTTTTAAAATATCTATATACAAAAATATCTTTCTCCAGAAGATTTGCCGAAGACACACTGAAAAAGTCTGGACTTTTAAGAGATAAGATAGTAATTTTCAGAGAGAAATGAATTCTCTATCAATTCAGTAGGCCTGCTGTTTTTCTGAAATGGAGCATGTTCTTTGCAAGTCTGTGAAAGGCAGTTTCTCTAGCTGGATATTCTGAAGCCACTGTTTCTTGATCCATGTCTAACATTATATGATCTCACCATGCCAAGATATTTCTATTGAATAAAAATTTCTGGTACAGAGGATATTGCAATAGTGAAAGCAGTCATACTGTTCAAATTTGTTATATAGTACTCAAAAATAATTGCATTTGTCCCTTGTCACATTCCTGTGCAGTCAAGTATTGATGAAAACTGCAACCCAAACGCTATGTATCGTCATGTCTCTTTAGGACTATTTTAGATGGAAGAAACTTGGATTAAAAAAAAAAAAAAAATCCTTTCTTCTGCCTATCTTGCTGACTCCCTCCTATTATGTCTGTTCTAATTTTACTGATAATAGTTACCTATGAGGATGGAAGTCTTGCAGACCTGTGCTTTCTCAGACTTAAGAGAAGGTTAAAGGCAGAACTCTAGGCCAAGCCATCCACAGCTACGTAGTGGGAGGCTGTAAGGAAAATGAGCCCAGACTGTTCTTGGAGTTGCACATGGGAAGATGGAGAGGCAATGGAGAAAAGCTGGCACATAGGGAATTCTGAATAGATGTAAGGATAGATTCTAACCCCACCCATACCAAAAAGGAATGTTCACGGAGCTACATCCTTGAGATACTTAAAACTTTGATAAACAATTCTTGGAATAGTCAGTTTTAACTGGGCTTTCATTGAGCTGAACTACTCAGGTAATTTCCAAGCTCTATGATTGTATAATTTTATGATTGTGCATGCCTCCCCGATGCAACTTCTGACCACAGCTGAGCCGTAAATGAGTTCCACATATTCTTATGTAACAGCAGGGGGTGACAGTTTCTTGTAGTTGAGGAATAATGATTTACATGATGCATAAAAGACGTTTCTTACAAAAAGAAAGTGAAGGGAATCAAGATGACCCCATCTTCTCATTACATCTGGGAGAAGAAAAGCATACACTTGGATAATTAGAATTTAACAGAGATTTCAAAGAAAGCCCCGTAAGGGATTGAGGGAAAAGCAGCTTGTTGTATTCAAATGAGTGTTTTAAGGCACATAACACTGTGTCCAATTCCAGGCTCCCTGGGACAAGAGCGATGTGGAGTTCTTGGAGTGGGTCCAGTGGAGGGCAACAAAGATAATGACAGGACTGAAGCATCTCTCTTATGTGGAAAGGTTGAGGGAGCTGGGGATATTCAGTTGTTCCAATCAACTATATGTATGTTCAATTCAAAACAGCTGCTTAAGAATAGACAAGTGTTACTTGCTGGTTGTCCAAATTTTTGGAAGAATCTGGTGAGGAAAGAGAGGACTAATATAAACAATATTTTCCAGGTAAAATTCTGTCCCTTGCACAGATATCTGAAGGCTGAGGAACTTGAGGAAGAAGGCGCATGTATGACTCTATCAAAAAGCTGACACGTGTTCCCAAACTTTCCTGTATTTTTTTCCTCCCTATAACAGAGCAGCACACACACCCCTCCTGTATATATTGCTATTAGCATCTTAAGGTTTTGGATCACAAAAACTTTTAATAAAGTCATGCAAGGCTTACAGTTTAAAAACAATAACTGACAATTGTCCACTTAGGGGGTTAGAAAGCTGCCTTGAGAATGTAAAGTACACCACCAATCATATCTTTGTTATTTAATGGAGAGCTACTGTAATTTAGTTGCTACAACTGTCACGTAATGGGCCACAGTAAATTCACTTGAGAAAAGAAGACCAAAGGCAGGATATATACCGCTGCAATAGCTCTGAAGGTCCTAAATTCATATTTTCCTGTAATGGAAAAGAGGTTTTTCAACTCATTTTCCTTTCCAAAGCCTAAATTCTCCTGACTGAATAAACCATCACTCGTAAATCCACTTTGACAAACAAGGAGGCAAGTGTATGTACATGAAATATAGATTTAATAAATATTCCCCATATATAGGGAAACCGCTGGTGTGTGTATAGCCTACTGGTGTTCTGTCGTGGATTTTCCAAAAAAGTATGATTGGTAATGTGTCATTCATTCTGGTAAGATTCCTGACAACTGGCTTTGTTACCACATTTCAGTATTGGTTTGTTTTTGGTTTTTTTTCTGGTAAACTAAAACACTCAGAGGCCTGTATTCATGAAAACAGTGGAGAGACACACCTCAGAATCAAAAGATTGATTGCAAGCTGCATTCAGTGCTGGAGGAAAGGTTGAAATATTTCTTATATTAAGCAGCCTTTTTAGCTATGCCTAATTCCAAAGTTTCCTCAGCTTATTAACTCACAGGTCCACTAGCACCTTTCAATCATTAATGCAAGAATAAAACAATGTGGACTTTTTTGGACTGCTGAAGCTCTGTCAGCTCATTCTGCATGTCTGTATACCTAGGTTTGAGCCCAGAACCTCAATCATTGAACACTTTATTAAAGAAAAGAGAATGGAGCTCTTTCTTCTTCTCCAGACTGTAAGTGTTCAGCTGAACTATTCAATAATATAGCACTTTTATTATTCACTGTGTGATTTGTGCTTATATTATTACACATTATTGTTGCACAATTAATCATAGTGACGTTAGTTAGTAATAGAGAGAACTGAAGTTCTGAATAGACCTGTTTCAAAATATTATTCTTATGTTAGAAACGATTTTTTTACTATCATCTTATCAACATTTGTCAGTAAAAAATATCTTAAACAAATATTTATCTTTGAAAGAGCTGCAATATTATACAAAAGTCCACCATATAATTACTTTTAGATTTATAATTAAAATAGTGGAATTTTCAATGAAGGTGGGAATTTTTCTAAGGGCAGGAAAGGGGAAAAAAGAGGAAATCTTTCATTCTTCACAGTGCTAAGAAAGCTTTGGCAATGTATTTCTTCTTTAATAATCTTGCCATCTTGCAACAGATGCAGGAGAGTTTAGTTTATGGAGCAATTTAATAAATAGGTCTGGAACCCAAATTTCTACCATTTCCTGTGTTTTTATTTGGCATAGATCAACATTACTCTTATGCACATACTCCGTCATAAATGCAATCCTATCTCACTTTACTCTTTAGAAGTAGGTTACACTTTGTATGAAAGAATGCAGTTTGCCTTATTCCCATTTTATGCTAATTTTGTTCAAATTCTACCTCAAAGGCCAGTGTCTCCCTGTAAACAACCTACCATATTCTGGTATTAATGTGCAATTTGAGATGCACCAGTGTTTGCCTGTATATTAAAGCTGGATTATTTTAAATAATACCCCATTCCAATTAGTATGAAAGATTATTTACCTGTCTTGACTTTACAGAGCTGGGATTGCGAAAGAGGTTACCATTAATGTGAGGTACAATTAGGGCTAATCAGGAACAAGTAAAATTTATCACTTTGCAAGAGTGATGATGATTTACAATTGGGATGCTATTGAATTTTGCCTTTCATCACAGTTTCGGAGTTTAAAATAAAAAGGTATAGAAACATGTTGTCTTATTAAGTAAACCAAGCACACGCCTGTAAAATAAATCTGTTTTCTGGAAAAAAGGGCACCTAAAAAAAAAAGTCTTGCAACTCAATTTGTGTAGTATGAAGGACACTTATCTTATTCACGAGACCATTTTTTTCCCTCTGAATATAGACATAAAAGATATTACAATTTCCAATCTACTTGCAGTGTAATTGATTCTTTGATGTCCATTTTCTGTGTTACAAACATTAAACAACTTGTCTGCAGGTCAGTGATGATTTTTATTTTAGTGGGAGGTTATATTATGTTTTTCTGTGTAATTGATGAAAGCTTTCACTTATTTATTTATTTATAATCTTGAAACTTCAGTGTATGACCTAAAATCCTATGCTTGCTTTGAAGGACTATGACTTTTGAAGACACCTGATTTGATTAGGTTATTTTGTTTTCTTTATATCAGAAAGATATAGAAATTTTGTGGGACTATGTGAACAAAGCCATTGGGAAACTAAACCAACCAAATTATACAAATCAATTTTTGGAAGGAAGGATTAGTCTGGATAAATAAGAGATGATCAACATTTTTTTTTGTGTTATATAAGAAATGAAAACTGAAAAATATTGAAACATTTCCTGTCCTGAGTAATATTAAGAAGTCAGCACTTTGAGAGGTCTTTTCCTAATTTAAAATATGCAGACAAAAAAGTCTTGTGTCTATCAAACAATTTAAACATTAATATTTTGTCTTGACCTTCAGTACTTTTGTGCAATATTTCACCTAATTTTGAGTAAAAGCAATTTCTTATAGGAAATTTTCAGTTTGGCAACATCAAAATGCAATATCTGAAACATTTATTTCCAAAAATGTACTTAACAAAGAAATTTCACCTGAATCCTAGCTGTTCTTTACCAAAAAAAAAAAAACGGAAAACAGAACCAAAAGAACGAGAGAAAGTTTAAACACTCATTCCTCTTTTTTAGGACTGCACAAAAAAATGGTATGATAAATAACAAGCAAATCATTATTAGAATGTGCATTTTCCTAAGAAGACAACTCTCTGATATTATATTTAAAGCAAATGTAACAAAAAGATTTGATTTCTAGGATATAAAGTGTTAATTTTCATTTGATATGGAAACTCTCTTCAAAGGAAAAATCACATTTTTCCATTGCTTTCAGGTTTATCAAACGGAGTGGATAGTTCCTGTAAAATTCAAAGGAGAAGAACAGCATTTCGATTGATGTCAGGAAGCTCTTGTTTTTGGTGGTATCGAGGACAAATCATCACGTTGCTAAAAGCCTGGTTAGGCTATTATCATGACTGAAGTATTAAGTCACTGTAAATGGTTTGCTTAGCCAGGCATAGTAAATAACAACAACAACAATAATAATAAACCCCACAAAAAAATGTGAGACAAATTATGCTATGTCAAAGAGCCTGTGATCTGAAAGTTAGTCCTATATAACAGGATTATGTAAGTACTAAATTATTTTTTGTGTTCATTTGATTTTTTTTTCTTTTTACTTTAGTCTACTTGTAGCCTGCTATTTCATTGTGGATCTTGGAAAACCATGGATGCACTTGTTAGAAACTACCCCTATGATTTCCTGGAAGACAAATACAGTATTTTTATAGTCATCAGTCGTAAGCAAAGTTACCAGCGAATGAAAGCCAAGAAGAAGAACCTAAACTACCAAATTAATGTTACAGAATTCCTTTAATATGGTTCCACAATATAAGAAAGGAAAAGCGTTCTGTTATGTAGGCTTCAGACTCAGATGCGTGTGTCGGTGGTGGTCCAAGCCTTGTAAATATCTGACAATCATCGGTAATGTTCAAGCACACAACAGTTCCTAGATTTCAGCAGGACATTTAATGGCAAGATAGTAGTGAATATTGAACTATTTTGTCTAGGTACCAGTCGTTTCTCTTAGCAGACAGAACAGAGCATAGAGTGAGAATACCTGCAATATAAACAGATGTGGTTCTGAGAATATCTGGTTAATGCCTCTTCAAGATTAGGATGAGGAACAGAAATAGCACATTAAACAACTTATTCTGAAGTTCTCCAGGTGTTCCTGCTGGAATTTTCCTTTTGGGCACAGCCATAAGTTCCAGACCACAGGAGACAATAGGTTGTTTCCAGGCTTCCATATGTCATGGACACACAGTTCAAGCTCCACGTGACGCTCTGTGCCTAAACCTCTTGACCAAGGCATCAGAGCTACTGAAGAACAGGACCAATGTAACATACTGCTTGATAAATTTTATTCCTGATGATTTCTTCTTTGGAAGTATGAAAACATGGTGAGTGGCTTTCTACGGTGAGGAAGTAAATTGATTATGAACTGGAGTTTTGTCTACCAACAATTTTTAATATGTAATCTTGTCATGAGTGAACTAAAGTCATTAATAATACAGTAAGCAAAATGTGCTACAGTTAACCTTAAATTATAACTTACAAAGAGCGTTCTTGCAGTTTCTGCTATGATTTATGGGCTCAGTTTATTCTATGCAAATTCATGCACAGTTTCTAATAAGAGGGAGGAGGAAAGATAAAAGAGCCCTGAATATTTTATAAGCTTTTTCCACTTACCTTAATTTAGAAATATGAAGCTGAATATGTAAGTAGAGAATAATTACCTATTACTAATCTCCCACATAGTTTATCTATTTCAGACCTGAACATCCTGAGCAATGCAAAACATAACTGTTTTACTACCTGTACCACTGTAAATATGATAATTAGGTATACTTCAGTGCTAGTTTTTGCTGATACATGAGAAGATAGATGCTGTAATATAATCAGGCAGTGCTTCGCTATTGTTTTATATCCCTTTTAAAAATAATATGCCTGCTGTTCAGTATTTCATTCATTGGACACAGTAAAGTTAACTTTTAAGAGGATGATGCCCTAGATAAGTTCCTTGAGCATGCTTTTCCAGATGTGATCCTTAAATTTTAGAGATGGTGTAACAAATTTGGGATTGTCGTAGAAATCCTTGCAAACAGCTGCACCAGAACTCAGTACTCTGTGCTCTGCGACACAAGTTCGTCAGTAGCCAGTACTCATTTGTGGCCTTGACTCATAAGGGCACTTGGGCACCTTGGTGGTGTGTTAGTTGGATAAAACAGAGCAATGTGCCACAGAATCATAGAATCACAGAATCATTTAGGCTGGAAAGGATCTTCAGTTCAACCTGTGACTGGTCACTTTGCCAATTAAACCATAGCATTAAGTGCCACATCCAGTTGTTTCTTGAACAAGTCCAGGAGTGGTGACTCCACTACTTCCCTGGGCAGCCCATTCCAAGCCCTGACCACCCTTTCAGTGAAGAAACTCTTCCTGATGTCCAATCTGAACCTCTTGTGGTGCACTTTGAGGTTACGTCCCCTTGTTCTGTCGAGAGTTGCTCTAAAAGAGCAGAATGCAAACCTCCTTCCAGTCTGTTCCTCTTGTTTCTGAAATGTAATTAGAAAACTGCTGAGGAAGAAAGGAAGAAGAGGAAGAGAGACACTCCTGGTTTGTCTAAGATTACAGTGAGCCATCTTTATACTGAATTTTGTTTTTCATTAGTTAACAAAATAGACAAAATATTTTTCTGTTATCTCCACTCCCAGCTATCACAATAAATTAAGATCAAATCACAAAAGGCAAATAGACATCCTTCAGTCACAGAAGAAAAAAAGTTCTTTTCCTGTAAATCATCTTGTATTGCATTGTCACCCCTCTTCCAAACTGTTTGCCACTGTCTGTTTTTCATGCACTTGCGTATCTACCTAAAGCATACAAAGACCAAGAGCAATCTCCCAGGTGGACCTTAGGTATGCAGTAGTGTTTAGCTTTTAAAAGACCAATAGCTGTCTTTTCTGGTTTGAGTTTCATGGGCTTAAGTAGCATTGTTTCCCACCCTTAGCTGCCTCACCAACACAAGATTATGATTTACTTTGTGACACATTCTGATATTTAGATCCTGCCTAAACCCTGATAGGGTCCCCAAGGTGGATTTTCTTTTACTTCTCTCATCTCTGAATCTGGAGCCAGAACTGTTTGTCTAAACAGTGATGCTGATCTCTCAAAAGTCAGCAAGGAATATCTGGATCAGATCCATCTTAACTTTATTAAGGAAAAGGCAAGAACCCTCAGTTTGGAACTGCTCTTACTGTGACATGTCCTAAAACCAGGACCTATATCACCATCATGTGAAATGTGGCTGAGGGAGATGGGGTTATTCAGCCTAGAGAAAAGGGGGCTCAGAGGCAGTATATCACTCTTTTCAACTATCTGAAAGAATAACCAGAGATAAGAGGACATAGCCTCAGGCTGCACCAGGGGAGGTTCAGGCTGGACACCAGGAAGAATTTCTTCACTGAAAGGGTGTTCAGGTATTAGAATGGGCTGCCCAGGAAAGTGATGGAGACACCACCCCTGAACTTGTTGAAGAAGTGATTGGTCACAGCACTCAGTGCTATGGTTTACTTGAAGAAGATTATGTGTTACAGGTTGGACTTGATGATCCTGGAGGTCTTTTCTAGTCTTGATGATTCTATGATTTTATGATCCTATCACAAGTGTTTAGACTACTAGAAGCCCCAGTGTATATGCACAGTTCAGTCACTGAAAATGCAGTGTCATATTTTGAGCATACTGTTTCTCTGGCTCTTAATGAATCTGTTCTTTTGTTTCAGGGGGAAGAATATATTTCAGTTATGAATCGTGAGTAAAATTTGAGGAGGGGAAAAATAATCCACTCAAATCCAAACTATTTCATGCTCAGAGTGCTCAGAGATCAATGGGATTCATATTGAAGATTTTTGTTGAGTGACAGCAGTAGTTGGTCAGCAATTGGCAAATTCATGTTTCACTGGAAAGCTTACCAGTTACTGAAATTTTCCACATATAGCAGAACCAAATAATTTATTCTGGATATTTTTTGTATGCCTTCACTATATGGTGGAAATGGGAGGTGTGGGAAGGTGTGGTAAGGTGCGAAAAGGTGTGGGAAGGGAAGGTGTGGGAAGGGAAAAGAAGAGAAGAGAAGAGAAGAGAAGAGAAGAGAAGAGAAGAGAAGAGAAGAGAAGAGAAGAGAAGAGAAGAAAAGAAAAGAAAAGAAAAGAAAAGAAAAGAAAAGAAAAGAAAAGAAAAGAAAAGAAAAGAAAAGAAAAGAAAAGAAAAGAAAAGAAAAGAAAAGAAAAGAAAAGAAGAAAGAAAAAGAGCCTCCAGTTCTGTAGTAGCTTGCAAAGGCCATTTCTCTTCTCACTGGGGAGCAACAAAAGTGACAGGGAGTGAAGAAACCCAACTGCCTTGACTTCTCCTTTCTGAGAACTTTTGAGAGTCACCCTGCAAGGTATTAGATGATCTTTTCCCAGTAGACTGAAGTACAGCTGAATAACAATTCCTTCCATCTGACTTTTGGCAGCTAACTGAGCTACCTAAATTATCAACATATTTGCCCTCTGGCTTCTGCAGTAGTTGGTGGAAAGAAATAATCATCTCTAGATATCAGATTCCTATGCTACACTTGTAACTCCTAAAGCAAAAAGTGATACTCATTTGGTTGATAATTTTACCCTTAGTTAATAGTATAATTAACAGAATGAGAATCAATATAGAACTTGAAAATGGATTCCTAATTCTTAACTGTTCTGTAAGGTGTGTAATCACATTTGTGCAAAATGACTAATGAGTTAGCCCAGTTGAAGCAGCAGCAACAAACTGTCATGAACACAAGAACACTTTGTGAATTCAGCGAAAGACTTAAACAATAAATTTCAGCATACTACGTGAGTTTCTGAAAGCTATGAATGCTTTAAATCTTTATCATTCTTTTACTCAGTGCTGTCCTAAAGACTGATGTATTTTTTTTTCTCTATCTGTTCTTATGCTCAAGACTGTTTGGCCAGGAGCTTTCCAGAGTTTTCACCTTTTTGTCCAAAATTAGCAGATATGTAAAAACGCTTGAAGTGACTACAGAGTTCCAGAATGGATCTAACTTCTGCTTTCTGAATAACCATGGGCTGAACTTGGTAATTTTATCTCCAAACTGCAGGGGATTCTCGCTTAGAATCTTTAGCTGAAAACAGTTTGCCAGGTCTGGAGTCAGGAAAACTAAATGAGAAATTGCAGATCCAAGATACCCCTTTGATGAAAAGCTACACAAAACAAATGGAGGTTCACTCTTCTAAATTTCATCTGTGCTGTTTTTATGATTTAACCCAATGGCAAGTAAGTATCACTCAGTCTCTTGCTCACTCTGCTATCTGCTCCCTAGTGAGAAAGAGAATCAGAAAAAGAGTAAAACTCATGGCTTCAGATAAGAACAGTCTAATAATTAAAACAAAGCAAAATATAATGATGATGGTAATAATACTTACAATTATAATAGTAATAGAAACATAGAAAAAGAGGAATAAAACTGAAGAAAGACAAGTGATGCCCAGTTGTACTAGTTTGGACAAATTTGGAGGAAAATATCCTCTGATAGAAGGCAGGTTACAGCTACCCCTCCCCCACCAGGTTCAGGAAAAGAGAAATTTTCCTCGAAGGAAAGTGAAAGAGGTAAAATCTATTTATTTAACAAACACACAGGAAAATGATAATAATGCTAAATAATGAAATCTCTCGCTGTGGAGAGAAAACCTGGGAAGACTTCAGAGTCCTACTGTAGGTGTGGGATCTCTCCTCCTCGGAGCTGGGTTGGCGAGGGCCCCACCCCGGGCGTCCGGGAAAAATTCTCCCGATGTGTTCAAATGTTGTTGGAACAATCCAGAAGAGAAGAAGGAAAACCAAAGTCCCAGGAAAACAAAAAGTTCGACTCTCCATCTCCTGCCAGAAAAAAAGAAGAGCCGAAAAGCTGGCTGGAAAACACCAAGGGTGCTGCAGAAGCAGAGAAGTGTGTGTTGGTGTCCTTGAAACAACTGCTTTGAAAAGTTCATTCAGTTTTTTTCTCTCTCCCCTCTCAGGCTCAGTTTAAAGGCACAGAAAAGGCACAAAATTAATTTCTGGACATAGAGCAACGATAGGGGATACACATCATAGAGTCACCCCAAGACACCAATAAAATTGTTTACTACCCACTGACGATGCCAAGACTATCCCTGATCTGAGACAGACCCTTTCCAGACACCTTCCTCCAGTTTATATACAGAGCATGGTGTTCTGTGGCAGAACCAAAGGGGTATGGTCAGATTTCCTTTTCCAAAGAATCTTCATTAAAATTTTATGACACCTTCATTTGAAGAAACTCAATTTATCTTTTTTTTTTTTTTCTTCTAGGGAAAAAAACTGTTCAAAACCCTTTTCTGTTTTGTTTCTCTCCAAACTGAGATTTTTAGCTCAGTCTTGAGCCATAACACAGAATCGTGACTTTCTGATGTGCTGGTATTATCAACTAGAGTAAACCATTCACTAATGACAAAATTACAACCAAAGATCATGGGTTTAAGAAGTGTTAGTTTTGATTGTTCTGCTCTGCTTTTCACTGGGGTGGCCTCACCTCGAGTGCTGGGGGCAGTTTTGGGTGACATAATATAAGAAGGATATAAAACCACTAGAGAGTGTCCAAAGGAAGGACATGAGGATGGAAAAGCTTCTAGAGAGGAAGCTATGCAAGGTCAGGTCAGGCTGGAGTAGAGGAGACTGAGGGGAAACCACATTGCGGTTAAAAGTTCCTTGTGAGGGGAAGAGGAGGGGCAGGCACTGATCTCTGTTCTGTGGTGCCCAGTGGCAGGACCTGAGGGAGTGGAATCAAGCTGTGTCAGGGGAGGTTTAGGTTGGATATCAGGAAAAGGTTCTTTACCCAGAGGATGTTTGGGCACTGGAACAGGCTCCCCAGGGGAGTGGTCAAAGCACCAAGACTGGCAAAGATCAAGTGTTTGGACAATGCTCTCAGGGATGTGGTGTGACTCTTGTGGTGTCCTGTGCAGGGCCAGGAGCTGGACTTGATGACCCTAGTGCATCCCTTCCACCTCAGATTATTCCATGATTCTGTGATTCACTTTATCTTCTGGAGCACCAAATTTTGCAGAATGAGTTGGAGCTGCTGAACTGAATTTGTTTGCATGAGTGCTAATGTATACCACAAGGGGTACGTTTTTAAATTTTACTGGCTGATTCTTATTACATCTGATCCAAAATTGGAGCTTTTGGAATGACTGAATGCACTGGAGGATTGAACATAAACGCGGCTAATGAAAAGATCTGCTAGCCATAGCAGTTCCAAGCTTTGACTGAATTCAAGGGATACTTTGATTTTTCATAGGATTTTTGAGTATTTCAGTGTAAAAGGAAGAAAAAGAAAACAGTCTTTGAAACCAAATGAGTGCAGCAGGTGGGGTTGAATTATGAATTTATGAGGGAATGATAAACAAGGTAAACTACAATGGTTAAATTGCCACTGTCCTGTTCCCCAGAGCCTAAGAGAGGCTTTTCAATTTTCCCTGATACGTAAAGGGGACAAGGTGTGGGAAGAAACAAAAGAAAAGGAACTCTACTCTGAATAAAGCCACTGCTAGGAGGGAAATGAGAATGCCAAGTAATTGGTGGGTATAGATGGTACCTGCCAACTTGTCAAGCTGCTTGATAGCACTCCTTGGTGGACCCAAGGGGGGCATTGGTAACACAAGGAAGAAGGGTTAGCAATAGTTTCTAGGTGTTTTATGAGGCTTACTATCAATCACAAACCGTTGCTGTCCAGGAAAAAGGTAAAAGAATATCTAGGTGAATAGGAATTGACAAAGCTAGGCAACTTAGAGAGAGAAATCTCTGGAGTTGCCTGTAACCAAAGAAGAGATATTGATAGTGATACAATCAACGTGGCCCAGGAAGACTCTAGGGGAAAATGAACTTACCCATCAAGTAACCACAGCTGGTGGCATGTGGCTAGTATGTTTGTTTGCATGATAGCCTCACTGAGCCTTTTATACCTTCTACATTTCATGCTCCAGTTTCAGGATTTATTTGGGATCTAATGGAGACCATCTTAAAAACTCACACAGCTCCACAGGTCCTTTCAATTTTAGGCAATTCAGCAGTATTTCCATCATAACGAGAGAGGTCCGATGTTTTCTGGGACAGCTGTGAAACAGAGGAAAAGAAAAATATGTTTATGCTGTGCCATTCACTTCTTTGCTTCTCCAGAGAAAGAGAGATTTAGTATAGCTACCTTCAGAAGAATCTCTTAAAAATGAAGGTAATCAAAATATGTACCTTAAAAACAATGAAAGAAAAGGAAGGTAAAATGCAAACAGAACCTGGGGTTAAATGGGCTGTTAAATTCACAGACCTCAGAAAACTAGAATAAGGAAAAAAACCCTGCATTTTCCACCAGTCTTGAGTTTTATGATTTATCCATAGGTGAGGCTGACCTCCCTAGCATATTCTGTGGTCATTGGTGAGAGACTTGTTTGTTTAGACACCAGTTTACAGACAGAATTTAATCTAGATTCTTTCTGGATCTCTGGTCTCTTTAAAGTGACAAATTTTCATTTGTTAGAATAATGGAAAGATATGAGGAATCTAACTGCAACTTAGCTGCAAAAACCAGGAGATTCTAGCTATGAAGTATTGTGCCTGAACCACAGTGTGAGAGACATGATTTAGAAGGAGAAAGAAACCACTTCTCCTCTTCGTGTGTGCATAGGCCATACAGAGGAGTAGGCATCTGTTACTGGTTAGGCTAAAAAAGCAGACTTTTGTGAGTTATTTGAGCTTGTGAGGGTAGATTTAGAGATCTCATGTACAATATGAAAATAGATTTCACAGTATTTTGGTAGATGTCACAGTACATACTCAGCTTTGTCCTGAATTGTAAAGATAGCCCTTTTATATACAGTAGCTGTGGTTTTCAGAAGCAAATCCAGGTAGCATTCAATCTTAAGCACGAACTGAATTCAGTATGGTGTTGCTTTTAGCAGGCTATAAAAGCAATCTGAGTTTGAACTGTCAAGAACTTCAGAAAGATGTGTCCAGGCATCTTCTGGGCATATTTAAAAACAGACCAGAAGAGTCCCTATTCCTCCTAGAAATCCTTCCATCCTGTGACTGTGGTATAAATGACTAACTAAAATGACACCCATTACTTCAGGTGAAATGCCCACAGGAAAATATTGTCACTGTTGACTGTTGGCCAAGGAGAAGAATGGGGTAAAATGTCAGTTCTTGCAATAGTCTAGGGTACAGTAAAATTTTGATGTGGGGAGAAGGGGACAAGGGAGCAGGAGGGACAGGGGAATGTCTGCAAATCCTGTGGAATAATAGGACAACAAAGGAAAAGACACACTGGACAGAAAGGTTGGACTCACCTCCCTTTAAGCAATGGCCTATGGCTCCAAAGATACGGAGATGTTCATCTCTCTCCATCAGTTACAGCAGGATTTTGGGATGTTAATTTCACTACCTTAAATAGTAAATTCTACACTTACAATCAGGTGAAAAGAATCCAAGCCTTTATTCATACAAACTTTGGTCTGTCAAAATGGTCTCTCCTAAGCTCAGTTCACCTTGGCACTGCTCCCAGACGCTCTGGGTTTCACATACATTAGTGAGCGCTTCCACGAAGGAATTGCTGCCAATGAAAGGACCAATGGGCAAGTCGAATATTCAGTATTCAGTATTTTTGGTGTGATTTGTTTGGGTATTTTTTTGGTGTTTTTTTTTTTTTTTGTTTGTTTGTTTGTTTGGTGGTTTTGGTTTTTTTTCTTGTTAGGTTTGGGGGGTTTCCCTCCTCTGGGATGGGAGCAGGCAATATTATTTCAAAACTTTTCTTCAGCAATGCCATGAAAGTCAAGTCAAGACTTCTAGTACTTACAATAAAGAGTATGCACATAGGTCTCAGGGTCCAGCTGTAATTTTCTGTATCCATGTAAGGATTCACCCACGCCAGTCCAAAGGCAAAGATCAGGGTGCTGGGACTAGAACAATTTCAGGAGGATACACAGATCTGCATATAACTTTATGCTGAAAGGTACAAAATTACAGCGTCATTGGAAGAACTGTGGCGCTGAGAGTGGCCCTTAGGGCATAAAACCCTGTTGTATCACATGGTACAGCCTCACCATGTGAATATCAGGACCATAATATTGAAGGTTTTACATATTTAATTTCCTGGCAGAGACCAAGCTGTAGTGATTTAAGCACTTGTTTGCCTTATCCAGGGCCATTTGCTTACGCTGCTTTTAGCACCAATGATGATATACTAAAACCTTTTGTTTGTGGGGCTACAAAATAAGAACTTATCTCCTAATAGCAGCAGTTTAGCTATGTTTATGTCAGCGCTGCACTACATGAGGACTGGCATGTCTCTGCTGATTTAAATTCTCCTGAATACCAGCCTTCCAGAGCTGTAAATAGAGAGAGGTTAAGGCCAGATCTTCCAGCTCAGATGAAGTTGCTTCATCGTTTATTGTTGTTCAGTTACAATCAAATTATTGATGTTCTCAACATTGCTGGGGCTACTGCATGATGCAAGCCACATGAGTGAGATAGTGGGAAACAAAGACGAGAAAAATAATAATGTAGAGAAGAATAGAGTTCTTAGCACTTGCATACACAATCATATGGGAAATAAAACCCAGAATGGTGCAGCAAAACTGTGTTTCTTTTTTTCACTTTCCCCTTGTTCATGCATGATTTGAAAACCTTTTGCATAGAAGAAAAAGAAATGAAGTTAAACATTCTCACGGATGTTAAGATGTCAGAGTACAGCTTTTTTCCCTTAAGCATATGAAATATTAAGAATGTTCAGCTAAAGCCAATAGGGAAGCTGCTTAGATAAGAAGATGAAAAATTAATTTTAATGCACAGAAGACTAAGTAATACACTTATTTCACAACCTCAATCAATTTTAATATTTTAGTATTTAAAATTTGTGTCTCTTCAATAATATTTTAAAAGTTGTTTGAGTGTTTTTATTAGTATTTCAAGTTGTTCTATTTCACTTTTTGCCTCTCTTGCTCTCATTCTTTCTTTCCAGTATGCATAGGAAAACACCTTAGATGAATTTTCTTCTTGGCAACTATCACTATAGGGTGATTAATGGATTCCTCTCTTTCATGGTGTGGAATTTCTTCTCTACTTCTCTCACATTTGAGAAGAGAGGATTCTTGCAAATAAATAGAGGCCAAATGCAGTGCATAGAAAACACTCATCTTCAACAACAGCTAAGTTGCAGCAGAAGATTGCAAAGGCACAGTCAAAGTACTTCTCAGTTAATTACTTTGGAAAAGTAACCCATAGGAGCCAAGGTTTCAGTGCAGACTGTAAAAATACAACCAGGAACTCAAGTGAATATGAAAGTGTTCTGGCCAAGCATCTCCATGGCTTTGTGACTGTATTATCATTACTGCCTGGATTATGTAGTTTAAACCTATCTCCTGTTTATCAGCATGTGAGAGTTGTCCCTTTTAGGATAAAATACACACATATTAGGAGAGGAAATTCTTATCTTCCAGCTAAAATAAAAACAAAAGCAAAAAAGACAGTGAAGGGAAAAATAATTTAAAAAAAACCCAAACAAATTCTTGATTTACACATTGACAAACACGTCCAGAAATACCTTTAGGACAAAGGAAAAACAACCCAAAAAATAAATTTAAAAGTGACAAGTTCTATGCTGATTTCCAGGTGGATCTGTAAGATCAAGTAATCTTCCCTTGCTTCTAGAACTGCTCCTATGAGGTGCCTGGGAAAATGTACCTATTACAGTCATTAAATGCTCAGCTATCATAGAAAGAGGTTTTCTACCTTGTACCTACATTTGGGCATTTACCTCCACCACCATACACCTGACTCATTTTGTAACAGAGCTCGTGATGGGCAAGTAATTTCTCCTTCATTTTCCCCATAATTTTATTTGAAAGCAACACAGATTTAAGTTGATGTGAAGGGAGAACTCTCTGCAACCAGGTTCCTCTTAGGCAAAGAAATACTCTCTTTATTTGTACCTAGCAGCCTCAGACATAACTGTATAATATATAAACAGAGCCCTACACATTGGAAAAATGGCCATGTGTGCTGCAGACAAATATATCATCCTTTACTGATTATGTTTTCCTCTTCATTATACTACATTTCCTCATTATCATGCCATCACAGAACTCAGAGAAAGAAAAGATTGGCTAAATGTTATCTATGATGTTATGGCAGAAAGGGCTGATATTTTATTATTACATCATATTATATTTATTATTTTATTTTATTTTATTTTGGGGGCATGGTTGTTCTATTTTACTTTGTTTTGGTTTGGTTTGCTTTGATGTTTTGGGGTTTTTTAAATTTTATTTCGTTTTATTTTATTTTTTAACCTTCATCCAAAACAGATCTGGAAATTAAAATTACATTCAATTAGAGAGACCCTTGGAAAAGCAGAAATATTTCTGTTGATATGTGTAGCTTCAAAAAAAAAAAAGAGCTGTATGTCTGACTGAGAACATTTCCACAGGAACCAGCTCTTACATGTTTGAAAAAATAGAAGAAATCAAAATACCTTACAATATCAACACACAGTAACTCCCAGATATGATGCAGTCTGTCATTATTTCCTTTTTCTTCTTGACAAATGTTCATCAAAATAGGAAGAATCCGATACAAATAATATCCACGGTTTTGTTTAGTTAAATGTTTAGTGGGCAATGATATTTCTGGAATTTCTCAGACTATTCTACCTAAATGATGACAGCTAAAATGCAGACCAATTATTCCTGACTCTGCATGCAGTATGCTGTATATTCGCTTAGATTCAGTCCGATAACTCTTTTTTTGCATTCTTGAACATTTTTAGTTACAAAAGGGTCCTTTCCTTTCTATAGCACGTGAACTATTTCTAGCATTTTCCTTCAGTTGTTTATTGTACTGGGGTTTTGTTGTTTTTTGTGTTTGTTTTTTTTTTTTTTTTTCTTTTT